>OY992532.1:237716538-238179749 GCA_963921185.1 Dasysyrphus tricinctus
AAGATATAAAAATTAGTTTTTTAATACATTTACATTGTTGATAGAAAAGTTTAGGAAAGTACATATATGTATTAAAAAAGAATATTTCATTGATTTTTTTTTTATAGAAAATAAACAAATGTTGAAGCTTTTGAATGAAAGTTTATTTTTACTTGTAGGAAATACATGTGATTCAACAAAATTTGTTGGGCTTAACAAAATAACACAAAAGTAAGACAACTTCCTTAAAGAATCCTTAAATGACATTTCTGTTATGTGAATTTCTCGAGAAAAAAAGGTTTTACTGAATTCATTAAAGACATTAGATGTGGACGATGCTTGACCAAAATCCTTTCAGCTCCTTTTGGTAAAATAAAAAAAAAAACAACATTATTGCATTTTATTCATTCTAAATTTAAATTTCTTCGAAGCAAATCATTAGACTTTAGCTGGATAATATAATTGATGTATAGCTGGCTAAAAAGCCAAGTTATCCTGCTACTTTATCTGAGATCGTGCAATTTCATCAAAGATTAATCAATAACTTAAGATAACTATTAAAAACTTTTCTCCTTTAGGAAGCACACCACTGCATTTGAATATGTGAGGCATAAGTGGATCAGAAAATGGGAAACATTAATATTATTTTCTCATAGTGTGCACTGATTTTGTACCCATTTTCCTCCAAAACACTCTCCATCTTCTGTGTTGAAAATGGTAACTGCCAAGAATAGCTTTTATGTACATAATGAAATAAAAAGTGAAGGATGCATGACAAAAATATACCTACATTACTCAAAGTCTCTGTTTCCTAAGAAAATTAAATCTAAATCAATCCTTCACTACCACATTGGTCTAATGAAAAATAAAATGTTTAAAAAATTATCAATTCGATTTTGAATTATTTTATTTTTAAAAAATATTTAGAATTTTTATTTTAAATTCATAAAATATTTTTTTCTTGAAAATTGTGATTTGGAAAATTATTTATATTCAATGGTTTATTTTTTTTTTTATATTTTATAGTTAAACGATTTTTTTTTCAAAACACTGCAAAATTTAATAACAACCGTTGAAATCGTTTTCGAGGAAAAGTAAAATTTCTTCAATGATTTTTCAATATTTGTGGAAGGTACCAATAGATTGAAATTGAAAATTAAATATTTAAAAAAATTTTAAACAGTGTTAAGAAACCTTTAATTACCGAGTTAAAAAAATCTGCTGGGTAATTTTTAATAATTGAGTTTTCAAAAAAAAAAATTTTGGTTTAAATCCAAAAAATACTTTTCTTTAAATTTTTTGGGAGCTTCTGTATGAATATAATAATACAATCAGTCGCAACTCTGAACAGATACCATTAATAGCCATTTCTTGAAAAATAGTCTTCCATTTAAAGTTAAGCCTTAACTTAATGTAATTTATTGATTTTTTTTTTGGAGGAAAGCTGTGGAGCCATTTTTAAGAATAATAAGATTTCGTAAAGTTGTTAAAAAATTATATCTCATTCACCATTATTTTTGATAAAAAAAATATAAAAAAAACGGGTTGAAGGAATCAGACAAAACTAAGAAGAAAATCGTTTCCAGTCAAACAGACAGACAGAGGACAGACGGCCAGTCAGGCAGACAGAAAAAATATTATCTTGGATGGGCCTTAATTAGTTCCAAATAAAGAAACAAAAATTCCCTAATTTTCATATTTTTATTTGCATCCCCTATAGCCGCTGTAAAAGTTTATTAAATTATCTTCTTTTCTCTGCATACCAGGTGATTCGCGTAAAAACTGCCAAAAAATTCAAAGCATGTAGGTTGCAAGTAGTTAAGAAAAAAGTCCTTACAGGAGGGGGGTAATATTTCCGTCGCTTGGACAGGTAGGGCAATTCATAAAAAAAAAAATAAATTAAATAGAAAAAAAATAGTTAAAAAAGAGTGGCAACACTTATAGTGCTGCTTTGTAGCTTTTAGAAAACCAGAAGTCCATTTTTATGGTTTATTTTGAAATAAAGTTCTTTTACTTAATAATTTTAGCAAAAATTGTTTTTGAAACTGAACATTTTGAAAAAAAAAACAATTTTTCTTTAAAACAAAGTTTGCAAACAATTTTTGCCAAACTGGTCACCAAAACTCTTAATTTAGAAATAATCCTAAAAATGGATTTCTGTCTTTCGAAAAAGCTAAAAAACAATACTTTTAGTATTGTCGTTGTTTTGGAATATTTTTTTTCTACTTAATGTATTTTTTTTTACAAAATTGTCCCTCCTGTCCAAATTGGGAGAAGTATTAATCCTTCCCGTAGGATTTTTTCTTGGCTATAAGAACTTAAAAAAAATAAATATATATAGGTATAACGATCACCTTAATATAAAAAGAACCTGTACACATGCTATGTACATATTTATAAAAGGTACAAAAATGCATAGAAGTTTAAAATGTCGGTACATAAATGCGTAAACCCATTATAAAGGGTTTCCCTTAGGCCTGGCTCACATAACAATTCATCGCAAGTTTTTTTGCCCCCCCCCCCCCCAAAAAACAAAAAAGGGTTTAAGTATGAATTTATCAGTTTTGCGTCATGAACTTAACAAAACTGAAAAAATATAAGCTTAAGCAATTAAAAAAACAGATAAAAGAATGGAATATGAGCTTTTTAAAGAGCTACACCACATTAGTGTATTTACTTTCGTTCATCTGAATATTTTTTTTGATACTTTTTAAAAATTTGCCCCTTCCCCTGCCTCAAAGCGAAAAGATATAACTTTTCCCTGTACAATTTTTTCTTAGAATATATCAAAAAATCATGCCCTTAAATATTATTGACGAGCTAAGGGGCACGCTGTAAAAGGGAACACCCCCAATGAGTAATGCTATATTGGTTCTATAGCTTGTACCTTCACAGTCCTGTCTTTTCTTAAGATAAAAAACATACTTATACTATGGAACAAAATTGAATAAATTTTTCTCTACATTCATAACTTATCTCGCTAATAAAATTAATTACTGTCTGAAAGATTCATCTTTATTGGTCTTAAAACAAAATGCTTGCTATTTTTTTCTCAAAATCTTTTAGTCCAATAAGAAATGCTTTAATTACCCTGGGTATGTTTTTGTAAAAGAAAAAAAAAAACTAAACACCTTCATTCTACACAATCTTTTGTAATTTTATTTGACTTAAAAATATTCCTCAAGTCATAAAACTCCATTCTGCAATCATCCATATTTCCCTCTTTGTTTATTGTGCCTTGGCGAGAAGGAAAAATTAATTAAAAGCCTCATAACTATTTTGTCAGAGTTCAAAGTTCATTAATTACAAATTTTAAATCAGTGTTTTTAATGAAATGCCTTCCGAAAGATAAATTTTATGATTCCTTTCATAATATTCACCTCTTGCTGCAATTAAATATCTTTTGAAAATTAATTTTATCATTCTCCAGCGCAGCGCCGTCCAGCGCTGCTCTATATCCACAAAATTAAAATGAAAATAAATAAATATTTATGCGCCAACACAATTTGCGATTTGTGAGTGAATTTTAATTCGTCCATGAATAAAACAAAAGGATATCAACTTCAATTCCATGGCACTTTATAATTTCCAATAAAATTGTGCACTGATGTGACTGATAGAATATACAATGCGTATTTAATCTAATTGAGAATGTTCCCATACCTACACAGAGTTTTCTGTTAATTAATCCATGAAGTTGATGAGGATTGTTTTGTTTTTGATTTTATCAAATCCATTTAAATTGCGATAGTCATTTTTGTTTTAGCATTTCATGAGAGAATTATGTATATTTTTTTGATATAAATAACTTTGCATCAGAAATTAGACAAATAACATTGCAAAAAAGTATTCATTCCATCGTACCAAAATTCCATATTACATTAGATTTATATTTATATTGAATTTTATTTTAATTAGTTGTTATTTTATATTTAATTAGTTGTGAACGATATGTATATGGCAACATAAATATAATATATATTTATTTATTTACACAAAAACAACATTTTAATTTAGAGACCAGTCACGAAATCATCAACATTGCATTTTGTTTTATTTTTGTTTTTACATGAGATGAATTTATTTCCTGTAGGTATATTTTAAATATTTAAAATTAACAAAACCATTTAAGTGATACAATATAAAACCAAAGAACAATAAAGAAAAAACACTTAAAACAATAAAATTCATTAAAATAAACAAAAAGCAAATTCCTTGCAAAAAACGTTCTTTTTTTTTTGTCTGCCGGAAATGGCAAATTATGTACGTGTACTCACGATCATGCTCCGTGCAAGCTGCCAAATGATCAAAAGGAATAGAAAAAGGAAAAACAAAGCAAATCTGTTTCACGGTTCTCATTTCCATAAACAAACATAAAATCTTTTTTTTTTTTTGTTAAATAATAAAAATCAAACAATATACAACCAAACCAACAAATATTTTTGTGTATTTTCTTGCTTTTTGTGTGTGTTTTTGAAAAACAAATACCTCTGCATGTGTTGGAACATTTAAATTAAGAATAAAAGAATCGATACAAACAAAATTCAAATAATTTTTTTATAGGAACTTACAATAAAATAAACATAAAAATAAAACATAAAAACGAGACAGATACGTTGAGACAAAGACAAAGAACACACGAAGTAGTGGGTAAGTTGGTATATGTATTCAATTTCGCAGCACCAACACCCATTTTAAAAGAACACAGACATAACAAAAGTCAAAGTCAATTGGAAAAAAGTTTCCTAATACCGGTGCTATTTCATTTCATTTTTTTTCTTTTTTTTTTTTAGCTGGGCTTAGTGATTTGTTTCTATTGACTTTCGTCTTTTATTTTTTCAAAACCTTTTCGAGTGGAATCAAATCCGGATGCCAAACATAAAATCAACAAACAGGTATATATCACAATCCAGAAAGGCAATAAAAGTCCTTACACTTCACACATTCACAAAACCGGAAATGAACACAAATCTGTAGAAACAATACAAAATAAAACGAAATAAAAAAAAATAAAAAAGGTAAGATAGAAATATATATAAATAGAACATGATGTATGGTGAGCATTTACAATGAATAAACCCTTTATTTTCGAAGCTTTATTTTTTTATTGAATTATTTGAAGGGTTTTAAATTTGTCATTTAAGTCGATGATTTAAAGAAATGTGGGTAGACATTTTTTATTTCCAGATATTTGAATGAATATTTGAATGAATAGGTACTTAAAACTCAAATTAGGTTTTTTGTCGTAAATTTTGACATAATTATTTATATAACATGTAATCATATAATTATTTTTTCTTATTTTTAGAATTTGATTGCAAAATTCGTACCCATTAGACCAAATAAATACCGAAGTAAAAACAACGCTGAAAGTGAAAAATCCCACAGACAGAAACTTCAAATGGATTTGGTATCAAAATGTATATTTGAATAAATGAGAATCAACAAGAACGAACTTTTCCTCTGAGTGCAGGAGAACAGAATTTGAAAAATGTGCCAGTCCTTGCACCGTTGTGTGGTATTTGGAGCTTAATGAAAATGTTCGTTTCTGTTGATTCTCAACCGTTAACTTCCTTCTCCTACAAATTTGACCAGGTATTGCCAACTTATTTATTGCCAGAGGTTCAGTTGAACTATTTCTACGGAAATGTTTCTTCCCCATACATATTAAGTATCCGGTTAAATAGTAAAGTATTTCATCTTCAGTACCAAGGGCCAAAATTCAAAATGCTCTCTGATAATACTGTCCACACTTCTATTTGCCGTTGATGGTTCCTTATCTCAAATACTAAAAGGAAATTAAAATTACCTACGTACTTTTATAGTTGGTAAATATGTTCCTGTATGATGAGCAATTATATAGGGCAGAATAGTGAGTGGGTATTGAATGCATTGCTTTAGGCAAAATATTCAATTATACAAGCTACACACTTTACACATAATCAATTTATGCTACTTCAGTATTCGAGGCATTACTCTCTGATTATTGTATATTGTTTGTTCTAAAATCAATTTGATTTGTAATCGCATGATGGATCAATGTGATAAGGATATTACAATTAAAAACAAACAACATCGTAAAACCAACGGTAATTTTGCTGTAGGGATGTTCACAAAAAGTTGATTCCTTAGTTATTGAAAATTTAAATCAAAAATCGAATTTTGTAATAAATTACTGTAAAATCTGTTTATCTTTTCGATTGCAACATAATGATTTTCGGATAAATCAACAAAATGTGATTAACTCTATTCTAAGGGAAAAGTTTTGTTTGTTTTTGATTTCAACTTTCTGATATTATATATAGTTTGTTGAAGTTAACTGCTATATAGCACGGTCCAACTAATGTAAAATTTAGTAAACGGGCTGGTTTTGTGTATTCTTCTACCCAAAGATTCCTTTAATTTATCAATCTTCGTTTTTTTAAATCGATTCATTTCACTTTCTATTGGTCGGAGAGAATTAAATATGAAACTAATAAATAATTTATGGTTGCGGAATATTTTCTGAGTTTTTAAATATCTTCAGGTCCTTTCGGATACAAACAAAATACTTAAATGAGCTCGCTATCCTGAAAATCAATCTCAAGGCCACCCATATCTGGGTTCCAGGTCACAGTGGCTATGAGGAAAATGAACGGGTGGTTGAACTATCATAGCTCACTTGTGGAAAGAGTCGACATTCCCCATGGAGTTGTGAAGGGAAATATACTCTATAATCTTCTTTACAGAATAAAACCGTGTATAGGTGGAGCAGTTTAACCAACTGCAAATTATACCGTAAGATCTTTTCCAGCGCGGTGCGGAGCCTATACAAAATCCCGAACATTTGATCTAATATGTAGACCCAGATAAGACTTAGCTATGGTCGTTAAAATATGTACTGAACACTGGCAAGTAGGAGAACATGCGGGTATTTACTACAATACTCACTGTAGTAGCTGTGGTAATCAGCAAGGAAAGGAAACGATAATTTGTTTCCTTTTTAATTGTAATTTTAAAACTGAGCTTCAAAAGCTTGATCTCTTTTCTCAACGCAACAAAATGGATCTAATACGGAAATCAGTTGTTTTTGTATCACGTTTCCGCCTAATTCATTAAACCGTGAGTAATCGGTAAACTGGTTTTTGTAGAGCTTTTTGATGCTCTATGAAAGCAGAATAAATTGCACATTTGGACCAGTAACGCTTTGATTGTATTGCTCCTTCTTTTATATCTTCTTCTGTGGAAAAATCTTCCTACCTTAACTCTATTAACTTTGAAATTATCGAAGATTTTATAACTCATAATATATCGAAACTTGACGAATAAAATATTGTAGGCCCAGATGGCGTATATCATCATCTATTTTGAAGAATTGTGTGTCTTAATTATCATATCCACTTTGTATTCTTTTTAACAAATCCTTAAAAAGCTGTTTCTTCCTTATATTTGGAAAAGTGCATTCAAAACTCCAATACGTAAGAAAGGATCGAAAACAGAAATAACGAACTACCAACCAATAGCTAAATTATTCCGAAATTGTTTGAGTCAATTATATATGAATTGTTCTTTCCTATCACTGTAGTTCAATTTAATGTAAGCATGGTTTTGTAAAGAAAAATAAACAGTTACAAATTTATTTCACTTTGCATCTTTTTATTGGGCGCGTTCGAAGATCTTGAGCACGTTGATTGTGATTTACTGATTTAATTAAGGCTTTTGGCAAGTTTTGAGGTATAAAACTTTATTTTAAAGTTAAGCAACAAAGGTTTTAACAACGATTTTTTTTAAAAATGAATCGCATCATACCTTTAAAACATATGTTTCAGTTCAACTTTCCGTAATGAGTGCTCGGATCTATTATTTTGTCAAGAGTTCCTCAAGGCAGCCATTTGGGGCCATTATTTTTTATTTTATTTAAAATGATCCCGTCTCTATCATAAAACATTCGTCTATAGTAATTTATGCTGATTACATTAAACTGAACAATAGAATACAGATTGATTGAGTTTTACGTGTAAAAATTAACCCTTTTTTTATGATTATATGTTTGATTCATGTCCTTTGAACAAGATGTCCGTATTTTCTGATCGTAGAATTATTCTTTATTCAAAGTAACCTATCCTTAAATGGTCACTTAAATTCATGGTCTCGACTATTTAGCAAAATAAATTTCCTTGACTTCCTTCCCTGACATATCTGGCCAATTTCAAAATTTCCCCTGACCAAAATATAAAAATATATACAAATGTATATTTTGAATGAGATAACCTGGTGCCCTAGAAAACTTGTAGTCAAGGCTAAAAGTTTCTCAAAGTCACTATTTTTGACTATTTACTTGTGGGATAGGTATTCGCGAAATATAGCATCCGAAGAACTTAGTGTTCGTGATAAAAGGTATATTTTCAGTAATTAATTACTAGCATATGTTTTATTGTTTTTCAAGACCACAGAACAAATTATTTGCACCTCATTTGGGTCATATAGCATATTGTCATAGCTTTATCAAAGTTTTTGGTTTTTCTAATGTGGGATAATCGCAAAAAAGTAAACCATCTGAAAGGTCACTCAATCGCCATAAAAGATAGGCCAGTTTCAGTTATTGTTCCGCCATAGTTTATTTTTTATGAATTTTACCGTGCACTTGAAAAAAAGATGAAAAATGGCTGACCAATTACGGAAAATATTCATCACAATCAATTGATCTTTTGGATGGCAAATTTTTTTTGCGAATATCCCAAAAATGAGGTGCTCAAAATTGCCTTGGCCTCGCATGACTTTTCGTTTTCAAATTTGCGCATCACCAAAAAATTGCAATTTGACTGTCAAACGAACAGCTGTTTTTGGGCGACAAAGAACATTGAGAAATTAATCCAAAAAAATCTCAGTGCTCAGGTGAAACTTTTTGTCCACTTTAAAAATCTCTGTAAGCTCAGAGATTTTGTTTGGTGAGACACGCCTATTTAGTTTAACCTTGTAACGACTTTACCCTTGTAGTAAACTTCACTTCAAATTGTAATTGTAATGACTTAATAAAATGCTTTAAAATCAAAATGATTTAAAACAGAGATGTCATCTTAACGAAATGTTCGATCAGATAAAGTGAAAGAAATCGAATTTTTAAGAGTTTGATAGAAATGACGACTTTAAGGCCCATTTGCTGATACGAAACTACTTAAATATTAGAACATAAGGGCTTATGTGACAGTTTATGCAGAGGGAAAAGTAGAACATATATAAACATAAATGCTTAAGTATCGTATCAGCAAACGGGTCTAAGAGCCATTTTTTTCACTATTGAGAGTTGACTTCAACTCGAGATTTAAAACGCAAGTTGAAATTCCTTTTTATTCACAAATTTTTTCTCAACTCCCGAGTTAAAAATCTAAAGTTGGCTAACTTCCGATTTGAAAAAAATCCCTGGGATATTTGTTAAAATAATTCAAGAACTGTCATTTTAATATTTTAATTTGAAGCGATTTGGTCAATAAAACGGCTTTTTTTTTTTCAAATTTTGTGTAATATTTTGTGTGAAATTGGGTTGTCTGAAGCCATTCGGTCAATCAAACTGATTTTCTTTCTAGTTTTGTGTGCTATTTTGTGTAAAATTTGTCTGTGTAAAAATTAAAAAAAAAAACAGCCTGAACAAATTATAAAAGATGCCAAACAAAAGAAATCCTAGTTAAGGTTGTTGGCACGTTTCATTAATTTTTTTTGGTATCGCGTCTTGGGTTTATGTATGTACATATGTACATATAAATCAGCGTCACCTTACCTTCACCCAAAAAATCAGATGCGGACTTCCCCAAATCGCTACATAAAGCGCTTGAAGAGGAACTATCGATCTCGCTCAAATAACTATGTATGTATGTACTTCTAAGAAACCAAATTATTATCAAATTTGGTCAGGGCTACTGCAGAAGACGAAAAGATAATATTCTGCCCAACATATGAACGTACGACCCAACATCTACCTACGAGTACAATTTAAACTTTCAAACCAGATCTCTCGCAAATCTAGTAACATCATTGTAGTTGGCTTTGAAAGACCAAAGTGATATTTAAAGTCTGGGGCATAGGAACCCGCAAAGTTTTTCCCAAGGGTTGGAGAGGGGGGTGGGAAATCGTGGATTCAGGTAGAAAAAATACAAGTTTTTGCTTTAAGTCCATAGGTCATTGGAAAACATATAAAAATATGTTGGTAGCGTGGTATTTTCCAGAGCCAAAAGGAAAATGCCCCCTTGTCCTGTCCTCCAAGTGTTTATGGATCCCGGGCGTCCCACTTTTCAATTTCAACGCACGGCTACATCTTGACGTGTCTCTTTTTTAATGTTCAATGGCTCGTCAGTTCCGTAATTTTCACTTTTACTGGCCGACGAAGGTGATGGTCAATTTTCCCAACAATAATAATAATAAATTATTTCGGAACATTGTAGTTTTTTTTATTTTTCGGTATTTTGATAAATGAAGAGCACAGACATCTGAATCAAAATGTTTGTATGCATTTACAAATGAAACTATATTTCTGTGTCAACTCTCATGTTTACTATTTCAACTTCTACTTTTTTTGGGGAGTTGAGAAAATCTAAAGTTGATCAACTCTAGAGTTGAAAACATGAAGTTGAAAATGTCAAATTTGAGTGAGTAGAAACAAATTCACAAATTGAAAATAAAAATCCTCAAGTTAACTTCAACTTTGACTGAAAAAATCGCCCTAAATGTTTTATTTTTAAAACTGTGTTTTTTAGCACAGTAGAATTATTAATTTAGCTTATAAATAAAATTGTTAAGTTTGAATTTAATTTAATAAACCTTGTTTAAACTTCACAAACAATCGACCTAATTTTTGTCCGTTCTCTTGATTCACACAATTTTCCACCAGAGTGCATATTTAATACGAAGAGGTAGGAATGGATTTTCACTAAGATACTATTCATTTGCCAAAAACTAACCATGGCCGAAGGCCGTTTTGAAACTATTAGGAAGTTGTTTACAAATTGAAGTAAGGAACTGTTAACCAAAGTTTCATTTGATTTATTTTGGAGTGACCCTGGACCTAGACACCCACTCACCCTAGTTTTAAATAAAAATAATAATAATAAATTGGCATCTAGGTGGAAATAATGTTATTGTTTTTTTTTTATCAAACTTCCTCTTGGGAATACAAAGTAATTTTTACTTTTTTGTTTTTAAATGTAGATTTTAAGTTTTATAACAATTTTATATTATATATGTAAGGCGGGAAGAAGCATTATAAATACCCACATCAATTTTGTTCAACATAAACTTAAAAAAAATGTACCAAACAAATAAAAAGCAAATTGCCATAATTTTTTTTTTTGAAAATAAGGACTTTAAAACACTGAAGTTAAAAATTTCACAAATAAAACAATCAATATTAATGAAAAACCATAAAAACAACAATTTCAGTAAAAAACCACAAAAATAATTTTTATTTCAATAAAACTCCGAACATTCACAAACAAGCAAATAAAATTTCCATTTTCAGAAAATATTTCTCTTGTATTATTTTCAATCACAATACATTTTTTTTATAGAAAAGAGATTTTTTTCTTTTGAAAATTCGTCCTCAAAGATATAAATGTTTATTGTAAATAATATGTATAAAATTCGAAAACACAGAACGATGCACTCATATTCTTGTATATTATATTTAAGTATGTAAATGGACATTGGCAAAAGACATAACAAGTTCAATAATTAATATACGTAATGCGAATACACTTTGATAGACACTGAACAGTAGTTGAAGTAGCATTTATTTTTTTTTGGTGAGTAATTTGCAACAATTTTTTTTGTCGTTGATAAAACATGGTGAATTATTGATAATGAAGCGTTTTTTTTAAATCAATTTTATTTTTTTTCATCAGTGATCAGAGGCGTTTATAAAATTTTATTAGACTTACAACATAAACGGACGATGAAGGCACTGAAAGACTCGATCCTGAGCCTCCTCGAGCACTGAAACCGTACGTCTATTTTTTTTTCGAAAGGTTTTTTTGGTTTGGGTTATTATTATAATTTTTGTTATGTTAAGGGTAAAGTCAATATATTGGTTTAAATTTCATAAATAAAAAATATGGTAAATTAGCTTGGTTAATTATTCAATAAGAAAACTAAACTAAAAAGCAAATATCGATGTAATAGTTTGTAATATCAACGAAATAAAAAATTTACATAATAGGAACATACATTTTGATTGATCCCTACTCAAGATGAGCAACTTTCAATTTATTTATAGTTTTTTTTTTTCAATAAAATATATAACAGGCTTAAGAGAAAAGTTAAACTATGCGTTACTCAATTTCTTTTTTAATTTTGTTAGCAACTTTTGTTCGAACTCAAAGGTTAACAAATTTTCAATTTATTTATAAAATAAAACTAAATAAAGAGTTCATTACAACATATAAAATGATATTCAATAGAAATTCACAATCTCTTGAAAAAAATGTCACATTGATGAATGAGAATCAACAAGAACGAACATTTTCACTGAAATCAGAAATACAGAGTTCCCAGTGGTTTGGACTTAGTAGATTGCTTTATCAATACACACGATTTAGAAAAGACATTCAAAATGTTTATTTGAAATTTAAATAAAATGTTCGTTCTTGTTGATTCTCAGTCTTCAATCGCCCTTTTGAGAAATCCATTAAGGTTTCTATGTGTTCTAAGGAAATATGCCAAGCTAAGCTTTTCCTTTATTATTTTGTCATCCTTGAGTCTGCTTGCCATAGTTTTTCCTTAAATCCAATTAAAGATAACAGTTTCTTAAATAAATTGCTAAAAACTATTTCATCCCTATAAAACAATCAATTTAAAATTAATTTTAATTAAACTCAGCTTATCTAAACAAAACACACACAAAAAAGTATCTTCGTAAAATTGCTTGTTTTTTTTGTTGTTGTTTATTTTTACTTTCAACACTAGCGTGGGTGCCAAAACCACCGTGACCACCACCCGCTACTGACTATAGAGCTTTCGTTCATAAAGTAATTACAATTATTATTCTATTGTTTTTCTTTATGCATTAACTTAATTGTCAAACAAGCTAACAAAACAACAATTTTCCATTAAACTTCCTTACCAGATGTTCACATCCGTAAAATGTGCATCGTTCTTCATCAAGAAGTAAAAAAGTAAAAAAACAAAATACCTATATACAATATACATAGGTATTTATTGTATAATACAAAAGTTGCTCATTTCAAAGGAACCAACCGAGAGAAAGTGATTAATTTTCATTTCTACGGCAAGGATGATGCCTTTCGAAATACAAATAAAAATAAAAATATAAGAAACAAAAAATAGCAATCATAATAGCAAAAGTGTAGTGGTGTTGAGTGAAGTAGAAGAGGGAAGATAAAAATAACACAACCATTTTCCATTTTCCATTTTCTATTTTCCATTTGATTTTCTATAAAGTGCACTGGATTTTTCTTGCAGCACTTTTTTTTTGGTCTACAGGGAGAGTCTGCAAAAAGAATGTGCACTCACTCAAGTGCTGCACTGAAGTGAGAGGTGAAATTCACAAGCTCATTACTTTTTATTTTTAGTGAGGAATTAAGTGATTGACAACTAAATATTAAAATACATTTAGCAAATGGGAAATGTGGGCGACCTGCATCGTGCCTGATCGGGATATTATTGATAGCTTAGAACTTGGTCTGGGCTTATTGGCCCAGTCATTAATCAGTCACGGTGAAGTGCTTGTTTTACCTCCTCGTGATGTTCCCAGGCAACTGTCTTAATATCCCTATATACGCAAATAGGCTTAAATTACAAGTGAAAAAAGCCTTACTCTCTAGAATAGGTTGCGGAGGTTAGCATTCTCCGTTACTGAAATCAATTCCACTAACAAAACCAGCCTCGGATAAGAAATGATAACACGTTTACGACATTTGGCTACTCAGCTACTGTATTCGGACAAAGATTGGTTTCTGGAATGTGAACACGCTTCTTGGAGAAGGAAGTGAAGGTCCTCAAAATGCCAGATTCGTCCAATTAGAGAAAAAAACTATGCGATATAAAATGGATATCTTAGGGAGTAGTGAAGTTAGATGGTTGGGCTGGGGGAAGTTTAAGTCTCCAATTCGTAAAACTGCACTATACACTACTCCGGAAAGGCACCTGGAAGTATTCATGAATCATGCTCTCAAGAGCATCATTTCTTCGGAGCCTTAAAATGACAGGATCCTGAAAGCCAGGTTCCGGACTAGAGTACGACGCGTCACCATTATACAATGTTATGCCCCAACGGAGTTCTCTTTTATTGAGGAAAAGGAGGCCTCTTATAACCGGCTGAGTGTTGCTTTTGATAGTATACCACGTGGGCACATAATAAAGGAAATAGGAGACTTGAATGCCAAGGTTGACAATGACAATGATGGGCTAAGGCATGTTATAGGAAAGCATGCTGTTGGTGACCGTAGCGACTTGGCGAACGTTTTATCGATTTCTGTAACGCCAACCACCTTGTAATAGCAGGAATCATGTTTGAGGATAAGACCTACCACAAATTCAATTGGGTGTTGACGGACAGACAAGCGACTTACAACCAAATTGATCACTTCAACATCAGTCGGCGATTCGGAAGCGGCCTCCAGGACGTTCGAAACAGAAGAAGTGCAGACATGAGAATGACCCGGGACCACCATCTGAAGGTTGCTACCGTAAGATTACGCACAGTTGCAGTTCGGAGATCCCAAAAAAATACCGGAATGCCCAAGTTCAATACCGATAGACTTAAGGATCCCACAGTCTACCAACAACTAGGCGACCACCTTTCAGAAGGATTGAGGGCAATTAGTAGTACGGAACCCTCATTCATCGAAAACCATTATTTTGCTGGGAAAAATGTTTTATATCCCGTATTGAAAGTATATAGTTGTGGGTAATAGGAAAGAAACTTTCCAAAGACACTTGGGCTAGAATCGCAGAACGAAAACAGCTCAAAGCTTGCATTGCAGCTACTTTAGCAGCAGGGAAAAACGAGCTAAAGTGTGCGTATCGCATGAAAATGAGAGAAGTTCACCGTAGCATGTAATGTGATAAGAGTAACTATATCAACGCTTCGGAAACAAAAGCATAAGAGGCCGCAAGTAAGTGTGACAGTAGGACCACGGTCTACAGAATTACCAAAGAGCTTACAGTTGTGTGAAGCTCTAAACAACACCTGGTAAAA
This sequence comes from Dasysyrphus tricinctus, assembly GCA_963921185.1. NCBI lineage: Eukaryota > Metazoa > Arthropoda > Insecta > Diptera > Syrphidae > Dasysyrphus > Dasysyrphus tricinctus. Next base: position 237,731,702 of record OY992532.1, read on the forward strand.
GGGATATACGGTTCACTGCTAGTTTCGGATGTGAGCCAGCTCAAAAGGTGGAAAGAGCACTTTTCTGGGATTTTAAACCACGTTTTCACCAGTGAAGTGAACCCGACACCCAATGACCCGTCTGTAGTAACAAATTCCCGCATACGCACTGTATCCCCCAGTTGAGAAGAAATCTTAACGGCAATCAGAGCACTGAAGAACAAAAAAGCGGTTTGAAGTGACGGTATTCTCGCATAGCTCCTACCAGCAGTGCCAACTACTTCAAGGGAGCTCCTGCACCCACTCATTGAGAGAGCTTGGGAAACAGAGAGTTTTCCTGAGGATTGGAAAAATAGAATGATTGTCAAGCTCCTAAAGAAAGGAGACCTTAAGCAGTGCGAAAAATGTAACCAAAGTAATAGCACAAATCGTTCTGGAGCGAATAAAAGACCACCTCGAGGACACGCTTAAAGCCTAACAAGCAGGTTTTCGCACTGGATCTTCCTGTGTGAATCTCATCAACACCTTTTGCGGATCATCATCGAACAGTGCTTTGAATATCGATCACCACTTCACCTGCTATTCATCGCCTTCGAAAAAACGTTCGGCAAAGTGTCAACAGAGAATTTATCTGGCTTGCTTTTGCGCAGGAGGGGCATCCCGGATCAATTGAGATCTATTATTAAGGCTACATAATGATGGATCCGAATGTCACGTTCTGCATAAACGAAGCTTGTCAGGGGATTTTAAAATCCAAAGTGGGGTTGGACCTACGAAAGGGTTGTATGCTGTCACCAAGATATGTTGCATGCAGCTTTGTCGACTGTAAATGGTGGCATCCAGTGGAGTGTGGAATCATACCTCAAACATCTAGACTACGCGGACGACGTATTTTCTTTGTATGATCATGGATCTCCTTCAAATGACATCAAGGGTGGAGAGAAAAGCTGAAACCGTTGGGCTTAAAATCAATACGGCAAAAACAAAAAGGATAAGCTTGGAACTTTCTCAGATTCTCAAGTCTATATTTCTGAACATCCATCACAGATGGTAGAGAGTTTTCAATATCTTGGGAATATGATCGCTACTGATGGCAGGACCAAACAAGATATAATCAGCCGCATTGGGAAAGTAAAGGCTGCGTTCGGAATGCTGTCCAAAATATGGAGAAACAGATCTATAAGCCTTAAGACCAAGCTACGATTGTTCCGCTCCAAGGTTGAATCCGTACTTCTTTATGGGTGCAGCACTTGGAAAGTAATACCTACTTTAACAAGAAAGCTGCAAACATTAGTTATTTTTAGATTTTAACTTAATTCATTCACTCCACTAAAACGAAAGAATATTATTTTTTATTTTCTCCTAAATCACAGACGTAACAGGTCCCAGGTCCTTAGTAAAAGTAGGTAAGTAAATGTCAATATATTATCCTTTTCTCTTGTGGCGCCACCAAGATTTCGATAGTGAAAGTTATTGACAGAATAATTCGGTTGCCGCGCCATCTCTATTTTGGAGCATATAAGCTTTTAGTGTCACACATTGATGACAATATATTTTTTGACAACCGAAAGATAAAGTTTATCCTCAACTAAAAAACTGATTTAACTCAGAGTTAACCCTGAACTGAAAAACAAGTCCTTAAAATCTTATCTTCAATTCATTATAAAAAAAGTGATATACAATTTTAATCTCTTCAGGCTCTCATGTAGCTTCAACAAAGATGAAGGTGTAGGCGAAATAAAAACTCGGAGAAATTTGACGTACAAAAGAGATTTTTCCTGAAGAAAATAAAAATTTGGTGTAATTCACCTTAAGAAAAACAAACCCTCTTTATTGTTGAATTGTTCACAAATGGAAATCACCTCGAGGATAACATCAATTTTGTATTCTTTTGACATGAAAAGTGGTTGTGGTATTTTTTTATTTTGTTTGTCTATTTTTTTTTTATAAAAAAACTCAAAAACAATTCGTTACCTACGCTAAAAAAAAAACAAACTAGAAGACCAAAATAAAAATCTAAAACAACTTTTTAACCAAACAAATAAAAAATATGAAACAAAACAAAACAAAACGAAGCAACAAAAAATATTTGAATATCAAAAATTGGTAAACGAATTCACTTACAGTCGGTGGAGAGAGATTTATGGCAGAACCGCGTCTCTCCTGTGGTCCTATACTTGAATGTCGCCGAATAGGTAAGCCACCTCCGGGTGTGCCACCTGGCGAGGAGGCACACGATGGCGCTATTCGTATTTTCGGTGTCATCAGTGTATTGTCCGATAGACGTCGATTCGGGAACGCATTTGAAACGCGCAGGAAATTACTGTCAGGTGATGATGGTGAACCACCAAACCACCAACCTCCCAATATTCCAGAACCTGAAATGAATATTTAATTATAGGAATGTATACGAGTATGTATGTATATGTATGTATTTAGGTAGGTTTTAGTTTAAATGAAAGTCTATTGTGTACGGGTTAAGTGAATTTGAAGGTTCATGAAAATTTACTAATTTTCACCCAAAGGATTACTTAAGGATATAATTGATGGTGATGACATTTAGGAAGCTACAATGCACGGGTATTTGAAATAACAATAGAAACATCGAGTGATGGTATTGTGTTGGCTTACGCTAGAAGGACAAGTATAACAATAGTAGGGATAACTTATTGTTTGAATGAATAACAATTGACCAAGAATGAAGAAATTATATTGAAAAGAAAATTTCAGGACCTATTTTAGTTTTGATTAATATAAATTTCTTATTGGACGCTTAGTAATTAATATAGTTAACATTTTTCGGAATAAATTTAATTGAGTATGGCAGCTCAAGGCCACATAAAATATCGTCTGAATTAGCCTCAAAGTATAAATTTAGCAGTATAGATACCTACCAATACAGTTTTCCATAAAATGTCTCTTACACACCAATTGAATAACATTAATGTCAACCACAACACCCTATAGCCCCATCCTGTCTATTTTGTGGGTAAATGCCTAGAATAGGAATTATTGTTATGGTTTGGGTTTCAAAATTCAATTACCCTGCTGCTAAATAACGAGACATAATTAAGTTATTTTGTCATAGTCCAAGAGTTTGATTCTGTCTGCTGACAGCTATAGCTATTCTCAAGCTAAATGAAACCGTTTTGCAGGTTTCCTTTTGATTTTCTATTCAAATTTATTATTTTTTTTTTTTTTTTTGTAATGTGATTGTGATTGAAAACATTTTTGTGTTTGTGTTGGCACCAGCCAAATTCTATAAAATTCAACAAGTATTTTGTCTAAGAAGAAGAAAAGCTTGAGTAAGAAAATAAGTTTCAAGCACCAGAAGTAGTAGTAAAGGAAAAAATCATAATGAATTAGGGTGAATTTGATTAAGGCACTTGTAGCAATAAAATAAGAAAAACAAAGTCCTAATTAAAATAATCAGGATACATAGTTAGGTTTCTTTATTCGTATAAATTGTGTGAACAACCCAGATGGTAACCTGATGAAAATCGTGTGCTTAGGGCATTTAGATGTAGATTCTTGAATATTCCTACTCGTGATAGAATGAATTTACAAAAACAATGAAACTAATATTCTTAAGCTTGAATAAATTAGCAAAAGTTTTGCATTTTATTCAATGTAGTTTGTATATGATTTTTGTATTAATTAAATTAAATGAGTATAAGTGATTTTTGTTTGGTTGAAGGTCCCTTAGTCAGGGATTTACTATCCCTGCCATCAGACTTTTGCAAATAATCCTTGTAGCTTGATTTTTAAAAGAATGTAAAATAATATCTCTTTGTCTGGAACCAAAATTAAAAATCTGATACAATTATAATTTTTAATTGAATATCAAAAAAATGAACTTTGACATTTACTGGTGGATAAAAAAGATGTACCTTATTCTTTAATCTTATTATTATTTCGTGTAGAATCTGAACACCCTTACGAGAAATAGATTTAGAAGACTGAGACAAAACTTCTGTATCGATATAGTCTTTAAATTTTATTCATTAAAAGTTAAAGGTTCTTGAACAAATTAATACTGGGTATTGTCAAAACTTCTGTAAATAATAGGAATCGACCATTTTGTTTCAAGATATTTTTGTAATTTCACATGAATTGCAATAAACATTGCATATTTCATTAAATATACAGAATATCTGACAACAAGAAAAATAAGCAAGGATATAACTTTCTTCTCCTTCCGATAAGAAGAATTTGATTAATAGACCCAGTTCCTAAAGTAGTCTTCTTGATCTATAAACTTTGTAGGCATTTCTAAGAAATCATACTATGGTTACCACATAAGAGCCAATACTCGTTTATTTTTAGGAACATATCCCATAATCGAATCGAGTTTTCGATAAATTTATGAATGTCTTACCAAAGTAGGAAATAAGTTGATTGCTACGATGATTTTTGATGCTGCTTTCATTGGACTTAATCTCAATGGAGGTCAGAGGAGGATGAGAAAATTTGAGGCAGTTATAGAATGCATTAATCACATGGAGCTCGTTATTAAGCTCATGATCCTTAGGGGGCAAAATTAGGGAGGGAGCACTTCATACGATACATAAACAGTATGGCTGTCTCAAGATTTTTTGTCCGATGGCGAGATACTGGTCCTGCGGTCCCGCATAGTCCCATATAAAAGAGGGACACAATTCCAAATTTTTCTTGCAGACTTAAGCCTTTAGATATAGAGAAGATTTATTTCAAAGGTATATCATATGTCACTTCTAGAAAATTTTGGACCCAAAATTTCAATCTGATATTTCTTACCGCAAATTAAGACAAGACTATAACTAGACTGTGAAAAGCTAATTTCATTTTAATTCTAAGTAGAGCTATTGGTTTTACCAACTGTTTTGCTAAAAATTTGGTGTGTTCAAATGGAGACAAAATTGGATGACATTCTATAAAAAAAACTAAATTACGCAAAAGTACGGGAACGCTGATTTATACCAATGGACATTACTCTAATATAATGAATGTTTCACATGGCATGAAATTCGTCCCCGTATAAAACTTCAAATCACGCCATTTTTTAATGATTTTTAATTTTGTTACGAATAATCGAAGCATGAAACATTCAGGGTTGTGGAAACCTTAGATGTACCGGCGAAAAGAAGTGACCCAAATGGTATATAACAGTTTCTATTTATTTAAATTAGTGGTATTGTGGCAGTAAAAAAGAGAAGGCAAACAATAAGTAGCCTGGAATATGTAAGAGGGGAAGCTGGCTGGCGGATAGGTAGGAATATATACGATCAATAAATGAAAAGAAGTGAGTTGATTCCTGACTAGCAAAGTGAATGGTGCGTTTTATTTAAACTTACGGAAGAAACGGAAATTAACAAAAGAAAGAGACTGTATCTTAAAATTCAGAAGTGCGATTTCACCCACCGATAAAGAAATATAAAATAATAATTAAAAAGCAAAAGAATAGACAAAGCGAAAGTTAAAAAAAAAAAAGAAGAAAAAAAGAAAGAGTCTAATTGAATGAAAAAAAAAAGAACCCATCGCGAGTGTATTTATATCTGTAGCTACGCGTCCTAAGTTGTGCGGCATCGTACCTATTAGATACACACAAAATTATTTATTTAATATTCTGTCTGGCCCTCGCGAGTGAGTTGGTAAATCCACAAACAAAAATACATACAGCGAAAAAAAAAAACCAAACCAAACGACCGTTGGCGGCGTCAGCGTACGCAGTTTATTTGAATAAATTCGAGACTCGAGTCTCGCCCTAAAAGAAACAAAAGAAATAGGTAGTGTACGAAAAAAAAAACACACACAGACAATACTTACGATGGCAGATGTTGATAGCTTCAAGAAATACACCGTTCCACAGTTAAAATCGTGGTTGAATGCATTGGGGTTGAAAACCAATGGAAACAAGGCGGAGCTTATATTGAGACTCATGGAAGTTCCAGTGCAGCTGCGCGGTGATTCTGAGTCGCTTACCAACACAAATGAAGATGACGGGGAAGACAACGATGGAGCAGCAGACAACAACGATACCGATGATGAAGACAACGATAATAATGAACACGAGAACACAAATGAAAGAGAGCCAGCCAACAGTAAGGAAAAAGATAGAAATGAAAATGAAAGAAAAAAGAACGTATACAACAGCAAACGATTGGCAAAGGAAATTGAACAAATGAAGAGGCTGAGAGAACAGGAAAATGAATTGCTAAAGAAAGAAAATGAGTGGTTAAAGAAAATGAACGAGAATAAAGAAACGAAAAATGTAGGTCAAATTAAAGAGTTCGTTGTCGACTTTAAGGGCACTGGTGATTCATTTGAGCATTTTGAGAAGCAGTTGGAGAATGTTCGCGCTGCTTACAAATTGAATGACAGTGACATGAGAGTGCTAGTGTCTCTTAAACTAAAAGACAAGGCACTCAAATGGTTTCACTCAAGAAGAGATGTGACAACTGTGGCTTTTAATGAACTAATGTTAGAGATGAGACAGATTTTTGACGATCACTCATCTAAGTTGCAACGGAAACGAGTGTTTGAGCTGAGGAAGTGGCTGCAGGGCGAAACCTTTCAGGGTTACTTTCAAGAAAAAATAATCCTTGGCAGCCGACTTCAAATAGAGGAGGACGAAATGATAGAACATATCATCGAAGGAATACCGGACGGGAGGCTGGCATCAAGTGCCAGATTACAATGCTTCACCAGAAAGACGCAGTTGCTGGAAGCTTTCAAGTCAATTAAATGTCCAACCAAGCCGAAAATGATGCCGACAGCAACAACATCACGACAGGCATCAGGTGTCATCGGGAAGGAAGTTCGCTGTTTTAACTGCAACTCGATGGGACATATGGCGACCGAATGCAGAAAAGAAAAAAGGAAGCCAGGTGCGTGTTACGTTTGTGCTGAGATGGGGCATTAGGCGGCTCAATGCCCAAAGAGAAAGAAGGTGCCAGCAATCGGATATATTGACTCCGATTCCGAAGAAGATTGCATTCACTATTAGATACCGGCAGTCCAGTCAGCCTGATTAAATTAAGTTATTTAAGTATGTTTATGGAAAAAAATGAATTTAATTTTAAAAAATATATCAAACTTTGGTTCATATTGCGGAATAAATACAGATAAATTTGAATGTTATATTTGAAAATGAAAGTATACCTATGGAAATGTTAGTAGTGTCAGGTGAAACAATGCAATATCCTGCTATTTAAGGGCGGGATTTCTTAAATTAAAGCTAAATTAAAATTACAAAAGATAGTAGAAAGTACAAATGAAAAGACAAATGATATGTATGAAAATGAATGTAAAAGATTTTTAAATATAATAGTTGATGATGCACAAAATTTAAACAATAATTGTATTGGAAAACTTGGTTCAACACTTAATGAAGAAAATATCATTTTGAAAAATAATGAATTGTCATATAAAACAAAAGAAAAATTCCTTAGAATTATTCAAGATCATTATTTGTACTGTTCTCGTCCCGAAGTGCCAGAGATTAAGTATGAAATAAAACCTTAAATGAATAATAAATTATTAACTAGGCGTAAATCGGGACGATTACAATGTCAGGATAGCCGAGTTGTGGCAGTAAAAAAGAGAAGGCAAACAATAAGTAGCCTGGAATATGTAAGAGGGGAAGCTGGCTGGCGGATAGGTAGGAATATATACGATCAATAAATGAAAAGAAGTGAGTTGATTCCTGACTAGCAAAGTGAATGGTGCGTTTTATTTAAACTTACGGAAGAAACGGAAATTAACAAAAGAAAGAGACTGTATCTTAAAGTATCAAAACACTCATTTTGCAAACCGAGTTAAACCGAGTTGGAACTTAAGCAAACCAAGTTGCAAACCGAGTTGGCCAACTCGGTTTGTAGAAAAATGATTTAATAGTTTTTGTGCGTTGGTTTTGGATGATTCGGTTTGGTTTTCTTTGAGTTGTATTATAAGGCTATGTATCAAAAGCAAATCGAGTTGCAAACCGAGTTGACCAATTCATTTAAATTTTCATAGCAATAGGAAAACTGTGAAGATTTATGATTTTCGAAGGTTTTTTTGTATACCTAACCTACTTCAATGGAATTTGACATTTGATGGCTTGACAGATGAAGGAAAAATAGTATTTTGAGAGAAATAGTGTTTTCCATTCCGAATAATACCCAATTGCCCTAAGATCTTTTATTCTGGAACAGTAACAAAATTCTGATTTCTTAGAGGTTTTTTAATCCACCAACATTGAAGCTGTCCTTCAATGGGTTCTGGCAGTTGATAGCTTGACAGATAAAGTAAGTATTATTTTTTCATTTTTCATTTCATTCCAAATGGTACCAAATTGCCCTAAGATCTCTTTTTTCTGGAGCAGTAAAAAATCTGCGAAAATTTCAGATTTTTTAGAGGTTTTTAATCCATCAACATCGTAGCCATCCTTCATTGAATTTTGACAGTTGATGGCTTGACAGGTGGAGGAAGAACTATATTTTGACAAAAATTATGTACTTCCGTCCCAATGTTACACAATTGCCATAAGATTACTTTTTTCCGGAGCAGTAAAAAATCTGTGAAAATTTAAGATTTTTGGGGTTTTTTAAATCCTTCAACATCGTAGGCACCCTTCAATGAATTTTGACAGTTCGTACCTAGATGGAAGAAGAACTATATTTTTCCAAAAATATAGTATTTCGTTTCAAATGTCAGTCAATTGCCTTAAAATCACATTTTCCGGAGCAGTACAAAATAAATTAAAATTTCCGTTTTTGTTTAGGCTTTTCAATTCACCTATGACTGCTTGGCAACTTAAATCTTAGTAAAAATTCGAATGACATCACAATTTTTCCAGATTGCAAACATCAGCAAGGTAAGACTAGTATTTTGAAAAGTAAAATATTTTGCATCGACTTCTATGTATATCCCCATTAGCATTAAATTAAGTGCACCCAATCGGGTGAAGGCAACTCGGTTAGATTTGTATTCGATTTCAATTATTTGGTTCGGTTCGACTGCAATAAAAACCGAAAACCGAACCGAGTTGTCTTTTAGTTCAAATAGAAGCCAACTCGGTTTAAATTTGTAGTCAGCAAACCGAAGACCCAACCGAGTTGTCTTTCGCCTTTGGTTCAAATAGAAGCCAAATCGGTTTGAATTTGAATTCAATTGCAATTATTCAGCTTGGTTCGAATGATACAGAGGAAATAGTCGCGAACAGAATGAGTTGATGTCAAACCGAGTGGTTATGAGAACATGCCAAAACCGAATCGAAAGCATTCATTTTTCATTTTCAAACAAACCAAACTACTACCGAACCCGATTTGTATTTCGGTGCATGTTCAATCTAACTCGGTTTGAGGAAAATTTAAACGGATTCAACTCGGTTTGTGCATAGCTCGGTTTGACTCGGTTAAATAAACCGAGTTGACACATCACTAGGTAAAATCAAATGAGGCCAGTGAACCTCCAGGTAGGTTGGGCTATGGCCACGGTGCAAGGCAACGACACCAGCAGGGCCCTAGTTTGGTGACTGTCCATTTCTGTTTGCGGGTGAGGTCTTCTTTCGGGGACAAGATCTGCGCCATTCAGGTAAGCTAAGCCGTGTTTTGCAACCAGACGGTGGCGTTCCCTGAATTAGCCATTTCATTCTCCTTCTAAATCCGCTTAACAATCCGAACCTTTCTTCAAACTCTTTCTTCCTATTATAATTCCTATTCTTTTTCTGATCCTGCCTTATAACCGACCATCCTCCATTCCCCTTGCCTCGCAACAAAATTCCCACCCAGCAATTTTGTTGTAAGGCAAAAGGAGGTGATGAAGGACAGGTAGGGTAGGAAAAAAAAAGAAAAGGTTAGGAAACCCGAAAAGGAAGAGTTTGGCAAAATGATACAAATGCTAAGTTTCAGGGGACACAGTCAGCTTATAATGCTCAGCTCAGCTCGTTGGAATGGTGCCCCAAAACTAGACCTCACCTCAAAAAAAAAAAAATACATCTGTGAAGTTAGTAGAGCAACTTTCACTAAAGCAAATGCGACCTTGGCAGGAACTTGCAGTTTTTTTGTTGCATTTCTATTCTCGATTTTCCATTTAGCTAAATAAGGGTGTAATATAGAGAGATCTCCTAACTTCACTGTGAAGTTAGCAGGTCACATCTTATATCTTAGGAACCAAGCACGCTAGAAATTTGCATTAAGCCATCAAACTTGCAATTTTTTCTGCATTTCAATGATAGGCTAGGTTCAAAGTTTGAAGTCCTTAGTTTGAAAGAAAAAAAAAATCATACTCACCCGCTAACTTCACTCCGCATATCAGGAATCAAACATGCTAGGAACAAGCAGTAAGGCTACATAGGTATTTGCAATTATTTAGCATTTCAAGAATCGGCTAGGTCCAAATTTTGATGTACTTATTAGACAAAATTTAATCCTGACCTTCATACTTCACAGTGAAGTTGGTCACATCGTGTATCTCAGGGATAAAACACGATAGGAACTGGCAGTAAGGCTCCAAATTTGCCAATTTTTCGCATTTCAATGGCTAGGTTCAAAATTTGAAGTCCTTAATTGGAAACAAAAGTCATGCTGACCTACTAACTTAAAAGTGAAGTTAGCAGTTCACATGATGTATTTATTTCAGGAACCAAGCTCGCTTCGAACTTGCAGTAAAGTTCCAAATTTACAGCTTTTTTTGTATTTCAAGAATAGGCTAGGTCCATCCTAATTTGGTGAGTTAACTCAGGACCCAAATTGAAGGCCATTTAAGGTGTGGCGTTATCTCGATTTTGATAGTAAAAGTTATTCACAGTGTAATTTCATTGAAGTGCCACTTCCTCTATTTTGAAACGTGAATGGCTTAGAAGGGTGATATCCATAGTGTCGCGTATCAATGACAATAGATTTTTGACAAGTTAGTTCTCAACTGAAAAACTCGGGGTTAATTTATTTTCAGGATAAGCTTACTCTGATGTTACTCAGAGTTAACCTTAAACTGAAAAACTGGGCCTTAAAGTATTTGAATGTAATACCAGACTTCATGACCATCTTTTTCTTTAAAATATTTTTTATTTTTTATATTTTAAATTGGGGAAAAGTACAAAAGAAGTCTTCCACTTCTCCCATTAAGTACTGTGCGTTTGACAGCAATATGTTTCCCAGCCCAAACAAAAAAATTAGTTGACCTTCTAAACGATAAACCAGACCAAATTTGTTTCCAATTACGAGTACAAAAAAAAACGTTATTAAAAATGAAAAAAAAACTCTGAGCAACAAATGAACAAATTGTTATCGATTGAAAGATTCATGGTCAGCGAAAATACGACTCCGATTGATAGAAATCTATACGCAAACAGAAAAATCTCTCTCTCCCTATAACAGATGAATGGCATTGATTTACGCCGGCAATCGCAACCTTGTCCCTTGGGAGCCGTCAATCATTTAATAAATAACGAAAATCCATCGCCGATATACTCCAGGCTTTCAAAGGTATAAACTCTGGATCAATTGATTGAGTTCTTGTCTTTTAAATTATTGTATACGCATGTACCTGTACATAGGTATGTAGATTGAAAAATTTCATCGTGAAATTATTTATATTTTTACATTTTTCCGATAAAGCGTCAAAAACACAAATTGTGTCTGACTAGTTACCAGCTGAAAAAGCAGCAATTTAGATCGACTTTTGTTGATAGTTTGATAGTGCCTCAATCAAACAATTCAGAGTGTACATCATGTTACTCATATTAAACGCTTCTGTGCAAGGCTAAGGCTATGCGTAATCTAGTTAAAAGGATATCAGGGGAAAAAAGTAACTATATCCAACACTTATACATACATATAGACACAAACTACACATTTTAGCTTACCAGTGGAGTTCTTTCGCGCCATATCCTCAGCACTAGAGGTCTTTCTCTGATCAATACGCAAATTGGGAATGTTGAATGGTGGCACATGCATGTTATCCGATGAAAATTGATGCCTCAGCGTTCGGTGTCGCTCCGGTGATGGTATTGACAAATTGTCCAGTTTCAATTTGTTACGCTGCTGCCGATCGATATGGTCAAGCATCTCTTGCAATACCTTATATGGTAGAGGAAGATATTATTTTACACAAATCACATAAATGCAAAAAAAGAAAAAAACAAAGGAGATAACATGCGAATTTTGTATAGGTACGTGTTTGTGTCATTGCGATCGTTATAACCAGATACTCACCTCCAGCAGAATTGTGTACTGCTCCAGATTTAATGAGGGATTAACTGTGTGCGGAATAAGGGATGGCATTATCCTGGTTGCCATTATATTGACTGACAGTCCGTACTTTTTATCGGACAACATTTTCCTGTAGATGTCTGCAATGAGAGAAGACGACGAGTATGTATGGATGTTAACAGTGATTTTGCATTTTGCTGTTCCTGGAAAATGTGCTTGTGTTTCTTTTTTTTAAAGAAGAACCATCAGAGAGAGAGATTGTCAATGTCATGGGATAAAGTTCAAAATAGCCATATTTATTCATATGATTTTACCGTCAACAACGTCGTAGTTAAATACAAGGCCAAAAATATGTTTGTACAGGAGACCGAAGTATGGTGTTTGTGTATTTTTGATACACACACACTTACATACCTATGGATGGTAGATGGAAGTAAGATTTAAATGGAAATCTACAGTCACCTACGTATTTATATAAAAGTGGGCCTAAGAGACAGAAAAAGAAAGTGAACGAAAAAGGAAGAACTCTGTTCCATCTGAAGCAGGATATTTGATTTTTTTTAACATGAATTGCAAAATTATAGGATTCGTTGGAATTGTTTTTCTTTACTTAAGAACTGAGTTGTTTGGGAAATTGTATGATCGAATTCAAGGATAAATCATGTGTATATTTATGGGGATTTATTCAAATGCTATGTTATTATAAAAAAATAACAAAAAATAAATTTAAATTTTTGACTTCCCTTCGGAAAAAGAATTTGACTTTCAGTCGACCCCTGATGGACGGAGAATAGCAGAAGAAGCTCGTTAACCAGAAGGTATCAGCCGTATCAATGAAACGGGGACCTCGAAATATAGGAGCCTCGAGTTACAAGGTAATCGACGTGCGTAAGAAATTTTTCATTGAGGTGCTTACGACACACAATGTCAATTACATTATTATTTGAAATTTACCTATTACCAATTTTTTACATGATTGGGTCTTTTCGACAGTTTCCTACATATGTAGGAAAAATTGTTATGAACATGAATTTTGATGGAACGCTTTGTTCTGAGGTCTCACTTTACTTCCAAGAACTTTATGGTCAGTTGAGTTGAAAAACTTACTAAATTCATTTTTCGACAGTTTTTGTACAGTTTGTATTCGGGTTCTTCTCCTTATTATAAAACCAAGTTTTTGGGTGGAAGAAGCAAGAAGAAGCCTGCTATATTAAAAAAGGGTTTGAGCATTGAGCTGTGAATTAGTGTTCGAATAACTCATTTGAATTTAATTTTACAACAAATTAACGAAGGAGTTATTTTATTATTATCTTAATAATAAGCTACAAATGAAGTCTGTAATTTGGTTAGCCTTAATATAATAGCATTTCAAAATTAGCTTTATTAGCGTAAATGGACAAAATATTTTTGCAAATAATCTAGACAGCCGCTATTTTTTGTTTAGTTCATAGGATTCTACACAACACAGATTATTAAACTTTTTTGTTAGAGTAACAGATTTTGGGAAATGAGCAGAAACGTTATAAATTGATTAAAAATAACTTCTCCGCACTACCACTGCAGTAAACTGGGGTAAATACTGAGCAGCGAGTATTTGTACACGTTTTTCTCAAAATTTGTTGCTCAACCGAAAGATATGTTAAAATTTTATTAAGACTATTTTATGAGTTAAAATTAAACATTTTTTTGAGCAAAATAACGGTTTTCGAGATATAAGCTTATAAGAAAAAGTATTTTGACTAGGGCTGGCCACAATACGAGAAAAGTTTCGGTGTCGTTTAGTATCGGTATCAGGAACTGAAACGATACCGAGTCGATTCCAGTTCCATATCATCCGAAACGATACCGAAGCGATACCAATCCGATACCGTAGTTTTTGAATACTCTGGGCTAAATCGGTAGACAAAGTGGATTTTCGAATATTATTACTAATTTATTACAAATAGACAATTTTTTTATGTAATTGGTTTGTCGGAAACGGCTCTAACGATTTGGATGAAATTTTCAGTTTGTTTACCAGCCGCGAGAAGGTTTAGACAATGGTTTAGATTAGAACCACCCACTGCCATACCCATTTTTATTATGCTTTGTTTCCCTGAAATCAACGATTTGGATGGACATGGTTCTTTTTAGCTGGAGGAAGTGACTTTAATGAAATCCACCCACTGCCACGCGTATCATGTCTTATATTTTTGGTCCTTGGAAACGGTTCCAACGATTTTTTGTTTAAATTTAAAATAATTCATTCTAATAATAGATAGTTTCACCGGAAGAACCATTTTTTTCGATTTGTTCTTTAATTTCTTAACTAATATTAGCTGCGTTTTATTATCTCTGGGTCTGGGTCGAGGTTATCTTTTAACATGTATTACAAAAACAACATGGGATCTAGGTTTCTATCGAGGTTAATTTCAATAACCCAGATAGAGGTTTTCACTCTGGCCGGCAGAGGGCTATTTACCATTGTGAATGGATGTCAGCGATTTGTCAGCAGTATTAGGAATAGAGGAAAAGAGATAAGTGCTTGCATGAAAAACAAATAAACATAAGAAAAAAAGAGACTGATATACAGCACTGCTTTTGCACTAACCCACATCGTTTTATTTTCACGAGGTGAACTATATGGGTTATGAGCGATAATAAAACGCGGCTATTATGACACTATCAAACTTTGTATACGGTTTACGGTATTAAACGTCTGAGTCTGCAGTTGAATAATAAATAAATAAATAGTCCAATCATATTGTGTTTTTACCATGCAAATTGTAGGGTTGTTTTGTTTTATGTTTTCGGGGGTGCCAAATCCGAATCTGAGGTTTGCCAATAAAATTTCGCGACGCAACATGAACAAAAATGCAAATAATGATGCAAAAATGCATTTTCGGGAGTTTTTCAGTAATGGCTCGAAAACTGCCAGTTATTCGAAAATTACATCAAAGTAGGTACTATAAAAAATATAGACAATTTCCAAAAAATCTCTATTCGAGGCTTTTTTCTGCGACAGCCCATTTGGAAACAAGCGCTAGTCGAAAATTGACGTATTCTTACAGTTTTCGAAGATCCACTCGAAAGCACTAAGGAATAACTTTTTGTGCTAAAATTTAAATTTTTGTCTGTCTGTCACATGAACCAGGATATACTTTTCTGATGGTCTTTGATGCGTTGATCTTGAATCTGGCCTTGGAATTGCTCTAGCACGTCATGTTTTTGAGATATTTGATTCTAAAGATTTAAATAATGCATTTTTTAGATTTGGGGCTATATTTTTTTTTGAGGTAATTTTTTTCGAATAAATGTGTGTTACTTCAAAATTCTTTTTGAAACCTTAAATACCTCCATTTATCTTCGAAAAATCGTTAGTTTTCGTCTTACTCGCAAATTCTGGGATTTTTCGAATATGGTAGTTTTAGACGAAAACTAACGATTTCTCGAAGATAAATGGAGGTATTTGAAATATTCAAAAAGAATTAACAAGTAAAATGTTCATATGACGAATGACTATAAACGTTTTTTCGAAAAAAATTACCACGCGAAAAAATATAACCCCAAATTTGCATAAAAAATGCATTTTTTTTAATCTTTAGATTCGAATATATCAAAAACGTGACGTGCTAGAGCAATTCCAAGACCAGATTCTAGCTCAGCGCCTCAAAGACCATCAGAAAAAATATCTTTGTTCATGTGACAGACAAAAATTGAAGTTTTGTCACACAAAGTAATTTCTAAGTGCTTTCGAGTGGATTTTCGAAAACAGTAAAAATACGTCGATTTTCAACTAGCGAAAATGGGGGCCCCTAAATATTGTTTACATTTCAAAAACTTGAAAAATAAAAAATATAAATTATAAGTTTTAATTAGGTTGATATTTGTTCCGGTTGCATTATTTAAAACTGACATCAAGCAAGGAATTCTGATAGTTGATAGTTGGGATAACCCTTGAACTACCATAGTTTTTTAAATATACGAATACTTTAATTGCTTCATAAATAATGGTAGTTAAACTGTTTTTCCAACTATGAACTATCAGAATATGAGATTATTATTGATTTTTTTTCGATCTTTTTAGTAGTTGACCTTAAATTTGATTGGCAACTGCCAGCCGTCAAAATTGTCAAATTTCCTTCAGATTCGATCAGATTATGTCTAAAAATAATTTCCAATATAAACATTTTTAAAGACCAGCAATACAAATTTGGGACTTTCTTTTTTATATTTTAAACAAATCAGTAGTGGAGTAATTTTTATTTAAAAATATATGTACCTACCTAAAGCTGTGGCCCCTTTTGGCAAAAGAGTGCCCAAAAAATGTTTTGCTTAGAGCCCCCAAAGTGCTCGCTATACCACTGCTACTCAGGTTGAGAATGCAAATAAAAGTATTTTGCGTGAAACTGGCGACAGCTAGCTAGGGGATGAGCTTGGTAAGCTACTTTTTGGAGCTTTAAATAGAATGACATGCTGTTCCAAGAATGCGGCTCTACGCGCCATGCTGTGATTAAAATGATTGACATTTTGAATACGCTTTTTGAGGGCTGGGCTATTTCCAACGATGGCAATGTGATTTGGTCGTTTTTCACCATTTTTGAGGTTATGTAAAAAAGAGAAGTAGTTTTTTCAATAAAGTTGGAATAATAATTCCTAAAAGAACTAATCTTTTTCTTCTTTTTAATATCCTTGTTACTCTCCGAGATATCCTTAGTTAGATGTTAGTCATCATCGTCCTTTTACTATTTTTGAGGTAAAGTAACCACTAGGGTGGTCCTTATTTGTATGGAGGAAAAATAATTGCTTGTTTTTTTTCTGTTCTTCTACATTAAAAACGTGTACAAAAACTTTGAGGGCAATCAGATTGAATTAAAACGTCCCAAAATGAGTTTGAAATTTGAATTTGATTTTTCGTGAAAACCGACCAAAACCGCGGGGCTATTAAAAGTTTGATTTACAGAATTAATGAAGTCCATTTTCAAATCTGTTACCTAACTTGCTTAGAAAAAAAATTGGTAAAGGCATGACTGGGTCCTACGTGCTTGCTCAAAAAGTTAAAGTTTCTTGGAAATTGAGAACTTTTAAAAATATTCAAGTAATTATGAAATTAATTTTTGAATTTTGTATCGAAATCATTTGAGCTGTTTTTGAGAAAAATAAGCTTTTTTTTACGGTTTTATAATAGGTAAGTAGCGTCACTTTTGGAGCTTTAAAGGGATTTCAATAGGCCCTTGCTCTCACAGGAGCGTCAACTTTATGCTCAGTGCGGCACGTTTTAACGTGGGTCTTCTTCTTCTTTAAAATGAGGACCACCCTAGTAACCACCCTATATAATTTATATGTTAAAGAAAATTTGTAATGAGTCCTAAAAGTAGATACTTGTTCTATTCTTCGAAGCTCAGTTTAAATCTTCTAAATCTCTAAGAAATCCCTTGTTCCGTATTTTACTAGTGTTATTAAATTTTGCAGGACAGGTGAAGACTTTAAACTTACTAAGGATTTCTCAAAGACTTAAATAGATATCAGAATGATTTAAACTTTAATTTAAAAGAAACCACATTAGTAACAACCTTTAAGAGTCGTTGTGAATTTTGTTTTAAAAATTTACAGCTCATAAGATAAATGTAACTTCAAAAATAACATAAAACCTGCTTTTTTTTAAATCGCTAGAAATATCTCAAAAACCAGAGTTAATAGCCGAAAATGGATTTGGATTCAGCGCCAACGAGTCAAAAACCATGTAGACTTATGTAATCAATAACATAAAATATGTTGTTTCAAAGCTAAAACAAAAATAACTAAAAAGGAAACTATACATCCTATAACTCCCCATATAGGTTATTTCAAAAAACCACGTCAATAAGACAATGTGCAAATATGTACAATATCAATTAAGTTCATTTAAACTTGTCATATCAAATATTACATCAACAATAATACCATAATATACTTACTCACAACTCGAAGAATAATATCAGGATCTGAAAGTCTAACATCCCACAGCAATGGTATAACCTCATCCATAACCTTAAAAGAGAATCAAGAGAATCATAAGGATCAACTATACTAAAGCCAAACATCCGATCTTATGATGGAAAATAATACTAACAAAAAAATACACATCCACAAATGTACATACCTGAGCTTTATCTAGTTTCTCCAGTGTCCTTTCTATGCATGACAAAACATTTGCAACAATTTTGACATCGTTGTGATTCTTCTCGAAGACCATTTTCACTTTGGGCAGGACCATCCGTCGTATGGAGAGCTCATCTATGCAATCATATACATTTGTAACCGCCACCAGGGCTGCACTCTACCAAATAAAACATACAAAAGGATAAATATTGATTAAACGAGATAGATTAAGGTTGCGATACATTTTGTTATGTATTTGGGATCGGGTAGGGTATGGGTAGGTTTATTTGCGTGGAAAGATATTTTGTTTCTTATTTCTTTTCTGACCATAACAGCAGGATATCCACTCGAAATTACAATTTCCCCAAATTACGACCAACAACAACAGCAACACAAAATCAATTAATTTATCCAAAGGAAGCAAAGCATATTCACCTAGAATTGCCTGTCACCGCCACCACTACCACTGGCACCCCCACCAATGTCACCAACAGACAAGGCACAGGACTTTCTAGTGAATACTGTACACTTCCATTTCAGATAATTAACCTTGTGGAATAGGATATCTATACAAACGGTCGGTCCACTGCTTTTCGTAACTATGTGTAGTGTGCAGTTCATATATCTCCGCGTAGTGATTATCGTAGATTTTATTTTCTGGCCTATCGCAAATCCGTAATCCAATTTACCAATTACGAGAAAAGTATTAAGGAAGCAGCATATCCTCTGTATAGGATAAAGGATATAGAGAGAGAGCATCAAAGACCATGTTAATTTGGAGGTCTTAGTGTATATATGTGGAGAGTATCAAATTATCAGAAATATCTGTATCCTGATGTTAAGCCACTAAGACCATCCGTTTTGTGTCTATTAATGGTAAATCGATTTTGTTTTCTCTGTAGGTACCACTGTACATAGCTGTAGATTGTGTATATGAATGGATGCCGCACCGCAAATAAAAGTGGATTATTCTCGCAGAAAGGAGAAAGAGAATTAGTGTCATGGAAACGATTACACAAATGAATTTCGAAAGCGAAAATAGTTTCAAAGTTTATTTTGGCTTTTTGCTTCGAGAAGACTTAGAGGGAAATTGTTAGCATTTTTTTTTGTTTTCTCAAACACTCAATGTGTCGGATAGAAATTGTTTCAAAAACAGATCAAATCTCTTGAGTTGGATAAACAATGAAACTTGTATTAGCCACGATTGGAGGAATGAGTAACTTTAAACTTTGGATTTGATTTTCAAAGAGATTGATTCTAGGTAGGTATCATCACGAGTGTTGAAGACCGTGTGATGTTGTTGGCGTTTTACTTTTGTTTGCAAGCCCGTAAATTATAGGGTTTTAAATTTTATTGAGATTAATTGTTTTACTCCAAGGATGATAAAATATGATACGTTGTCTAGTGAAAAATTCAAATGGAAATTTTATTTTTGATTCAATTGGAAATCCTACTTTTTGGTTCCTTTTATATAAAATTCGTTTTCACTATTGAATCAAATTTGCTAGGATCTGTAATGTATTGTTTGTTCCCGAATTTATCATGCGAGAAATGTTGAAGATCCATTCACGAACCGTACAAATAATAAAGAAAAAAGAACTTTTACGAGAGAATATAGTTTCGAAAAGCCAAATTTACGCAAAATAAATTTATTGAAAGACAAAGTTTCGAAAACAATGTTTGGAAATCTTCGGAACTTCATTGTTCCTTTAGCGATTTCAATGAAATTGACAGACAGTTTTGAATATATTTGTTACTTTTATACTTCTGTCTCAGCCAGCACCTGTGCCAATTTTAATGGAATCGCTCAAGGAACAACGGAGTTGCGAAATATTGATACATTTTTAAAACATAGGTGTGTTTGAAAATATCTAAATGTCAATCAATTGTCCTGAAACCACCATTTTCCTCAGCAGTAAGAAAACCATGAACATTTTTTATTTTCTTAGAAGCTTTTGCACTTAGCAATTTAATAGCTTCACAGTGAATGCTAGTAATTGTTCCTTGATAAACCCAAAAAGTACCTAACTAATTCGACATTTCATCCCCATTTCTATCCCCTAAAATATTTTATTTCATAAATAGCGTGGTGTTAAATCTTATCGCCCAAAACCATAACGCCAAAATTATAAAATGTCATAAGGCCCAAATAATTTCTGAACATTTTGTTGTTGTATTTTTGTCTTGAATTTGTGGGGATGTGACAATGAATTTGGGCGCTTTGACTTATATCATGAGTATTATGACATTTTCCACTTAAAATTTTACAGCTCAAATCGAAAACACCCAAATCCAAAATGCCATAAGACCTAAAACCCGAAACATCACTCAAATTTTCAAGAACGTAAGAGTCAAAAACCCCAAATTGTCATTACGCCCAAAAATAACTTTGGTGTCTAATCGCCCAAATCATAAAATGTCTTAACGCCCAAATAATTTATTTGTTGAAAGTGCATTTGTCAGGTGATAACACTACCATAAAATGCTCTGACGCGGGGGTTGGGGGCAGCAACAACGTAGGTGCCTTCGCGTGCGTAGCGCGCAACCGTCGCTCGTGAGGTGGGTATGGCACGTGCTTGAGGGGTTGCGCACCTGCATTCGCGGAGATCCGTGCACCCGCACGCCCCCGCGCCAGCCCCCGCTGGCCGGTGCATTCGTTGTTCCTATTTTGTATTAATTTATCATTGTTTTTTATAGTAATCAGAATACGACTGGAAGTTTGCTATTTTTCAAAAATGTATCTAAGCCTGGAAGGCTAAGATCTAAAATCAAAAACGTCATATCGCCCAAAATATATGTCACGACACCCAAAAGTAATGACATAATGCCCAAACTAGAAAACAAAAAAAAAATATTTGGACGAAATGACAATTCTCTTTGTTGGGTGCTGCGACATTTCAGTTATAATTTGTGCGTTGTGGCATTCCTTTTGTTAGTTTTTTTGCAATACGTCTGCATAGCCCCCAATATTATACTTATATTTATATCTATATTTATATTTATATTTATATTTATATTTATATTTATATTTATATTTATATTTATATTTATATTTATATTTATATTTATATTTATATTTATATTTATATTTATATTTATATTTATATTTATATTTATATTTATATTTATATTTATATTTATATTTATATTTATATTTATATTTATATTTATATTTATATTTATATTTATATTTATATTTATATTTATATTTATATTTATATTTATATTTATATTTATATTTATATTTATATTTATATTTATATTTATATTTATATTTATATTTATATTTATATTTATATTTATATTTATATTTATATTTATATTTATATTTATATTTATATTTATATTTATATTTATATTTATATTTATATTTATATTTATATTTATATTTATATTTATATTTATATTTATATTTATATTTATATTTATATTTATATTTATATTTATATTTATATTTATATTTATATTTATATTTATATTTATATTTATATTTATATTTATATTTATATTTATATTTATATTTATATTTATATTTATATTTATATTTATATTTATATTTATATTTATATTTATATTTATATTTATATTTATATTTATATTTATATTTATATTTATATTTATATTTATATTTATATTTATATTTATATTTATATTTATATTTATATTTATATTTATATTTATATTTATATTTATATTTATATTTATATTTATATTTATATTTATATTTATATTTATATTTATATTTATATTTATATTTATATTTATATTTATATTTATATTTATATTTATATTTATATTTATATTTATATTTATATTTATATTTATATTTATATTTATATTTATATTTATATATATATTTATATTTATATTTATATTTATATTTATATTTATATTTATATATATATTTTTTTCAAGATTTTAGTTTGAAAATAATTTTTTTTTTTTTAAACTATTTAAGAACACAACTACACAAACACAACAAGATATAGCATGAAATTTTAAGAGCTTCCGTTGTTTTTTTTTAATAGTTTTGTTTCCACTTTAAATAATTAGTTAAGAGTATTGCCCCTCCTGGCTAAATAAGGGAAAATATTACCCTAAACAATTTTTGTCTTGTCATGGCTCAACCTTTTAAATTAAAAATCTTCTTAAATACGGTAATTTCTATCTATCTTTTTAGTAAGCCATTGTAACTGGTCCCGTTGTTTCTTAATATTTTTTTTCTATTTTGGGTCAAATTTTTAGAAAATTACCCCTCTCACCGGAATGGGGGAAAATAGACCCCCCTCCGTTACGATTTTTTTTCTCGTTTGAATCTAATCTATAAGTTCTGATTTTTCTTTGCGTGTTATAAGAATCACCCTAACTCCATTATTTGTACCTTGAAGTGAAAAAAGGGAGACCAGGGGGGTGAAATAAAAATATGAAAAATTAAAGGGAAATTTTTTTCCTTGTTTTGAATCGAATATGGGCTATCCAAGACAATGTCCAATTTAAGGACCACCCTAATATACATACATAATTCTCAGGTGGTAAAAATCTGTTTATTGTTTTGAAGTGATATTATTGCCTTCAGCTTTGGTCTTTCAAAATGCCTTCCAAAAACAACAGTCTCGAAGAAAAAGATCGATTCGTGTTTTCCACTATGTAGCCTATTGAATAGACCTTTTAAAAAGGAACAATTACGGGCAAAGGTTTATATTATTGAATATGTTTGTTTGGCCTATAAGGATGCTAAAAACCAAAATTCACCCATGCGTTTCTGAGAGAATGGTCACACTGGCCACTTTTCAATATTTTTAGTATAACTCGGAAACTAAGCCGAATTTGGCAATTTTACACTTACAACTTTTTGTTAAATTTTCTATCGAAATGGATAGTTTAAAAAATTTCATAAGAAAAATTAAGCTGGAGAAGTTAACAGAAACCAACATAAAAAACGCTCAAGATACGCTCAAGACATGTATAAACAAAGTAAGGTAGAGACTTAAGGCCTTAATATAACATGTTAAAAAAGCCATATTATTTGAAAACTTACAGAGATATAGCCATTCAAACTTTACCATTTCTTATCTTTTTTCGCAGTTTTGGCCCAAAAGCGTATATTTTGGTACTTTATGAAAAATTTAACATTCCTAGCACCTAGTACCAAATCTTATATTAATCGGACCAGCCGTTCAGTCTGAAGGTCTGAAAATCCAAATCTTGATTTCGAAAATTTTTACGAATGTGAAACTTGCCATATTGTACCAAATACGGAGTTTTCGGGCCAAAATTGTGTAAAATTCTAAGAAATGGTTAAGTTTAAATGGGTATATCTCTATCAGTTTTGAACAAATATTACTTTCTGAACATGCCATATTAAAGCCCTTAGTCTTTACTTTCATTAGTTTATACATGGCTTGACCCTATCTTTGCTTCAAAAAAAGTTATGCACAATTTATTAAAAAAATTAGGAATCTTAGATTTTTTGATTTTTTTTAGGTTGGATTTTGTTTACTTTTCCTGCTTAAATTATTTTATAATTTTTTTTAAACTATTTATTTCTATAGAAAATCTAATTTTGAAAAAAATGTTTTAAGTGTAAAATTGTCAAATTCGGCTCAGTTTCCGAGTTATACAAAAAATAATGAAAAGTGGCCAATGTGACCATTCTCTCAGAAACGCATGGGCGAATTTAGTAGCATTTTCGGTTTTAAGCATGCTTATGGACCAAACAAACATATTCAATAAAAAAAACCCTTGCACGTAATTGTTCCTTTATACCCCTCATTTTCCGGTCCATTCAATAGGCTAATGATATATATCGCCAGTTTCATAGCATCTCGAAATCAATCTTTGACTCAAGATTTCCCAATAACCTTGTTTCAGGTATGAACAAAATCAGCCCCCTTTAATTCGTTCCAAAACAAGTCTTTCTCACCAGAACTACGAGTAGATAGTAAGCTTGAAAAAAATAATTCGTTGTTCGAAAAATTTTTCTGGTAATTTCGTTGGCTTTGAGGTAAAATACACTTTTGGAGAAAATCCAATCATGTTTTCTGAGTCTACTTTATAAGTAAATTTGTTTTTCCTTTGAGCTGATGTTGGTTATGAAAACTTTTACTGAACTTTCTGCACAGAATTATAATACCATCCCTTGTTAATAGTAAAAATGAACTTTAGTTTTTCTCAATAATCATTAAAGTGGTTGAAGTTTATGGAATAACAAATTTCACAAAAAATATTCATAGAATTAATTCTTACCTGCACTTGAATTGTGGTACTTTCGAATGCATTGAACAATAACGGTAGCACATCATTTTTAATTTCTTCTGCAGGAGTCTTGTCTAATATCACATGTAGGTTCTCGAGAAGTGTTACAGTTGCTTGAATTGATTTTGGCGAAGCAAATACGATCCTGTGAAGCAAAAAAAAAAAGAAAAGGATACATAAAGACAAAATAAACATCTATCTAACCGCGTGAGCATAATTTTCACCATGTCGTAAAATTAGATACAAAAAAGAATTATTTGAAGGTAGGTACCTACCTACTTGAAACAGGAAAACGTGCAACAGCATACAAAACTTAGTTATAATATCTTATGCCCCCCTAAGCATCCCTCTTGGTGCCAATATGCAACAACCATGTTCCGGAAGGAGTAGTATTTTCTCATGAAATTTTCCTCCACATATTTAATGATTTTCCAGAACATGCAACCTGTTAAAGTTTGAAATCCCCGTACGATGCCACGATGCAACATCATGAACACACGTACGAAAGTTTTTTATGGGACAAAAAAAGAAGCGTCAGGCATAAGTTTAAAATTAGAATTACTCGTAGTATAGTCTGGGAGTTAGTGCTGATCTTGGGATAGTGTCTGGAATTTATTTGATTGTTTTCTGTTTAAAGGAGATAAGTCAGAACCAGTTTTTGGGCTGATCTAATGGCAAGCCTATCAACTTTCAGTCAAATATCATCCTTTAGACTTTATTGAGTTGAAATTTTCATCGATTTAAAAATGTTTGAGCAACAAAAGACAGTGAGCTTTTTGCAGAAATTAAATGTTGGGAGTTAATTAATTATGGCAAATTAGTGAAAGGTGCCTGAGGGAGGCTAAAAGAAGAAATAGACTAGAGTGTTCCCATTGTCTATTGAATGAGAAAATGCATATGTAAATATTAAAGAGCATGCGTTTTATTTTTCTCTATGGGTTAAATGATTTTCTTTTTACAACACTACCTTTCAGACTGTTAAAACTTGTTGAGCATATTGTTTTTTTTTTGTATGATATGTGTGTTTTCCTTCTTAGGTAAAGTTTATTTTCCAAAAATATTATAAATCCATTTCTAGGGATTTGATGAACTTTAAATAGCTTTTCCTCATGGAAAATTACTTTAAAATAAGGATGCATCTCTGTACAGTTTTGTGCGTGCTTTATACCTATGTAGAAAATATAATCTCGCAAGTATAACCTCTAGGCTTAATATTAATGCAATAAAAAAGATATAATTAATTAAGGAACTGAATATAAAGTAATTTTTTAAAGTGGAATTAAGGAAAGGTAATTCAGGTATTCAGGTTCTAGAAAATAAGGCATCAAGAGAAAAACTGAAATGGGACCCCATTTGGATTAATTTTCAAAATTAGGCTAGGTCAGGTTAAAGTGGCTGTCAGTAATTAATACTGACATACTTAGACCAAAGTTAATCCTTAATGATATCACATAAATCTAGAAAACTCCGTCTTGTAAAACCACTTTAATGCCTGCCTTAATAAATATCTGTTTCTACGTCTGTTGGAAATAGCAGGACAGGACATAGAAGGTGAGTACACTCAGCCGCGTTGTGAGCCTGCTTTTATATTAAACCGTGTCCTGTTATATGACATCTACAACAGAGCTGATTTGCAGCCTGTTTAGAGATATCAAACACTTGGTGCGCTTTAAATCAAGATTTGGCCATACTTGTTTCTTCGCCAAACATGTTAGTGATGTTGTTCCACCTAATGTTTGTTCTCTGAAAGCAACTTGCTTTAGCAAAAGTTTTCACGTAGCTGTGGTTACACCAATATTTAGCTTTTCAGGTAAAATGGGTTGTAATGCAAGGTACACTTCTAGCAAGTTCATCAGCTTTACAATTACCTGGAATGTCAGATGTCACTATGATCCGTCACCCAACAAAAGACATAAGTAAACATTAAACTCAACAAGTCCAATCCTTAATGCTAAGTCTTCTACTTGGCTGATTTATTTCAGTAGTATATAGAATTTGTATTATAAAACCTTCTTATATATAAACATTAAACTGTTTTTGCATCTCTAACATAGATGCTCGATAGTTAAAGGTTATCCTAGAGTTTATAGAGACAGAGTCCAGAGACTAAATAGCGGCTTGACTTTCAGAGAAGATGCTTTTATCGCAAGAAGTTTCATCTGGAATACGCTACCGTCATTAGGGAAGACGGAATAAGAGACTTAAATTTATAGTCTATCAGCGTACACACATCCACCAACCAAATCTTTGGTCTTTGATCCATCGGTGTAGAAATTAATTGATTCATCTTCTAAGAATTCCTCATCCTCAAAGTTGGATTTGGAAGGTGTGGTAACTTCAAAGTTTCTATCGAAATTCAATAGCGGGATTGTGTAGTCAGAGTGTTACTTGGTCCGAATGAATTCAGAACAGTGGAGTGGCCAATCTCATTATTGATCCACTGTGAAGAGGCTTTGAGGCGAATGGCTGTGCTCGCGACCATTTATTTAGTGAAATTTCAAGGGGTGTCCGTCCGATGCTGTAGGTGTAGCGTGTCTAATGCAGTGGAGAAATTCGACCCAAGTGCTCTGCTTCTAATAGACATGCTGTTCCCAAGACCTTGCTGAGTTTTTCACAATGCATTGGTTTATTCAAGACAGTCCACCATACTGCCACAGCGTTAGTTAGAATCGGTTGAATTACCGAAATGAAGGTATATTCAATGAGGCCCATTTTACTACCAATGGATTTTTTTTAAAGAGAAAGGTGCCAATGTGGCCTTTTTAACTCTTTATTGATGCATATAAGGTTTCCAGTAAAGGGCTATTGACATGAGAGCTACCACCGAACGATGAATAAACGAACAAAAAGGTATTCACAATATTTATTACCCTAAATTATTTAAAAAAAAGAAGACAAAATGGTGGAAATATAGTTAACGTTAAAGTACGAATTACAATCTATTCACGACGACCAATTTGTTTTTTCAAATTTCTTTTATTTTAGCAATTAAAATGCTAATTTTAGTACCTCAACATCAACATTAACAAGATTTCTACCATTTTGTCTAATTTTTTCGAAGAAATAAAATTTATAAATTCTTTAAGTTCCGTCTTGTGAGTTTATTCGTTGTTCGTTGGTCCCTTTCATGTCCTTAATTTCTTATCAGATATGAGACCGAATGACTAAGGTTCGTCTGAGAATGTTAGTGGGTATTCCACTGATGGAATACTCAATGGTAATGGGGTTCATTTGTGGAATTTTATATTTCCAGGAGAAGAGGACAAGATCTGTTTTATGGGGGTTAAATCCCAGTCCACACCGTAACTGTCCAGCGTGTTAGCTTGCTTAGAGCATTTTGTAAAAGATCTTTTAAAGTGTTGGGATGTTTTCCTGATACGGCTATAGCCACGTATCGTCCGCATTGGCAATCCCTTGTAGCTCTCTGCGTCTAAGGAAGTCAGCAGCAAAATGAAGTTATGACTCAATGAAATAAGACCCAACGGAATGAAAAAAATAATAATAAATAAAATAATATCCCAAATTGTTTTTATATTAAAGTTTGATTTGGGTGTTATTTACACCCCGAACCATTATTAAAAAACTATTTGGATTGTATCCTTTTCAAATTCTCTGCAACAAGGACACTTGAAGTTCTCCTGCCCTTTAACGACAGATTCTTCTACCTAGATATGATTTAAATAGAGTAATGAACGTTTTCTCTTCAAGCATTACATTGAAACGTGAGTGCTGGTTCCACTTTAAGTGATATTTTGCTAGCTCTGGGTCCCAATCCTAATGCTTTTTATGCAAGACACAATTATTATACATAATATATATTGTTTCAGCATTTTTAAATAAATTTTGCAAAATGAAATAAGCCTCCGGATTGTTTTTCAAAATAAATAAAATGAAATGAAACCTCAATATTATCCCACGGGCCTTAATTTTTTTAACCGTATTTTATGGTGAAATTATGCCTTGCCTTTAAAAAGAAATGAAATAGACCCCTCAAAAATTGATGATTTTCGTTGTTGTTGATGTCTGTGCATTTTTTTGATGCGGCCTTATTTCCTGAGATTAAATGTTTGTTTTGGTATTTTTTTGAAGAAGATCGTACCAATTTCGGCATACGAAAAAAGTTAAATCAAAATCGTAGGAGCCGTTTTTGAGAAAAAAATACTGTTTTTTAACTTTTCTATGGAGGGTACCTTACTTTTGCATAAAAGCTATTTCTTTTCTAAAAATATTTTTGAAAGTATTAAAAAACTCTTAATAGTGGGACTGTTAGTGAGACCAACCTTTCATTTTGACCTGACAGGTTGAGCTTTAGTATATGTACAAATACTCCATGTCCTAACTTTACTTTTAAGAAGTGTTGCCAAGGTGGCAACACTGTCAGAAGGACAAGAGAAGGGTTGCCACAGTCCCGAAATGATGCTTATAAATCGAAAACCAAGGGTCGGACGATGACCCGAGAGCTCCCGTTGGATTCAGCACCTTTGAAAACATAGGACCACATTATTGTTTTAAGGGTATTTTTAAATGCCCAATCTTACTTAATCAGAATGAACTCGTTGCAACCACCTTAAAAAAAGTTATAGGTCTTTGAAGTCCAAACAGACAAAAAATCTAAAATTTAAGACTTTTCATTCAGAGGGCGTTGCATCCACAAACTTTCTCAAACATTTATTGGGGCACTTCCGACTACTGTAGAATGATGGAAATTGGTTTAGCGGTAGGGTGTGAAGTGCATACTAAGATCAAAGTAAAAAAATTAGAATTTTCCACTCAGGGGGCATGACTTTTCACTTAAATTCATAAAATTGTTATCAATTATAAGGTGCACTTGGGGTTGTAGAATGGTGAGAATTGGTAGAGTGTTAAAGCTTGAGCGAGGTGTATGCAAAAAGAAAAATCAAACAATTTGGGATTTTCTGCTCAGGAGGTGTGGCGTCTACCCACTTTTTAGAAATTATTATCAATTATATAGTGCACTTCTTCTTTCGTAGAACTATAGAGCTTGAATAGGATTTACATAGAAAAATAAAAAATTTTAGATTTTCTAATCAGAATTGCTTCTTTTTATATGAAACAATTTTGGTTGTTGTAGAATTACGAAATTTGGTAAGGCGGTAGGGCTTGATTTTCACCTGCAAAAATAAAATCTTTGCAAAAAGTAGTGAATTTACAACAAAAACATAAATGCTAAAAAAAGACCCAAATTTGTATATGGAAATTTGGTATTTAATGATAACTGATTGAGATTTGGTGGATTTACTTGGCAAGTTTTCTCTTAGTTACGAAATTACTTACAATTTAAAATGTTTGAAAACTAAACCAGTGAATCCACAAAATTTTGAAAGAAGCTCATGTATGTGCAAGGTTTCAACAAAATTTGCGGAACCATTAACTAAATATATGGAAATAATCAAAAAAGAAGACAAGAAGAAGGTTGAAAATAAAAACCTATATAATCCCTGGAAAAACTCTAAATATTTAAATTTCTTAAAGGTACTTAATTAGAAAGAGAGCATTAAATGAGAAACCTCATAAAGCTATGAATGGGGGCACAATTAGATCTCTAGGTCACAGACCACTCAAATCCTTCTTAAATCATTAATTCATTCTTACTTGTGTGTCAAGTTTGTCAAGACATTTGCTTTGCTGGATTTACATGTCTGACACAATACCATTACTTTTACCATATTTTTGCCATTTGTAGGCAAAATCGTGTTTTATGAAAATGAAAGGCATTTTACCCAGTGCCAATGGCTTGAAATATTGTAATTTCCTAGTCATACAAATCCAACAAATCTCATAGCATAGACTTTACTACTGGTTATTAAATAGGAAGTAGGTTGGGTACCTACCTATATTGGATTTTAATTACATCATAAGTAAGATACAAGTTAAATTCTTCTCAAAATTTCAACACGTTCAACTTTATATAAGCCCCCATTATTGCATACACACACACATATACAAACAACTTACATCTCCTTTGATGATGAGTTTCAATTAACTAAATAAATCACAGGGATATACATATTCTCGTGCACACATATCATCAGAAATAAAGTCGAAAACCCGTAAACCCATAAAACCCCGCATAATCCCAATTTTACCGCACTGAAAATGACTTCATTCAAAAGCGTATCCTTTTAACCTATACCCAAAGTTTTGGGAAATCAAGCTTCATACCTACGAGAATACTTACTTACATATAAAATAGGCACTGAAAATGAAAGATACCAAATAGAAGAACTTACCTAAACGTTGGCAGAATTATGGCTTCGTATTCCTCCGGAGTGGATTCTTGAACGAGCGCCAAGGCTGGTTGTAAAACAGCAGCTAATACCTCTGCAGTACGCATCTCTTGTTGCAGACAAGGCCACACATGCTGCCACCATAATTTCTATACAAGAACAAGAAAATAAGAAACAAAAAAAAACAATTGACATAAATTTCAATTTTAAGGTTCTATCTCATAAAACGTCCAGATTAAGGCACTAAAAAGTACATCATAGGTAACCAAAATTAAAATAATAAAACCAGAGCAAAGAGTTCTTAAAAATAAAATGTTATCCCTACCCTCGGTATAAGATGCAGGACTTCCTTTAGTGTCGTTCGGTAGAAATGTGACTTTTGTGTGGGATCTTTCATGTTAATCACGTCCAAAAATTTGAGGGCATTCACCGCAGGATCACTGCAAAGAAACACCACAAAAAAAGAAAACACAATTAAAACTAATTACTAGTATAACTATACCCTAAGCTATAAAGGAAGAGAGCTATATATAGAGAGTGAGAGAGAGTGCTCATCAATTCTATAATTATAGAAGGATAATTCAGGTAAATCACCAGGTCGTGACACCCACCATTTATATCGTTCAACTCAATTCAATGGCAGCTTCAAATTCTCTTCCATGGACTGTTTAACAAGTTGCCCAGGGAAAAGAGATGATGGTGTAGGTGTGGGAGTTGGAGAGGATGACAAAATGGAAGCAACAAAAAAAAAAGAATCCCGACAGGGATACTAATTTCGAAGACGTTTGCACAGAGGAAATTACTTACTTAAAGTACTTAATCAATTGCAGGAGTTGTGCTGTTGGTCTCGTTGTTGGATCTTTGCTAACAAGACGTGACGTGGCCTCTTGTAATGGAATCGGTACCCTTGGCAACATATTGTGAACAGCATCATCCAGCTTTTGCACGGAGGTAAAAGGTGTTAGGTCCAATGGAGTGATGTGGAAACGACGACGCCGGTATAAGTTTTTTTTTTGTCGTTGTTGTTGTTTGTTTTTGTAATGATGAAAAGATAAAAGAAGAAGAAAAGATAAATTATTGGATAGATCTAAAATTATGGCAGCCATTCAGTATATGTGGAGAGCCTGTTGCTTGCTTGCCGATTTTTTTTCTCTGATAGGAAGAAAATTCTTTGTATATGTAGAGGGTGTTTCGGAACTAACAGTGAATAAATTTACTTTAAACTTCATGGATTTCGTTTATCTAATTTGGTTTTATCTAAAGAACGAATTGAAAACTTTCCAATCCAAGTTGGTAACCAATCTCTACCTTTAATCCTGAAAGAAAAGTTTATAAACGTAGTTATATTATTTAGCTGTCTTGTAATTATTAAAAAAAAAGTTTATGTTATCTTTCAGTTGATACCTCATTTGTGAAGATCAAGAAAGAATTTACGAAGTACGAAGCCAAGGAAGACATTTCTCTAGTGTTCTGAAAATCGGTACATTCCGAGGAGCCGACATTGACTCAAAATACTGTCTAGTTGGTGCCAAACTTCGAAAGTGGATATCCAGAGAAGCTCTTAGGCGATCAAAAGCCACACAGAGGAAATTCAATATTTTACAGCTTTAATCGGAGGCGACCAACCGCTACAACCTACGTAAACTGCGTATCCCTAGAACTTGCGAGAAATCCCAGGACAGTTAATATGAATCCGAAAGACCAAAAGCAGCTATGTCAACAAGCCATAAAAAACGAAGCGTCAGAAGTGTTGGGTTTCTCATATGCACTTCCGAAAAAAACCCATGGTTCGACTCCAAATGTGCTCAGCCAAACAAAGCCAAAACGGAGACATACCGGTCCTGGCTCCAGAAGAGAACTAGAGCGTCCAAAAATCTCAACGTTCAACGAATGTAGGATGAGAAACATTGGCTAAGAAGAAAGAAAAGAAAAGAAAAGAAACGAGCCCAAGCAGGGGGGTTGCAGGAGCGCAGCATGCCCCCAAACATACCTCACTGTTTATTCGCAAATTTTTAAATCTCACAAACCAAATAAAGGAGAGGATTTATTAGGTTTTTGAAATGTAGATACAAATTTACGAATAAACAGTGAGGTGATATGTGGGTGATATTTCCATTTTATTATTTGGGTTTAAAATGGTTTTGGGTAATATTTCCAATTTCTTCTTTGCTATTGGGTGATACAATTTTGTTTCCAAATTGATTTGGGCGCTATTTCCTTGGGTGCTATTTCCTAACGCCGAATATTTATCTAAAAATTCAAAACTGAAACCGAAAATGAACCGAAAAAAGACCGAACCAAATGGAACCGAATTTGTGTGAAACTTGCCTGAGGTTGAAGGAGTCAGTAGCCAAGGTTGACCTCATCTTCGATGAAGCAACCAGGGGGAGAGAGAACTCTGACTGCTAAGAGTCCAAAATTGCAGACGGCAGGCTAGACACCGAGATTGCTGGAGGGGCATATTAAGTAAGGCCCAGAGGAACCACGCTATGAAGAGCCATCAAAAGTAAATTAAGCTACTTACTTAATTTACTTTTGAAGCCATTCCCTAAAGCCGCATCCACATTATGTTGAATTGTGTAGATCAACATCATTGATCAACAGTGTTGAGTTAGTGTAGACGTGTTGATCGACAATGCCAATCAAAATTAGTTGACCAGAACGCAACCTGATTCAAATGGATAGCAATCGACAAAATTGTTCAACAAATTCCATTTTATATATGGGTCAATATTACAAAACATTAATATTTCAGTCTCCTTCATTTTTGAACCGAAGTACAAAATTTTACTATAAGTTTGTTAATTGGATGACTTCAAACAAACGGGTTCTAATATTCGCTCTAGAAAAAAAAAGTTAAAAAAATTATCATACCCGCTATCTCCATTTAAACACCCAAAATGTCATTTCCCTGACGTGTCCCCAGGCCTACTTACCACACTGCCTGAATTTTAGCAACGAAACTAAAAACTATACAAAAAATCTAATGATGCAGTCTTTTTAATAATATATGCATTCTAACTAAAAAATATTTAAATGATTTTTAGTTGCTTTATTTTTTTAAATAGGAGCTAATAAGTAAGTGTCCCCCATAAATTGATCATTTCAATCCCACCAATGGAAATTTAAAAAAAATATATATAGGCTCAAAATAGAAAACTGATTTTTTTGTTGTTTAACGGTACCGAATTGCCCTTTATGAAAATTGAAGCAAGAGTTTCAAAAAAACTTTTTTTTATTTCAAGTTAAGGCAATGATTTTGTTTTTCGTCAAGCGAAACTGTCATTCCTCTAACATGTGATTTTTACTAAACCGTGTGGTATAAAAATTTTACAAGCTAACTCGTCTGTGTCTTTTACAAGGACCTACATGGTAAATAATATAAAACACATAATTTTCTTACAACTTCGATTTAATTCTCATAAAACACTCTTCGCAGTCATTCCCCTAACATTATTTTTTGTGTCATTCCCCTGACTTTCAAGTTTTCATTATAATGATTGATTGAGTTTAAGAACTTCTGGAAGGATCAATAACATTGCATTTAAACATATTTTCAGTATTTTTAGTTGTTTTCAATTTTCGTTCAAAATATCATAAAATAATGTAGTTATTGCTAAAAAATGTCTACTCTCCCAAAAACCTTGAACCACAACAGCAAGTTCGTTCGACGTAGTCGTGGATACTATTTTGAATGATAGTATTTGTTCTATTTTTTCTTAATCCTCCCGAAACCATCCGCAAAATTAAATATCTATCAAATCACCGGAGTTAATATACATTTTTGTCATTCCCCTGTACAAATGTCATTTCCCTGACTTAAAAAACCGTTAGAATTAATCAAATACTATGAGACCTTGTTTTAAGGTGGTTATTAAAGAGTTATTAAGAGATACAATTTATTGTTATTCTAGCAAAATAGGTTGTTTTGAGCAAGGGTCCAATTTGGATTGAAAAATATTAATGTTTTGAAATATTGACCCATATTTAAATATTTTTATTTGTAGGGTTTAAAATTCATGAACATAATTTATTGGTTTTGTGCGCTATTAATCAGTTTTTATTAAATACAAAATGCAATATTTGATGCGAATAAGTATTAATTTAATGTCAATAGAATCGTTTTAACTTTATTGTTCACAAAAAAAAAAGTTGGGTATCCCCAGGATTCGAACCCTGAACCCTTCTGTTGGATCCTGACGCATCGATTAGAAAACTTCAATCCCAAAAACTTTGCATTTTTCAATGTTTAAAATTTAATTGTGAAGCTTGTGTTCCTAGTAGGGTTTTTTGTATATGAAAATAATTATCTAGAATTAATTTTTTTTTTTGTTGAAAAATTGATGCCATTTCTTGAGCGTGGTTGAAAGATATGAGCCAACAAGTTTGCCTAAAGGAGAACCAATTTCGCAGTTTTCAATGCAATTTTTTTTTATAATTTTTCAATTAGTAATTTCAAATCAAGATTATAACGTTATATATCGTCCCCTGATTGCAAGAACTAGGTAACTCAATTTTATAAATTTTGGAGATAGCAACGTTCATAAATAATGTCTGACTACAAGAGTACGAGGAGAAAATTAATTTTTATGTTTCTTACACTTCAGAAATAATCTATATTTGTCTAGAATAAAAAAAAAAATTGGACGAAAAATCTTGAAAACTGTACTTAATAATACCGTTTATGCCGCGATATTTTAAAAATTGAAAATTGAGTTACCTAGTTCTTGCAATCAGGGCACGATATAATATATAACGTAGAATAATAAATGAGAAGAGATATGATCTAATAAGTGAAAGCCGTAAAATGCTGCCGTTATCTCAGTTCAATGGTATTTTAGGATTCTAATCTCTTGCACTCATATTGAAATCAATAATTCCTATTATCTGTAAAAATTTCAGCCTTCTACCCTTACCTCTTGAAAAGACACAAATCAAATGCTATACAAATTCAAATAACCATTGCATACTTTTCAAATTCTAACAATTTTTTCTTTAAACTGGAAGGCATGTGTTACACGGAAATTGATTTTCTTTAATTTACCCCTTAGCCGATCGAGAAGATGGCTGTTTTCGAAAACGTCAAATCAAAGTAAATTTGATCGTCAAATGATCGTCATTTTTTGACGCAGATTGCAACCGTCATATGCAATACTCCTGTCTTACACAAAACCGATTTTATGAACGTTATTCAATTTACTCGCAAACGCATTTTATATTTACGATTACGCTCTCTGGTTTCTCAATTTTCTTATCGTCAACTTGATAATTTTACTGCGCAGCTGCACGGCAGATAATGTTTTCGAACATGGACTTTATCAGTTTGCGTTAAAGAACATTTTGCAAATGCATTTTTGACGCAGATGACGTTTTCGAAAACGGCCGATGTTACACAACAAAAATAAAAAAAGTTGATCAAAGATAGTTCACGAATTTAAATTTCTCATTAATAAAGAAAAACACTGTGTTTGCAACAGGTTGTTCGAGTTTTGTAAAAAATCTTTAGGAAAGTCATAATCATTCACACAAGCTCTACTTTTACAAAAACTCCCAACTAGATAAATTAATTTGCATTGAAGTAGTATTTGTTGCTATATTGTACTCCTGTTATCCTTCTGAAAGGAAGTGAATACGTTATTGGAGTATAATTGATTCTTAAAATATTGTCTGCTGCAAATTATATCAGCATTATAGAAGCGATACAACAAAGTTTCTTTAATCTCTCTATATTCCTCTTATGAAATGACCAAGGAGCTTCAATAGCCATTCTGTAAATTTGTTATACAACCTTTATGTAAATATCTGTTCCTTTTTTCTATAGTGCTTGTATTAGTGAGTGTGGTGAGGCTTACACAAACTATCATGAATGTCAGGTAAGCAAACATATTCACCAATCGAAAAGTGGTTAATTGCGTAATTTATCATTAATAAGTCGTTAATTAGTTGTAACAATTTCGAATATTTGTTGATCAATATTATTTTTCGTTACTTTGCTTGATATCAAGTTAGGAAGGAATCGACTCGAAAAGTAGTAAAAACTTCTGATATTGATTTTTTTTTGACATATATATAAAATTAAATTTGCCGTTAGTTAGTATTTGATTAGTTGTGATAATTTCAATTTGTTGTCGTGCAATGTTTTTTTTGTTTCTTTTTATTTGTCATAAGCAAAGCAACAAGCAAATATAGAAAACAATGAATGATACATTTCAAACTGACACTTATTAACGAGTAATTAAAAATGAATTATATAACATACCACATTGTCGTCCGTGAATATTACTGTGCTAGAAGATGTGTGTCATCTTCTTTATATACATACATAGTTAATATGGAAAATATTACAGTCGGCACTAGCTTCTATTCGCTTTTATCTTCAGATTTGTTCGCAAAAATAACTCTATTTATAGAAAATTTATGTACCTATTATGTGCAATAGATAATTTAAAGGAGGTTCCTTGAAGAAATGCAAAATAGAGCTCTTAAGATGGCGATGTAAAATCCAACGTTAATTAGATAAAAAATACTTTTTTAGTTCGAAAGCTATAATCCTTTTATGTCATGTCTTACCTTAAATTCCAATAGAAGTTTCAATTAGTTCACTTTTAATTCCAAAAACACCCTGTCTATATACTTATATTTTATACAATGTTGCTATGTAAAATTATTATAATAATTAGGTGTTACAGAGAAATTGTGGATTTTTTGCTTGATTACTTTTACATTGAGTTTTGAGCTCTTTGCAAAAGAAGACTTTGTTTGTCATGCTTTATATTTTATTTTGGTGACTTGGGTTCAGAAATGATGAAAAGTTCCCATTTCAGGTTGACTTAACACAAAACAAAATGGAATGGCATCGCAGTTAAACTTGGGAAAGGTATATAAGTAGTATGAAGCTCTATATATAAAGGTTTCCTCTGTGATAATAATTGGGAGTAGAATTTTACCTTTTTTTTGTTGTTGTTGTTATTTTTATTTTGCTGTTGTGCTCTAAGATGAACTTTGTTTGAAAAAGTTATAATAAGGGTTCAAAATGAAAAAGGATACAAAAACCACCCTTCTATATAGCAACGGAAAAGAAGCTTACAATAATAATTATAAAATTTTATAAATTCATTCTAGATAAGTTTTTGTTTTGTATATGATTTTAATTTTTTTTTTGATTGCGTTTAAAGAAAATTTTGATACACTTTATTAAGACCTAAAAGGTAAAAACACTGAGAAGAAAAAAATAAAAAAGTAAATAATAATTGAGTAAAGACTGTCAGATTGTATTTTAAATTGAGTTGGTTTGCTTAAGGTTTTGGAATGTTTTTATTTTGTGTTATTCATTTTTTCTCTTATTCAAATGAAGAATTTCAAACTTTGCTGCGGTAATAAGACGAAGAATTTTTATGTTTCTAAAGAAATTTCTTTGAATCCATAAAAGTTTCAAAAATTAACTTTATTTCCTTTTTTTTGTTCATCAATTTGCTTTCCTCTCTCTGACTCGTTGTATGTATATGACCGACGAAAGAACTTGTTTAAATTAAAAGTTCAAACACTTAAGTTGCAAGTGAATTTTTTTTATAAACAAGACTCAATTAGCGTTATAGCACAGTTTTATGTTGAAGAAAAACCATGATGAAAAACTATAATGTTGACATTTTTTTATGACAGAAAAGCCAATCAAAAAGTCAAACTTATGGGTCGTGGTGGTGAGTGTTAATTTTAGCTATGGTAATCATAGGTCCTTGGAGTCAGTTTTACAGGAAGAAAACTACGATACACACGTTTGAGCGCAACGTAAAAAATAAACAAAATGTGACACTATGTCATCATTAGGGATTTAAGTGGCAAAGTTGGTAACGTTGTTTAAAATTCAGCATTTTTTCTTAATGAAAGGTCTTCAAAGTGTCTAGCTTTTTATGAACTCTTAGCCACCAATACCTGGACCCAAATTACATATCATGATAAGATGAAAAATGTTTACGACTTGGTCACAGCTACTTGTACTTTAAGCATGCTGAGAGGGAAAAACTTTTGTGGTTTGAAGCATATTTTATGTTAGATGACAACAAAGTAAGCCTTGTTTGCTCTGAAGGCATGAGGTACCAGAACAGCTCATTTGAATTTGAAGCCTTGTTGTGTATCTATCTAAATGGCAGTGGCTAAAGATCCTTATCAAATTAAATATTTTAAGCTTGCCATGTTTGAGTGTTTTTAGAGTCAAAAATATTTTTGTTTTTCTTGCAGAATTGAACAATAATGGCAACACTATATTAAATAAAAAAAAAACCTTAGCACCCACAAATAAAATTAATCTTACCATTTCTAATTGTTTCAAGTACGTCGATGATGAATTTCCAGCCTGTATTAGTGGTCGGCCATGATTAAAAATCGTACATACTACCATACCAAGTGAAAACATGTCACTTAGTATACTACACGTTGAATGTGCTTGAATTTCCGGAGCTATTTAGAAATTATTATAAAATACAAAAAAAAACAACATATTTTAATCCAATTAGTAGGAAAAAAATTAAAGAAAAAAAAAATACATCACTTAATGGTACTAACCAGTAAAATCTAAATTGGGTTGAGCCATTTTTGATATTCGTGAGCTCCACGGTTGGCAAACAATTGAGTCAGCAACATCAGTCTCATTAACTTTTTCTGAAGGATAGAAATTTAAATAAAAAAATATATTTAAGGGAATTTATTGAAGGTTAAATAAATGTCATAAAATATACGAAATGTAATATTATCCGAATATGCAAAAAAAAAAAAATAAACGAAAAACAATGAAGATATCTAATTTTATAAATAACCCATCCAATTTGTCGTAATAAGGGTTTTTTTTATGGACTCAAAAAGGCTTTAAGAAAAAAATGCCACAAATTGACAATATTTTATATTATTATTCATATTGATAAAGTCAAGTTTCTATGTCAAAAAGGTCTCATAGTATAAGAGAAAAAAAACCTAACCCTTTATTTTATTTTATTTTATTTTATATTCATTGCGTTAAAATATTTCCAATTTCAGATTTGGTCTCATACCATTCAAAGTCTCATTTCTTCAACTTCTTATTCTTTGGAAAGGTTTAAGTCATAATATTACCTACACTTAGAGAAAAATTGGAGGCTAAAATCCCATAGGTGTGATCGGGCTGTATCTTATTCGGGTCGTATTAAAATGCGATATCCAACATCCTTAATTAAATAACTAAAATCTTAAAAAAGCCTAAATTTTTAAATTAAGAGCCCTCCGGACAAAAGTTCGAACTCAGATTCAAAGATTTTTATTTTCGAATAAAAACGAAAATGTTTTTTTATTTAATTCGATCATACTTAATGACGCTCATTTTCGAAAAAAATCCAAATTGTGGCAATTAAAAATTCAAAATATTTGAAAATTATGAGTTTTTTTGGAATAAGACCTTTCAGAAATAAGTAATTTCTAAAAAATTTGAGTTCTGCGCTAGTTTTGTTTAAGTAAATTAGAAAAATAGAAAATTTTCCGATTGCCAAAATCAAATATTTGAAAAAAATACGATACAATTCTAAAATCGGCCTTAAACTGATTGAAAGCATAATTGTTACCTTTAAAATGATATACATATGTACTCCTTTCCTGTTTCCCAGAAGTAGAGAATCCATTTGAAAGTCTTAAGAGTTTATTAAAAAACATTTCACTGGATTTTTAAAATAAAAAAAACGAAATGCAAAATCAAAAATATAGTTCGAACATTTTGAAGCCAAAATGTCATTCTTTCATATGCAATTTAAATTTTGGCAAAACATAATTCTTTGGCTGAGAGCCTTGCGAATCCATTTTGGCAATTTTCTATTTTTCTCAAAGATTCGTCCAGATGCCTCTTAAGAACAAAGAACTTGATCTGATGTTAGAAAGAAATCTCAATATGTGAAATATTACATTGATCTGTAATGAAAATTGCCTTGAAACTAAGTCATACTATTTTGTAGGATTTTTGCATAGTAAATCCGAATCCAAAGTAAAAATTGCTTTAGTATGTCACGTTTTTGAGTTATTCCAACATAAACATTTCAATTACCCGTTTTTGAGTAAATTTGACCCCAAATTTATTCACTTCTAAATATGTTTTTGCAAGACTGCAAAAAGAATGTGAAAGAACGGTATTTCAACTTTCTTAATCATTTCAAATCTTTTCAAAATTCATTTTCTTCTCAAAACAGCAAAGTTTTTCAAAACCACTTGGGTGAAAAAATGTAAAAATTGATTTGTAAAAACTGGATATTAATACGCTTAAAGGTTTCTTTTTAAATTATCTGATCAAAATTTGTATTAATATTTGACTTTATGAATATCGAAGAGAAATTTTACAATCTCCCAAATTATATTTTTCTGCTGGTTTTCTAAAGTAACGGCTAAAAACGTGAGTAAATACTGATGAATAAAGACAAATCTGGTTTCATGTGAAAGCTTATATTATCTGGAATAATACTTCCAAATTTGAGCTAAAGGCACTATAAACTTATCGTTTTATTATTTTACCAATTCAGTCTAATCTAAGATAGTACGGTCACGAAACCGAATCCCGTGCGTTTTTTGGCGAAGACCTATTTTTTATTACTGGAATTCATTCTTTTTTCGATGTCATAGCGTGAGATTTCCACTGTTTTTGGTAATATATATTTTTTATAGCCTGAACAAAGTTGCCGAACTAACTCCAGATGCCGAACACATGTTGGGAACATAAGATGCAAATTTTTTCGTGTTCAAAATATTAAAAATTTACCAAAACACGTAAATCCCAACCTTTGGCTTAAAAATAGTGTGTTGCCGAAAAGTGGCAACACTGAAATTTTACCCGAAGGTGCGTCTACTCAAAAAATTTCTTCTAATACATAAATCGTTTATTTGATCGTGGAAATTTTCCAAGTAATTTATGAGGTTTTTTTTAATTTACCATTTTTCACAGATTGCGTGCCATTTTTTGAAAATGGCGTCCAAGCAACGGGATTATGAAAATGACTCCCAAGCTAAACTACATCCTTAGCATGTCAAAAATAAATTACAAATACAGAAATAAGGGCCCGCCCCACAAAATGTGCACGGATTTCGGAATTCTGACTGGATTGGGCGCCATTTTTCAAAATGACGACCAAGCGACAGGATTACAAAAATGGCTCCCAAGTCCAGTCAACGTCATTAAACGCACAGGATTCGGTTTCCTGACTGGACTAGGAGAGCTCTATACTTCAAATCATTCATATTTTTGTAAGGGATAGAATTGTTCAGAAACCAGATTTAGATTTAGATTTAGATTAGATTTAGATTTAAAAAAGTCAAATCTGTAATAATTTCAAAAAATTTATTTGGAAAAAAAAAGCTAATTTTAGCAGACCAGTATTTTATTAAAAAAAACCAAAAAAATCTTTCCCTTTGGACACAATGAATGTAGATATAGCTTGTAGCAAAAGTTGAATTTTGTTAAACTTCTGCTACAAAATACAGTTCTTGCTTCATTCAAATCTTCTCATTGTGGCTATTTTTTCATTTTTCTACTTTGAGTTGAGAGTGCTGAGAGCCACAGTTAAAACAACACCATTATGATGAAGTCGGCATTAGGAGTCGATGGCATATCCATTGTTGTACTTCGACATTTCCTGCAAGAAGCCGAAGACATTTATACCACACTGTTTAACAATGCTCTCTATAATGCATATTATCCAGTGCGGTGGAAGACAGCTGTGGTGCATTTTTTCCCTTCTTCCGAATATCAGCAAGTTTTCATAATAGAACTCAGTCAGGGGTGGACAGAAGACAATAATATCATACCGGATAATAAGTTCGGTTTTAAGGTGGGATATAACACAATTCATGCCGCGTCTAAACTCGTTTCTGAAGTCCAATGGAACAAATCTTAAAAGCAGTGTACCGGTACCTGTATGGTTAATTTTGAGAACGCCTTTGACACCGTATGATTAGAGGGTCTTTATCTAAAGCTGACAAGATTTGGCATTAGTAACCCACTATCGACTGTCTATGATTTATGATATGCTCAATGGTAAAAAGTTTGTTGTCAAAAGTAGCAGTTTGACTTCTGTCACAAAATTTCATATTAAAAATGGTCTTCCTTCATCAAGAAGCTGTCAACTCTATTCAGCATTTCTACCAGCGATCTGATAAGTAAACTAACTCAGGCAATTGCGTACGCCAACGATCTAATTACGTACATAACAGCTCCAAAAGTCGAGGTCATTAGAATTCTTTTACTGCGTGACTTCGATAAGATTCAGCGATATTTCGATAACTGGAAGTTGAAAATCCAATTTCAGAAATCAGAAACTATCCTATTAAGGACTCCGTTGCGTGGAGCCACAAGGAATATGAGAAAGAACTGGCGCAAGCTGGTGATCGTAGGACCAAATGGACATCCACTGGCGAGTAAAAGTGATGTAAAGTATCTGGGCATCTGGATGGATCCGTATTTGTATTTCGACAGACATAAGTATAAATGCTACTCTGTCCAGGTCTAAGGGAGCTTTTACCCTGACGAAATGGTGGTTTTATAGCAGCCAGCTTGACGGCAGGGTGAAGGTGATTTGCTACATAGCCCCGATCCAAACGATGACTGCCTATGGATGCCTGGAGCCTGGTTTGGTTCAACGTTGCCCTTGCTCAAAGGGAAAATATTCGGGTGCTTGAGAGACACTGTCTTAGAAGCTGCATTGGATTACACAGAACACCAGAGACAGAGTACAAACATTTTATTCCAACCTGGTTCTATACAATGACACCAACATAAACAGGTTGATAATTTCCCACTGCAGCTTATTGGGGGTTCCATTGCAAGAGCGCAGTCCTTGATCACTACAAAAGTGTGTATCTAAGCGGCTTTATTCCACACGATGCATTCCTCTATTTAGATAGTTGGGGCTGATTCAGGATAGGGGGGTGATTCCGCTGATCTACCTCGTCGTCAGTCGTAGAACACACCGCGCCACAGAAGCCACATGGTAAGCTCTATCCCAATGCAGGTTTGAACAATAACAAGCTTGTATGTGTTCATAAAAATGCTAGTCGCTGTTGCAATTGATAAACAACGAAACCTGCATTGGGATAGAGCTTACCATGTGGCTTCAGTGGCGCGGTGTGTAGTGCATCGGCCTCTGAATCGCAAGGTTCATGGTTCGCTCCCATATGACGGCAAAGAGTTTTTCAATTAATACGAGCATAACCAGACTAAGCACCACTAAAGGAGTCTGATGATCGAGGTGGCTCTCGTGAAATAGCTATAACTCCAGCCTATAAACTTGGTGGTAACACACACAAGTTGTTGTTGTTCATTCAAAATTATTCG
Source organism: Dasysyrphus tricinctus (assembly GCA_963921185.1). Lineage (NCBI taxonomy): Eukaryota > Metazoa > Arthropoda > Insecta > Diptera > Syrphidae > Dasysyrphus > Dasysyrphus tricinctus. The sequence goes on from OY992532.1 coordinate 237,775,807, forward strand.
AAAAAATATTTCTTAAATGAAATAACATTATATAGCTACCTACATAAATTTCTGAATGGCAAGGAAGCAGATGCAAAACCCTTAAATAAATTGAAAAAAATAATAAAATAAAATATTAAATTAAAACAAAACCCTACAAATGCAAGACCTGTAATTTTTTCTATTTCTTAAAATGAGTTTGTTTTTGGCTTAATTTAAGTCCCCTTATTCTGAAAATTATCGGGAAGCTGTTTTGAAGTAAGCATTTTAAGCTTTTTGACAACGAGCTTAAAATAAGATTTTTTGACTTGTCTTAAGAATTTCCAAGATTAACAGACTTTGTCAACTTTTTTTTTCTTTCTTGATTTAACTAATTTTTCCTGAGTGTATTTGTGTTTGTTTCTGTAAAAAATTTGTATTTCTTTTTCGCAATTTTGTATATTTTGTATTTATTCTCCACCCTGCTTCTCCCAAAAAAGAGAAAATAACTTCACTGGACAAAGGGTATTATGCAAAACATATATTCATTGGGATAATATCTTGGGTTCAAGGATCCATAAATTATTCCCAATAATATAAAATCACTTCACCTGGAAATAATGTCATCTTTTTTTCTCTTTTTTTTTTCTTTTCATTCTGTTTTGCTGTTTTTTTTATAATTCAAAATATTATTGCCTTATATCCTTATCTATGTACATTTGCCTTTAAAATAAGATTTATTCAAATTCAAAAACGGACAAATTCATAAACGAATGAGATAGTGATTTATCTTGCAATAAAAATGTTGACATGGAGAAGTTATTACATTTATTTCACATGTCAAAGGCGAATAATTTCATGATGAATCTCTTTCTCTCTTCCTTGCTCTGTATGATGGGAGAATTTCAAAAACAATTTTATCTCTATGAACTTAAAAGCTTTTGATTTAATATTGAATATGTCTGGAAATAACTATAATTCATAGCTTAGAATTCCATCAAAGATATATATTTTTCTAGTCCATCAAGATCTAAAAAAAAAAAAAAAATAACAATCAGTAACATCGTGAGCCATCTTATTACCATCGCACTTCGCTCACACTTGGGAGCATTTATCATATTTTGTGACTGCAACTATATAAGAGACTGATGCTGTAATCTGTCATTTTGCCTTAGAAGAATAATGAATTAAATGAAAAATGTCAGGTTCACTCTTATCCAGGAATTAAGAAATTTTTCCGTTGGCGTTGTTGGTAGGAAACGATAGGAATAAAAGAAGAAGATAGAAACACACAAGTATCACAGAGGTGTTGTTTTGGTATGTGAATAAAAAGTTTTAATATTAATAAATGACACAAAATTAGTTAAATGAATTGTTGTACAAATTCCACTTTATTTACGTTTTTAATTTTAAGCGTCTATAATCTGAGTTTTAGTTTTATGGTATGCTTTTTAAAAATTATGTGCTCAGGTTTTTTGAAAATTTTTAAATGAAAATAAAGTGGTATTCAGATTCGTTCCTATATTTGGAATAAGTATCTAATGTAAAACACATAAAGAAAAGTCTCAAGAAAGTTGAGCAAAGTGGAAGACAAATTTTGGGAATAGATATGCGAGTACACTTTACACAAAAGGATTTCGAAGTAAGAATTAAATAATTCAGTCCTTTCACTAATAGTCTTAGAGCCAACGAAATAAAAAGTCAAGTCATTTGCGTAAAGTTGTTAGTCATATCAGTAATAACGTTTGAGGTGTTGAACCATTAGTCGTTTGTTTGTCCACCTCAGCATGTGTCGAGCAGGTGTAAAATTTGACTTATATTTTTTACATCTATTTATTTCAATGCCTTTTGGTCAAAGGGAAAAAGTGTGCATACAAGAAAATATTTAAATTGCAATGTTGAATAATTTTTATATAGGTCCATCATTCTGTAGTGAATCCCTAAGAAGATAGAGAGCCACGAAGTTTCCAAACAGTACTTGTTTACCTGAGAAACAAACAACAGAGAGTTTGACCTATGACAACAATTGTTCAAAATCGCAAGCAAAATATTTCTTGTATGCACATTTTTTCACTCCGAAAAATAGGCATTGAAAGAAATCGATGTAAAAAAATTACGTCAAGTTTTACACCTGTTCGACATGTGAATCGTTTCGGATTCGGGAAAAAAAACTGAAGCTAACAATTAAATATGACATGAATAGAGAACACACCAAAAAATGGGTGGCACAATTCGTCTGTCTGTCTGTATTTTGACCTACAGCCTTAATCGCTTTAGCGATTTTCTTTAAATTTTGGAGTTAACGTCTTTGGTAGGTAGTTCATTTAAAGGGGAAATTAATATTTTTATTTTAGCTCCAAAAGTAACGGTACTTTCCATACAACCGTGAAGTAAAACTTATTTATCTTAAAAACGGGTACAACGATTTTGATAACAAAAATTAGTGTGTTATTGTAGGAAAGGTGTACTTATTTTTTAATTTACTAAAAACTGTTAACGATAAGTACCTGCCATATAAAGTTTTTTTTTTGATTTTTGATTTTCTCATAACGACTCAACCGATTTCAAACATTATTTTTTTCACAAACATTTTTTAAAATGTTCATATCAAAATTTTGGAAAAAATAAATCTGGGATTTTTCAATTTTTAAAAGTGTTTCAATTTTTTTCTGAAGATTCAATATTTCAAAAATGATTTGATGATTTTTTTTTAAATTTCAGTTTTAAATGAATATTAATATGTATGTATATACAAAGTTGACATACCACAAATTTTTTTGAAAAATGCTACAAAAATTTTATATATGGGTCAATATTTCAAAACATTAATATTTTTCACTCTAAATTGCTAAATTGGACCCTCGCTCAAAAGAACCTATTTTGGTAGACGAACAATTATATCTCTTTTTATAACTCTATAATAACCACTTTAAAACAAGGAGTCATAACATTTGATCAAATCTAACGGTCAAGTCAGGGAAATGATACTTGTATCAGGGGAATGACACAAATTTATATTTACTCCGTTGATTAGATGGATATTTAATTTTGCGAATGGTTTCAGGAGTGTAAAGAAAAAGAAGAACAAATACTAACATGAAAAATAGCATCCACGACTATGTTGCACGAACTTGCTCTCATGATTCAAGAATTTTGCGAGACTAAACATTTTATAGTAATAATCGTATTTTTTATGATATTTTGACCGTGAAAATGTGAAAAAATTCAAAACTACTATAAATACTGTAAATATGTTTAAATGTAATATTATTGATTCTTCTAGAGTTACCAAAACGCAATCAATCATTATAATGAAAACTTGAAAGTCAGGGGAATGACACAAAAAATGATGTTAGGGGAATGACTCCGAAGGGTGTTTTATGACAATATAATGGAGGTTATTAGAAAATTACATGTTTAATATTATTTTTCACGTAGGCCCTTGTAAAAGACACAGACGAGTAAAACTTTTTAATTTTTATACCACACGGTTTAGTAAAAAACACGCGTTAGAGGAATGACGATTTCGCTTTACGAAAAACAAAATCAAAAACAAAGTTTTTTTGAAACCCTTACTTCAATTTTCATAAAAAGCAATTCTGTACCGTTAAACAACAAAAAAAATCAGTTTTCTATTTTGAGCCTATATATATTTTGTTTAAATTTCCATTGGTGGGATATAAATGATCAATTTATGGGGGACACTTACTTAATAGCTCCTATTTAAAAAAATAACGCAACTAAAAATCATTTAACTATTTTTTAGTAAGGATACATATATTATTAAAAAGACTGCATCATTAGATTTTTTGTATCGTTTTTAGTTTCGTTGCTAAAATTCAAACAGTGTGGTAAGTATGCCTGGGGACACGTCAGGGGAATGACATTTTGGGTGGTTAAATGGAGATAGCGGGTATGATATATTTTTTAACTTTATTTTTTCTAGAGCGAATATTAGAACCCGTTTGTTTCAAGCCATCCAATTAACAAACTTATAATAACATTTTGTACTTCGGTTCAAAAATGAAGGATACTGAAATATTAATATTTTGAAATATTGACCCATATATATACATATGTACCTACATACATATAAAAATTAATTTTTAAGAAAAACGTTCAAACGACTTTAATTTTATTTTAAATTACTTAACTGGTTCGTAACTTAGGCAAAAAAAAATAAAATGCACGACTGGGTCGCACGAACTTGCTCAAATGTTCAAGACACTACGGGTTTAAGAAAATTTATATAAAACATGGAGAATATGAGAGAAAAATGTATAGAGAAGCATGAAATATGACATTTAAATTGGCTAAAACAACTTCTGTGATAGTTTGAGGTGAAAAAAAAGAATTCCATCTTAATTCTTGATTGAATAAGATTGTATGGGAAACAAAATTTAAATCGTTGGAGCGTTTTTTTTTTAAATTCATTTTTTATATATAAAATCCTTAAACATTTTTAAGAACAAATTTTGGTATGCATACCTGAAGTTGTATATTTATGTGTATATAAAAAAAAAAATTGAAAAAAAAATTGTCAACCTGTTTTTGAGATATCGAATTTTCAAAAACAAAATTTGAAACTTTTTTTATAAATCCAAAAACTTTTTTTTTGAAAGTTTTGATATGCAATATTATTTCATCTTATAAGAAATTTGTATATAGAAAAATTCAGCTAAATCCTTTCAGTCGGTAACGAGAAAATTCAAAATAAAAAAATACGTTCTATGACAGGTACTATTAATACCTAATTGCTAAGTGTAATGCTACATTTCCACCTAGCGCTAATCTGAGATTTAATGAGATTTACCTTAAATCTCCTTCAAATCTCGAAGATTTACCATACAAATTTCTTCCGTAAATCTTGAAGATTAGAAATTAATCTTGTTAAATCTTCCTCGGACAAACAGTTTTACAAATCGAACTTACCTATTCTTACATGGAACGATTCATTCGAGACTCGCATATAGTTTTTCATTGTATGACATGAATCAAACATTCTGTCTCATTCGCACTTCATAAGAAAAATTGAAACGCCATTTGCATTTTTGAAGGTGCTGTCAAATTTATTCTTTTTTAAATCTTTTTGTGCGGTGGAAACACCAAAAAGATTTATTTAATCTAATCTGAGATAAGCCTTTGGTGGAAACATAGCATAAGATTTTATAATTTTTGGTAGTAGATCGTACTAATTTTAGTATATGAGTTAAAGTTTAATCAAAATCGTAGGAGTCATTTTTAAGCAAACAAATATTTTCCTTTGGTTTTTTAACTTTTGTATGGAAGGTACCGTTATTTTTTCATAAATGTAAATTTTTTCTAAAAATATTGTAGAGAGTACTAAAAAAATCGATCATGTCGTTTTCGAAATATTTGATTTTCAAAAAAAAAATTTGGAAACATTTTTTAAAAATCCAAAACATATTTTTTCAAAAATGTTGGTATAGAAAACTATTAATATTTTTTGGAGGCTTCTGTATAAAAAAAATAATTGAAATCAGTTTATACTGTTTTAAAGAAAATTAAAAAAAAAAATTATCTCAAAATTTTTATTTTGCACGAATCCAAAACTTGCTTTACAGTACCTATATCGCAAGTAAAAAGCACTTTTAACACTTACAGAGAAGAAAAGGTGACAGTTTGTAAAATTTGAAATTTTCAAAACAAACATCATTAAATCTGTATCCCTCTTTTCAACCCCCGCTTACATAAATACTTTTTAAAATTGATTTTATTCACTCAACAGTCATTTTAACAGCAGCCTAGCATCGATTTTCTTTAATTCTTTCAAACATGGCACTAACGAGGTTTTTCATCCTTGGGTATACCTACAGATTTTCTACCTACTTCAATACATATTTCCAAAATTGTTAAGTTTTTAAGCTCTTCATCGATGATAGTGGTAAATTTAGATTGATAGCCATTTTACAACTCGACAATCTCCTTTCAAAAGCATTCATTTATTGATTCCCTTAGGTCTCGTGGTCTGTCAATGGACATGGTTGACATGAAACTATTGATTACTTGCTTAAAAGTAGTGATTAATCAAAGACAAAACGAATTTATGTGTTTTTCTCATAACGGCAAACAAAATAATATTAGGCAGTGAGAGCCATAGTGGCCTAACTGCATTTTTCATTATTTTCAGGAGAGCAAAAATATGGAGCATATTATTTTTAAACACTTGTGGTTTTAAACAAAATATAAAATTTGTAGTTTTTATATAAATGAACATAATTTTTATTTTTATTTGCAAGATGATAAACAATTAGAAGGTTTTTGATTTTACATTAATGATTTTTCAAAATACCGTTGTAACTGATCAGATAGGTCATTTTAGCACTCAAGCTATGAATTTTTTTGTGGGTGCCCTCTAAATGCAAAAAGTCTTATAAGTATGGCATGGAGCTATCAATTCAAAAAATTTAATTGCAGAAATATTGTTTAATTACAGACTCATTTTTTGTAATAAACTCAATTTCGATCAAATTGCAGTTAGGCCACTATGGCTCTCACTGCCTCATATTACAAGTTACCTACTTGCTAACATAAGAGCAAATATGACCGAGTAAGTCATGCATTTTATTTTTATTGAATTCCATTTGCTTTTATTATGCAAGCTGTAAAACATACCCTTAAATCGCATTTTATATGTGCACCTCAATAACATTACAATAAAATTTGAGGTCAAAAAACCACAAAATCCCTGCCTAGGACGCCATATGGCCCTAGGCTCAATGATAGGAAAATCCCTATGCACACCTCCGCGTGGTAGAGGGCGGGTAACGCTAACGTGCAGGGGGACCGAATGGATGCCGGGATAAGCAGACAACCCAGCTATGCTGGTCAGGGCACAAACTTGTCCTCGGGATGGTTAAAAGCCCCCTTAAGGCGGATGAACTGCAGGTGGCGGTCAACGGCATGATAGTCTGGTGGCGGAGGAGCTTATTTTTAGGTAAAAGGCCAACGGCAGCAGCAGGTAGCGTCTGTAACCCATATTGGGCGGCTACAAAAGGTGTCTGTTTTCCCATAGTGGGCGGCCTCGAGCAGTTATGTGTTTGACCATACAAAAGGCGGGTGTGCCTGTCAAATCTGAGCTTATGTATGTTATTAATCATATCTCGGAAAACACCATGGTGGAAGGATATATGCAAATACATGAATTATGACAACAAATGGAAATGAGTCCCCAAGAGGTAATCTTTTTATAGAAAATCCTTCTGTAGCTTCGGCTGCAGTAAACCGCACATCGGATTTGGGGGTGCGGCATCCTTCATGTACGAGCGTCAATCAAGACGCCATAATAATAAATGAATCGTTGACAAATAGAAGAAGTCTTTCAAGAAGCGCAAATGTTACTTTTGGCTACCGCATACGTACGAAAATCGGAGCATGGAACGTTCGATCCTTGTACAGCGATGGTAGATACGAGCAGGTTGAGCGTGAAATGCTTCGCCTAAAGATCAGTATCCTGGGCATAAGCGAAACTAAGTGGAGAGGAAGAGCTGAATACAGATCAGACACTGGACAGACGAGAATGCTGTATTCCGGCGAAGATGAAAGAGAGGGTGGCCAAAGACTGCATGGTGTCGGAATTATGTTGAACGAAGAAGCGAGGCGTAGTTTGATCTCATGGGCGCCCATTTCTGCGAGATTAATGACAGCAAGGTTTCGTTCAAAAATTCGTAACGTCACAATTATTCAGTGCTACGCCCCCACAAATGAAGCGACCGATGAAGACAAAACCGCGTTCTACACTCATCTTAACTCGGTTTACAGTAGTGTTCCGAGAGCCGACATCATAGTCGTTATGGGAGACCTTAATGCCCAAGTCGGTTCAGACAATTACGGACTGGAACGCGTGATGGGAAGAAATGGCGTGGGGTCACGGAATGAAAATGGTGACTTGCTTGTCGACTTTTGTAACGCGAATCGTCTTGTGATAGGTGGGACTGTATTTAAACATAAGACGTGCAACAAAATTACCTGGGTGCATCCGGATGGTCAAACCGAAAACCAAATTGATCATATCATGATTCAGCAGCGATGGAGGAAGTCTATGTGTGATGTCCGGAGTATAAGAAATGCCGATGTGGGAAGCGACCACCATTTGGTTCTGATGAGTCTCAAACTACGAACCGCTGCCGTACAAAAACCAGCGCAGGATGCAGCAAGGAGCACAAAATTCATTACTAATGCTTTAAATGACCCCAACATATGTCGAAACTATGTCACCACCCTTAACGACAGAGCCTCGTCATTAAATGGAATCCAGAATTCAACAATTGATGAGATGTGGGGTGAAATTAAAAGTGTTTTTATGGAGGCTGGATCCGAAACTGTACCCAAGCGAACGAGACGTAGAGACTCTTGGATATCCCAAGACACCTGGGATAAGATCGAACTTCGCAAATCGTTGAAAATCCAAATAAATGCCGAAGCTGATGTTCAACGAAAGGCTGACTTGCGAAGACAGTACCGCATTGCACATAAGATGGTCTACCGCTGTGTGAGACGTGACAAGAGGGTGAAGTTGGATGGACTCGCAGATAATGCGGAAAGCGCTGCCAGAAGAGGAGATATCCGGGAATTGTACCAAATAGCCAAAGATGTTATCGGGAAAAAAAGCAACACCAATCATCCTGTAATGGATGTGGATGGCACACTTTTGGTATCAATTGAGGATCAGCTTCGTAGATGGAAGGACCATTTTTGTGCCCTGCTAAATGAGGATTCAGTTGAGCAGAGTGCTGAAGTGCCCCAACTAAACGAGATGCGCAGGTCCTATAGGGGTATTGACATCGAACCCCCGTCAGAATCGGAAATTCGTACATCAATAAATCTCCTCAAAAACAACAAGGCAGCTGGACTGGACGGAATACCAGCTGAATTCCTGAAAGCCGATCCCGTAGCAGCGGCTAGTATTTTACATCCGCTGATACAAAACATTTGGGAAAACGAAAGCTATCCCAGGGACTGGAAGGATGGTGTGATTGTTAAGCTGCCAAAGAAAGGTGACTTAAAGAATTGCAACAATTGGCGTGGTATCACCGTTTTGTCCGTTTTCCCAAAACTAATGGCAACAATCATACTCGAGCGAATAAAGGATAGAATCGAGTCTACACTCAAGAGGCATCAAGCTGGCTTCCGCAGTGGTCGATCGTGTGTCGACCATATCAACACCCTGCGTATCGTCCTCGAGCAGTCGATGGAATATCAATCACCGCTTTACCTCATGTTCGTGGATTTTGAAAAGGCCTTTGATCGAGTTAACCGAGAATGTATATGGAGATCGTTGCTTGGTAGAGGAATTCCACCAAAAATTGTTGCCATTATTAAAGAGTCCTACAACAACGCGAGGTGTTTTGTTTTGCACAATGGGCAGCTATCCGACTCCTTCGTAGTGCAACAGGGTGTGAGACAAGGGGATGTTCTATCGCCAATTCTCTTCCTGCTGGCGATGGACGACGTATTGACGGCCAGTGTTGGTAGTGCTGAGCGACAGGGCATTCAATGGAGACCGTTCGAAAGGCTCAGTCATTTAGACTATGCCGATGACATATGTCTACTGGCAAATAACATCAGTGGGCTGAACGGGATGTGCCAAACACTGCAAGTGAAGGGAGAGTCGAGTGGTCTAAGAATTAACAGCAAAAAGACAAAAATAATGCTCACAGGCCGCTCCACACAGCAGCGTATTATTTTACGCCAGACGCCAGTTGAAGTAGTGGAACAATTTAACTACCTTGGCAGTATTGTTTCTGCAAACGGTGGTACGGATCTGGACGTTAAAAGTAGAATAAATAAAGCTCCTGCTGCCTTCGGTACTCTGTCCCCAATTTGGAAATCCAGTCAAATCTCCTTACGCACTAAGTTGAGATTCTTCGAATCCAATGTCAAATCCGTGCTGTTATATGCTTGTGAAACCTGGAAAGTCACGTCTACCATTTCGAAGAAATTGCAGGCTTTTGTGAATCGCTGTCTTCGCCACATCCTAAAGATTCGCTGGCCACAAATAATATCAAATGAGGAATTGTGGCGCAGGACAAGTCAAGAGCGGCTGGACGTCGACATAAGAAAGCGTAAATGGCGTTGGATTGGTCACACACTGAGGAAACCAAACGATGAAATTGCAAAGCAGTCCTTTGAATGGAATCCTCAGGGTGCACGGCGGGTTGGAAGACCAAGAACAACATGGAAATCAACTGTCTTAGCGGAAGCAGAATCCCAGAGAAAGACGTGGCCACAGCTTAAGTACCTTGCAGCAGACCGTGAAGGATGGAGACGTTTTGTTGACGCCCTATGCCCCAGCCGGGGTTACAGGACACGATGATGATGAAAAAAACCTTGAAAAAAAATATTTGTATGGACGCTTTTGATTCTCGATTGACATGAAATTTGAAATATTTGTACCTAGTTTCATTAGTATATTGCGTTGTTTTCATAGGTTTGTTGGTAATAATCCTTCTCTTTTGCCTTCTCCTAAAAAATGTACTTTTACCAAAGATATTTTTATGATCTCTTTTGATTCTATGTTCCAACGACAAATACTAATTCGTTTATTCGTTTTGTTTTTTTGGTCTTGACCTCAAGACTACTAAGTAATTCAATGTAAAAAAAGCTCAACCTGTCAGATCCTATGTAGATTGAAGTGCATGGGTTACTCTGGAATCATGTCCTCCTTAGCCTCAATTACTTATTAGTTTCGTGCCTTACTTCAGTTATTTTGTTTAATATTTTGTTTATTTACATGTTTTATTTTGTTTTAATTAATTTTTTGTTTCAATCATTCATATACTACATGCAATTAATGGAATGGCAAATTATGCTTTTAGCAATTTATACGAATGTGATAAGAATTTAGGAATTTTTTCTAGAAAGTTTTTCAACTTTTTTACCTCCAAAAAAGCAAGACCTTAGATTGTTGATTGAAGGAGATCGAATGAAATTTTAAGGAAACGTTGACAATGATTTGCTTTTCAATTCAAGTAAATTGTTGCCAAATTTGTAGATCTAACTTTGGTTAGAGGTCACCGAAAAGAAATGATTACATTTCTAACTTTAATAAAATTAAAAAAGAACATGTGAAAATCTCCACTATCAAATCAATTTCTAACTTATAAAAGAAATGCATTTATTCCTTTTTTTTTCAATAACATAACAACACAAAATAATATCACTTCCTGCCAAAATATATTATGCAGGAGCAGACTAGGTATACAACTAAAAAGCCTTAATTATATTTTTTAAATATTCATTAAATCATTTTTCCCCATGCTTAATCGATTTTATATTTACATATATGTAAATAAAACTAAATTTATTGCTGAACAACAACACAACATTATTTGAAATGAACTTACCTATAAATTCGAGTCCAGCTAATTTCCAAGTACCTTTTTTTGTGACCAAAATGGACGACGGACACACATTCCGATGTACTACGTGACCAGAATAATGAAGGTATGATAAAGCTTCTGTTAACTAAATGAAACAAAAAAAAAAGGATGTAAAACAAAAATTGAGGTATTTTAATCAAAAATAAACAGACATTTTTCCTTAAAACTAAAATAACAATATTCAAAACTACCCCAATGTAAAGGTAAATTAAAAAAAAATATATTTCGTTTAATTTATATTTGAATCACGTAATGGACTAGATATTTGTGTATAGGTATATTGAGAAAAAGGTTTAGATAAGGTATTTCTAATATACATATGTATGTTTTTGATTAATTACACTGTGCTTGAAAATGGAACTTATTTTTTCCGACAGACGGCGCACATATCTACCAAAGATAATTCGGGTATGCTGAATAAGATGGCGTACTTAGTTTTTTGAGATTAGGTCAAATAAGAAAGATTTTCGATTTTTAAAATTTGCTTACAAGCCTGAAATAAAGGATACAAATCTTGATATATTTGATATGTTTTGATTATAAATCGATGTTAATTGATCAAATATGTAATTTTTTTTTAGTTAAATTACAGTTTCTAAAATTTATAAAGTCAAAAAAACTTACAATTTGACATTTTAAAAAACGTTTTTGACTGAAAAAAACATAATTTTTTGCTCAATTTTACCAACAATTTTAAATTAAATGAAGTTTATTAATTTATTTGGCCTATATTCCTTTTATATCTACATAATTGTTTAAATATACAGGGTGTCCTGTAAATAATGGATAACCTTGCAACTAGTTATAGAAGGCATTATGACCTTTCCAGAAAAAATATTTTCCCAGTGGTTACTATGTTATGATGTTTTTTGCCAAAAGTTGTTAAGTACTACTTTCCTCAAATACGTGTAGCGTTCACGTTCAATTTGTAGCAAATTCGATTCTCTTCAATTTATGTTAACACATTTTTTACCGTAAAGCTATAAATAAAAAGTTATAATCAAAAAACATATGTATTTTTCAATGTTTAAATTTTGGTTATAACTTTTTTATTTATAGGGTAAAAATTGTGTTAACATAAATTGAAGAGAAAATCTTTGTCCAACCTATATTGGGAGGTTATTGTAACATTTTAATATTTTTGCGAAAATGTTAAAAGCTACTTTAGATTGACAAAGGAGAATGGGCATTTTTGGGCGTTAGCGGCCATTAATGAAATTAGTGTCAAATGAAAGGTATGCTACTCAGGAACAACTTTCACTATGGACGTTACATTGCATTTCATTTAGAAAAGAAGATATTTCAATGTTTTTTATAATGCAATTGCATTGAGCAATATTGCAAAGTGATTATATTTTTAGTTGGTGTAATGCTTTATTCTAACTTCATAACGTCTACTGACACTGTATTAGTGTGTTTAACGGGGTTTCAGAATATCCCAAGGATGCATTACGGGTCTAAACAGACCCAGTACCTACGTATTTCAACAACTTTGTAATTTTTTAAAACATATTAGGGGTATTCATGCAACTGCGTAAAACACTAGATAAGTTTACGATTTGGTTAATTTTATCTTTTGGTTAATGAACTGTCAAATTTTGTATGGAAAATAGTTTACACAATTTGGTTAATTTTATCCAAGGATTTAGCTGCGGAAAATTAACCAAATATTTGGTTAAACTTATCCAAACGTCATTGTGACTTTTAGAGATTGAATTAGGCGTGTTTGTGACTTTTAGAATTAGGCATGTTTAGAGACATGATATAAATGATATCTCGGAGAACTAAAAAAGCACTGAATGTGTTCTGTAATTATTGCATTGCAATTAGTTGGTGATAAAAGTTGTGAATTAAAACGTAGTTTACACAAAAAAAAAAAATAGTTAGAAGGTCTACATTTTCTCTACGATTAAAGGCTCTGCCCAAATTATAGCGAAGCATTCACAAAGACAGTTTTTTGTTGTTTTTTAGTATTGAGATCATTCACTTTAATTTCGTGTTGGTTTGGGAAAGCCTTTAGGAAAGCTACTTTTCGTAAATTATTAAGGTACAACTATAAATTTTCACCCAAACCAATGCGAATCTTTCATTGACGACGAAGAACGTGTTGTTTTCATTTACAACAACGTGTTGTTATTAATGTTTTTGTTGTGGTCAACGAATGATTCGCACTGGTTCGGGAGATTCTAAATAGTCGGAAGCTGTTAGAAACTGATTTCATTAGATAGCCAATGCAAAGTATCTTTCTGAACTGTCAAAATCAGAACAAAGCCATAATTCACTGTTTCTCTTTTTTTCGTTCCTACCTCAACAAATTTCAGTTTCACTTCCGCGAAGTGTACTCGGGGGCGCTCTATTCACTTCCGAAAGCAAAAGTTAACGAAAATGAAGAAAAGTACATTATGGGCGTAACATATGATTTGTATGTATTCGCTGATTTACATCCGACCACTGCCGTGAGCTTGCGACTAATATATTTCTACCTTACAACGCGACTATTGTCATTTATATTAAGGTAGAACTATAATAATTGTTGATAGTTTACTGAAGTGGTCGGTTGATGAAAATCATGAAAACATGAAAATCATACTCATCTCACGGGAGTGAAACTGACATTTGGTTGAGTTGAAATGGTATTGAGATTCCAGCAAAATGAATGGCATTGATGTATTTATTTCAATACAAAACAAATATAATTGAATTAACAGGAGTACTAACTACACGTATCTATTAAAACAAATATATATTTGTACACACACATGCAAATAAACAGACCATAATGCATTATCTGTAAGACCAACTCCTTGACCCAAGCCGAACGCGCCCAAATATTTGACATTAAACGAACAGCTGATTCAATTACACAGCATTTAACCAAATTAATAAAAAGGTCGTTCATGCAAACTTTTGCGTAAACTTATCATTTTACACAATTTGTAAACTTACGACGTTGCATGAATACCCTTATTATTTTACTCAGGATTTTTTAATATTGTGAGGATTGTAATATTATAGTTTTATGGTAAATGTTCTTATGAATGATGCTAGATATATGACCATTTTTATATACAAAATATTCTTGAGACTGTCTAGATTTCTTGTTTGACTTTCTTTTTCTATATTTGAATTGGTCAGAAGCCAGAAGCTTAGTAAAACTTTATTAAGGTCATAGAACAAAAATGCATTTTGTGGTGTACACCACAATGAAAAAATTTCTGCAAGGTGATTGTAGGACTAAAACACATCCGAAAATAACAAAACCATTCTTGGCCGCTCACGCCCATGTTTTATACAAATTTGCCCATTCTCTTTTTCTTGGTTATTTTGTTTATACACAAGCATGTGTTATGCATTTTGGAAAGTGCATTAAACTGACAAGTTTTTTAAGTAACTGGCCATTCATGTTCTCATACAATTTTAATTTATTTGAGGTGGTCAAACCTTTTAGGAAATAAATGTTTGTACCGAAAAAAATATTTAAAAAATTATAATAAAAAAAATGCAATTACTACAAAATTGTAAAAATTGTTCATTCATGGGTGTAGCATTCACGTATTTGAGGAAAGTAGTACTTTTTAACAACTTTTGGAAAAAAAAATCATAACATAGTAACCACTGGGAAAATATTTTTTTATATTTTTTTCTGGAAAGGTCATAATGCCTCTCATAACCAGTTGCAAGGTTATCCATTATTTACAGGACACCCTGTATATTTGAACAATTATGTAGATATAAAAGGAATATAGGCCAAATAAAATGAACAAACTTCATTTAATTTAAAATTGTAGGTAAAATTGAGCAAACAATTATGTTTTTTCAGTCAAAAACGTTTTTTAAAATGTCGAATTGTAAGTTTTTTTGACTTACAAATTTAAGAAACTATAATTTAACTAAAAAAAATACATATTTGATCAATTAACATCGATTTATAATCAAAACATATCAAATATATCAAGATTTGTATCCTTTATTTCAGGCTTGTAAGCAAATTATTTTAAAAATCAAAAATCTTTCTTATTTGACCTAATATCGAAAAACTAAGTACGCCATCGTGCTCAGCACATCCGAATTATCTTTAGTAGATATGTGCGCCATCTGTCGGTTTTTTGAACTAGCACAGTGTTATTTGAATTAAATTCAAAGAAAAAGAGCAAAGTCTAAGCCGCATATAGTTAAATAATGTTGAGTTCGTGTCCAATATTTTGAAACCATGATTGAATGATGAGATAAATAAGAATTTTAGTAGTTTGGCGTCAATTTCACGCAAAATTAAACTCTCGTATCATGTTAAATATCAAACCTGAACAATAGTGTTGTAAAATAACACTATAATAATTGGTTATAGCTTTCTCTGAGTGTAAAAAATAGTCAATTGACTCTACACGTGTCACCAAGTATTGTTTTTTGTTTTGAATGTCCTTTAATAATTATTAACTACTCAACACATAATTACCAAACAGAACGACAAGACTATGTAGCAATATTTAAGGCATATTAAATCAACTTTACAAAAATAAAAGAATTATTAATGAATCATCCATTTATATTAAAGATACAATTCAGTTCGTTATATCCATCGTAACGTAAAACTCAAAGTCTTTCAATAATAATAATTTATTTATAATTGCAATTAAGAACACACATCCATAAGTTAATTTTAAAACAAAATATCTCTTCATTGAAAGACAAGAAGAACTTAAATAACAAAAAAAAAAAATCCAATTAAAATTTAAATTATGTCCTCAATGCCAAAACTTTTGCAACCATATCGCATCGTCTGCCCACACACACATTCACACAGAAATGACTCTCTTTTGAATTGATTCCCTTGAAATTGTCTACACTATTTGTGTATATCCACACTCACCTGTAATATTCCATATTTTAATTCAATATCCAAGAAATTATACTCTCGGGCATGAGCTGGTCTCTGAACAACTGGCACTGTAGGCTGTGATGCACCCGTACTTGGGGGTCCAGTTACCGGGCCATAAGTTCCGGCTTCCTAGATAGCAATGAAAAAAAAATATAAAAAAAAATATTTCATGAATGGAAAATACTATACGATACCTAGATAGGTTTTTTTATTGTACATATGTATATACACAAAAATAAATATATCTCCGAATTAAAATTCACTCCCTGTCTGCTCGTAAACCCATTTCATGCACAATTTGTGCAACTGCGATTGAGGAGAAATTGTCTCATCAAGCTATACAGTATTGCGGAGTGTTACGTTTAGATACTAAAAAAAAATAATATTCTAAGCTTTGAATGCAGAGGTAGAAAATATCAACACCAACTACCGACACAAAAAAATAACTACATGTGTATTCACATACTAAGTACATATACCAAGGATATGAACAACGTTCAATAGCACAAGTGTGAATATCCGTAACGTGTAGGTTCATGCGGGAGTTCATCTTGAGGGTAATTTAATATTCCAACCAAGAGCTTATCCTCATTTTGCCTGCAGGGATATCTATATTATAAAAGTATCGAAGTATGTATTTTTCTTAAGTGTTGAGATCAGAGACGTATTCAGAATAAACCTAACAAGGCCAAAAACGTTTTGCATCTATACCTACATACAAATTGTAGGTACATTACAGCAAATAAAACAAAAATAAAGTTAAAATTTAAATAAATAAAAACTATAAAAGAAGAAAATAAGCTTTATAAATCAATAGAGCAGGATAACATGATAAGCCAGGAAACCATTTTCCCATTAGTGGAAATTATAGCGCTAAGCTATGGCTACGCTTAACAATCCAGAATCATGGCAAATTTTCAGTTTTTGCTTTTGCGGTTTTTCCAAGAGGTGCAGGGAAATAACTTCACTGGGAAATAACTTCACACTAGTGGTAATAATTTAATTTTTTTGAAGTGAAGTTATTTCCCACTGAAGCTGAGAGATAATTTCACTCCCCCTTGCAATGCCCCTGCTTGGGCACACTATAGGACTTTGGGTAGGTGTGAGGCTGGGTGTATGCAAAGTTTCTTTTGCATTTAAAGAATCTGGATTTAAAGAAACGCAATTTTACATTCGTGAAATTATTATAATATCATAGGAGGGAAATAACTTCACACAATTTTCAGATGAAATTATAACTCACTTTCAGTGGGAAATAACTTCACCAAAGATTGAAATTATTGCCCACTAAAGGTGAAGTTAATTCCCATGTGAAGTTATTTTCCGTGAAGTAATTTCCCTTCTTAATTAATAATAATAAAAAGTCAACTCTTTCAACTCATCCCCCCCTTGTATGACCAACGTATTGTTGGCATACGAATCGGTGCATGGGGAAAAAAGAAAGAAACCGACTGAACAATAACAAGCTTGTGTGTGTAAATAAAAATGCTAGTCGCTGTTGCAATTGATAAACAACGAAACCTGCATTGGGATAGAGCTAACCATGTGGCTTCAGTGGCGCGGTGTGTAGTGCATCGGCCACTGAATCGCAAGGTTCATGGTTCACTCCCATATGACGGCAAAGAGTTTTTCAATTAATACGAGCATAACCAGACTAAGCACCACTAAAGGAGTCTGATGATCGAGGTGGCTCTCGTGAAATAGCTATAACTCCAGCCTATGAACTTGGTGGTAACACACACAAGTTGTTGTTGTTCATTCAAAATTATTCAATATAAATTGATGTATAATGCGCAGCATGCACTGCAATTGTGTGTGAATTTTCATTTACACACAAGACCCAACTTAAAAAGTCTACTATTAATTCCGTATATAAATTCAATTTCTACGGCACAATTAACATCAAAGCAAAATTTCATTAGAATCCTTCCAGCTATTCTAGCGCGAATAAATGAAAAACATTATTAAAACGTACTTTTATATTCATATTCATTACGCTGTGTGACAAGGATTTTTCTCTTGAACCCAAACCATGCAGGGTTGTGAAAGAATGCAATCATTAATGATCCTTTATTGAATTCAATCATATGATTGAATTCATTGACTACACTTGGAGATTTCAAATTCTGCAATCACCATTCAACATATAAAGAAAGCAACATATCGGGCATTAAAGGTGACAGCGTCCCTTACCAGACTTATGGCAAATGCAGGTGGACCTTTGGCAAGCAAACAGAAACTACTGATGGTGACAACGCACTCCATTCTCCTCTACGGAAGCGAGATTTGGGCCTATGCACTGCAACAAGAAAAGTATCACTAACAAATGGCATCAGTACAGAAACGCGGAGCCTTACGGGTCACCAGCTCCTAGCACACAGTCTCGCAGCCAGCCATCCTGGTAGCTGTAGGAGTAATGCCTTTAACAGATGTGCATCACGTCTGCACGCATCGCTGCACTTAAAACACATGTGCATACACTTAAATATTTATCATACACAGGACTCTATCATCCTTTTAGTATGAAATTTTTCGGTATTTCTAAATAAAAATGTAGTTTTGTATTTTAACTTTATTTTAATATCTTAATCTTGTTGATCCGAGCATAAGAAGCAAAGTTATAATTTTTTAAAGCTACGGAAATCGAAGTTTTTTAAAGATTTCGTTATTTTTTTTTAAATCAATTTTAAGGTGGATAATTCAGATAAGTGGCCCTGCCACCTCTCACGTCGCATTTTACTATAAAAGAGTATTTACATATTTGTAGAGGAGGGTTAAAGCAACTGAGGAAGGACTTAACTTTGAAGATAGGACATTTATAACCGAAGTTATAAGCTTTCCAATCAATCAACTTGAAGGCTATTTGTGCACAACGGAACTTTTCTCCACTGAACCTGGTCAGCGGTCGACGAACAACCACTTATTGCTGCGGAGGTGCGCAGCAAATTTATAAATAGAGACATCGTGCAACTCTGAGCATGCAGTTCTTGAATATTTCTGCTCCTATAAGAACCTGTGTAATTTTATTTCGCTGCATGAAAAAGGCTGCACGTGTGTTTTAGCCATAATGCCAATATAGATCTTCTGGCAGCAGTACCAAAGTTCGTGCACGAAAAGAGAACGGAAATTGGAGCTGATGCGGCAATCGCGGAAGCAAAGGCAATTACACAACAGAAGTGAAGTGGTAGGAACGATGGGAGTCTGAAAGCAGAGGACGCTGGACTGCGAGGCTCATTGGGGACGTAACTGAATGGGGAAATTGGAAACACAGTGAAGTGGACTACTACGTCAGCAACGTCCCCCAATTCCTCACGGGACACGGGTACTTTAACGCCTTCTTGTTTAAGATAGAGAAAGTAAGAAACCCCTCCCATCAGTATGGAGACTCGAATTCAGATGACGCCCACCACACTGTCTTTGAGCGCAAAAGATGGGAAACCCTCGGCCAGAACACAGAAACATCGACAAATCAAGTCAGGAGAACGTCATCCCGAAGATGCTTGAAACCGAAGAGCGATAAAAACTATAGTTGCCAGAGACTACCAGTAACAATTAAGCAAAAAAACATGAAATTAAATGTTCTGTCTCTGTCTATATGTATGTATATGCTGGCCTTACATGAAATCTGAAAAAAAAAAATTAATCTTAGTTTCTCGGAAAACTCACATTGCATATTTTCACAACGTTTGCCAAAAAAAGAAGTATAAAAATACGTATTCCTGAAATGAAATTTTCCCTTTTCATATGGGTAGCTTTACATATGTAAAATATAACAATTTTGTTCGATGAAAATTAAAGAGATTCCTTGAAAATCACGATATTTCAAATATTTGAATTTTAGGGTAACCTAAAGTTTGTCACAAACAACCTCTTAACACTTTAATTTTGGTGATCTAATTAATCATTAACCTACTAGATATAAAAGGTCAATGTAATTAATAGCTTGAAAATATAAACTTTTAAAACGAACCTTTTTAGCCAGATGACGGAGAAGAGTTTTACAATTAAAACGTGCATAACCAGACTAAGCACCAATAAAAGAGTCTGATTATTGAGGTGGAACTCATGAAATTGCTATAATTCCAGCCTATGCTTGGTGGAAACACGCACAGGTTGTTGTTGTTCATTTAAAAACTATTCAATATAAATTGATGTATAGTTCGCAGCATGCACTGCACTTAATTGTGGCTTTTCATTTACACGCAAAAACTCCCTTTTTAGTTTTTGTTTTTGAAGATTTTTAAGCAAAATACAAAAGTATTCATAAAAAGCAGATATATTGTACATACATAATATTGTTCGTTTAAAAACCTTATGTCATGAGTTCTTTCAATCTAAATTAAAGTCATTTAACCTGGAGAAAATGGTAAAAAGTGGAACAAAATTGGAAATATCACATATTTTTTGTTTAGCCTTCCATCCCCACTAAATGCTGAGAATAATATTCATATTTTGGTTCCTCCCAAAATTTATTCTATATGGTTTACCCACTGGTGCGGCACAAGACCTTGACCCTGCAAGAACTTCATTCACAGAGCTTCCAATAAAAAGGACTTCACTAGAGCTTATAATTCAAAAGTTCTGTTAGTCAACCTCTCATTGGGGTGGGCGATCATTTAATCATTCGGTTATCTGTTGATACCATGATTTGGACTGGAGGGCACCGTGGCTTCACTGTGTGGACTATTTTGGAAAATGGCCTTTCTGTCATCGTCACAAAAGATATTTCACTTGTACGTACAAACTCTGCGCAACAAAATGATGGCTGTCGCGAGAAAAAAAGCAATCTTTGGTTAGATTGAAATTATTGCAATAATTTTCCCCCCATTCATTTTACAGATATATTTCGAATGTAATCTTTTGGGATCTTTTGTTCATTTCTTTCATTCTTTTGCATACATTCATTCAATACAGAATACAGAAAAAAAATCAAATAAGTTGTTAATTGTGGGCCCAGTGGTTCGTCACTTCCACCGTATTTATACTGACTAAACCAATATTCACACAATTCAGTGAGTGCGTACGAATGACTGGCAAAAATATGTGGACTAGTCAAAGTGATTAATTTATGTTTATTATGTTAATTTATCTTTTTCAAATTAAAATGGTAACTTTCTAATAAAATTTCGACTTGAAAAAATAGTGAAATGTCTTGGAAAAAGTCGAGATAAATATCGACAGCTATCGACTCCAATAAATTCAATATAAATCGATTGTGATTGATCAATCCGTAAACTATGATCTGATCAAAATGATGACTTTTAAATGTCGATTAAAATCTCGATTCATATCTGTCAACATTTTGCAAATCGAAATTTTGAAAAATCGGTGTTCTTAAAAGTCGGTGAAATTTTTTCATCATTTTTTGATGGGTTGGCCTTCTAACTAGTCGAATTTTTTTTTGTCAAGATAATAAAAATCGGCCTTTTAGACTCGAACATCGTATACATCGAATCCATTTCATTTGAAGAATATGAAATATTACAACAATAACAATTTTCAATTCAAATTTGTAGTTTTTCTACGTGAAATCACTGTACCATCCTCGGCTCTCATTGGCATCTTTCACAGAATGGTGTATGGTTCATGGTACGGTGGCGCCTTTCTTGGCAAGACAGCTGGATCATTTGGCCCACCCTCAAGCACGGCCATGTAAATGGATGATTATTAAGGATTACATCTACAAAGCATCCTATTCTTTAACAACCCTGCAACAGCAAGGCTTAACTCAATTGAAAGACCCAGAACTGTATAGAAATATCCAGTATTTGAGCCCAAGACGCTAAGGTCAAGGAGAATTCTACTTGAAGAATTCTCATTCCATTTTACGTTTTTCCATGACCACTGTTCCCTGCTTGTATCATTTCTCCGAAAGGTGATAGGAAGTGGCCCATCGTGCTCACTTATTTAATTCCCTGAGATTTTTCCAGTGGAATTTGAAGGATACAATTACTTAAATTCGCTCCCAACCCTCCCAAAGACCACTTTACATAAGTGTCGAAAATTGGCCGAACACTTTACGAACGGACTTCATTAAGAACAAAACTGTTCCTTCCAAATTGAATTGTTATTCCAAATTGAATGAAAACCATTCTACACTGTAAGTTCTGTAGTTTTTTTTTATATGTGCTCCCAGACTTGGACTTACTCTTAGCCCAACAGGTATCCAGTGACGTGCGGCACTCGAACGAACTGGGTAGACAGTTATAAACTAAATTCATTATTTTCCATCTTATCCAGTCAAAAATAAAAACTGTTAACAAAGTCCAAAAAACAGCGTATTTCTCTTTGAAATCAAACGTTAAACTTCACACAAGACTTCACGAACGTGTCTAAAAAACATGGCTACCAATAAGGAACTCTATTAGTAATTAGCAAAAATTAAATACCTATTTAATACAAGAATACGAATTACAAAAAATTGTACACAGATAAGTATATTTATCAAATGCTTGTATTTTTTTGAAACAAACGTTGAAGGGCCAAGATATGTACTTGTACATAGTCCACATAAAGTTTTAAAAACATTATTTTGAAAACCTTTTCAAGTCTTAAAAACTGTCCATGAATATGTCATCCTCATCCTTATTATTTTTTGTTGAGATAATGGTGATCAAAGACAAAAGTATGCATTTGTTTGACTAAAAGTTATATAGGTACACCAATCTCAAACAAACAAAACTGGCTGACCTAAATTGATTTAAAAAAAATCAAGAAACTCATAAAACAAAGAAAATAATAGGTAGAACATTTGATTCTCGTACCATTTCTCTCAGTCGCAATGAGGCAATAATGGTACCTTAAAATAAATATGTATTAGAAAAACAATTTCAAAACAAGAAGAATCACACAGCTTTAAAATGCTTTTTGTTTCGACTCAATATGATCCCAAAGATACAGCTCTTCAAAACGCACAAGGGAGAATTATTATTCCCTTAATTTTGTTTTCGTCAGTAGTGTACTTCTGCGAAAGAGTCCAGCCTTCCTACCTATTGCATTTCTTAGGGTTGACCTACAACTGCCCACTCCTCTTTAATCTACTCCAAAAATAAAAAATTAAGAAGTTGTTCTCTTCACTTAACAGTCAACGAAAAAGTTTCGAATTTACTTCAAAATTCAAAGCAAAACAAGCAATAAGACAGATTCGAATCTGTCTACTTGCTCCACATAGAAATTCTACCTGAGCAACATAATCCGCTGATTTTATTTTCATTTAGTTTAGGTAGAACGAAAGACTCTGTCTTCGTTTTCAGTCGGGTTTTCCCGAAGCACGTAGCAGATGCAGAAGCAGAAGGCAGAGCCATAGCGAAGCTAGTGTTTGTATTGTGTGAGAGCATTGAGATTTTTTGCTTTGTGGATTGTGGTTGTTGGTAGAGGTCAAATTATCTAAAGAAATAAAAGTAGGTGTGGAAAATGTGAGTGTGTGAATAGTAAGGGATGAATGCATGATTTATGCTCGTTAAATTATAGGTGTTGAAAATTTGAGATAGGCTATGGATGTTAGTGTTAGGGACTTAATGCAATGAATGTAAGTAAACACAGTTTTTTTGATTGTAACAAGTAGGTTTCTTTTTTTTCTCTCTTTACGGTAGGGTAGACACTGTCTAAAACGTCTTATTGACGCACCGTCACTGCAGGTATCTATCTCTGTCAGTCTTTTAACTGTTGCTTATCTTAACTAGGTGGAACTCCTGCAGTTAAGTGATAGAGGTTCGTAAGTTCATGATGAATTGCGGTTCCTAACAATTCGTTTCATTGAACGAGTTCACTAGAAATTTCACCATTGAAGGGAGAGATTTAAAAATCTAACAACTGATGCACCACATGCTCTGTTAATAAGGTTCGAAATGGAATTGACAAAGGAGCAGGGCATGGCATGAGTCACTTAAAGCTTCTCTGGAAAGAAATTAACACAGTGCAAATTGAGAATATCCATCTGTCTAGGTCTCGTAGAACAGTTCCTCAGGACCTCAGGAGGACATTAATTATTATGAAAATCGATTCCAATTTCTAAAGCAGTTGGGCTCGATAATAGAAATTTCCGAAGGAACAGGCTATATCTTAGTTAGCAGGGCAACTTTCACCCACGCAAATGGGACCTTGACAAGAATTTGCAGTTTATTTTGTATTTTGTTTGCATTTCTATTCCCAATTTTGCAGTTCCCCAAATGCAGGTGTAATTTAGTGACCTGCTAACTTCACAGTGAAGTTTACATGGTCTATCTCAGGAACCAAGCGTGCTAGGAACTTGTAGTAAGGCTCCAAATTTGCGGTTTTTTTTTGCATTTCAATGATAGGCTAGGTTCAAAATTTGAAGTCCTCGATTTGAAAAAAATTTCATACTGACCTGCTAACTTCACAGTGAAGTTAGCAGGTCACATGGTGTATCTCAGGAACCAAGCGTGCTAGGAACTTGTAGTAAGGCTCCAAATTTACAGTTTTTTTGCATTCTGAAGATCACGATAATATAGTCTTGAAAAAATAGCTGCGCGATTATACCGTGAATTGGACTTGGAGTACTTGGACCAGTGGGTTTACTACTGATAACGTGTGATTTAATCCCACATTGTTATATCTTATAAGGCCAAGTAACTAACTTCTAATCAATCAAAAATTATTCAGATTTTCAGTCCAAAATTGGAACAAAAAGACGTCGGCGTGTGCTTCGGTAAAATCTATCAAGGGGCCATATGCTTGAAATTGTGTTGAACATTTTATTATACCTAAATTAACGGATGTTTGAAAGAAAAACAAATATCTACACTGGAAAGCTTAAATAGTATATTTCGTTCTTAGAAAGTCCAATAGAAAAACACCACCTAAGGCACTTAATCCCCAAAATTCGCTCCTGATAAGGAAACTTATTTAAATTCAATGTACACCCGCGAACACATTATGAAATACAAAACTTTTGAAGCACTTTAGATAAAACACATCCTCGAAATAAAAGGTGCATACTTATTTGTTTGAAAATGTTTCTTTTTAACTCTTCTTTTTGAAGGTTTTTATGTTTTTAAGGTTATGATAAATAAAAATTTAAACTAATTGTTATGTTTATATGTTTTTAAGTATATACTTTTACTCACCTGATATGCAAGGATATTCGCAAGGCTGGCAAGAATTGGTTCTGTTGCAAATGCCAATGTATCAGAGCATTCTTCCACTGTGTGAAGTATTTGTAAAATCTAAATGAAACTATTAAAATGTGGTCTTTTGTTGTTTTTCAAAAAAAAAAAAAAAAAAAAAAATATTAAAAAAAAATTAATTTTTGAAATAAACTTACCTTAGGATGACGAAACCTTTCGAGTTGTTTAACTGAAGTTCGCAGGATTTCTGTGATTGTCTCTTTTCGTTTAGGTTTGTGTAGTTTTTCGGCAATTTTCTTTTCAAAAATAAATACAGAACATTCCTGGAAGTAAAATAAATTGGTGTAAAATTAGAAGCTGACACCCAAAATACAAAAGAAGATATAGTATTTTCTTGTCAACAACATGTTCTCAAAACTTCTGTTTAACCAAGAAGATTAAGTTGAAAGTATGCATTTAAGTCCTAAAAAGCTGGATGATGTAATGTGTAACCTGAATTAGATACTACTATAATAAGTTTCAGTAGGTTAGAGTTATAGCTATTGCACAGGGGCCAAAATGATAAAAAGATTCATTTAGTGATCCTTAGGGCCAGTACTGTACAAACTCGCTCAGAATTTTCAAATTTTGATCAGTGGTTAAACAATTTTTGACGGAAGTTTACAATGCAGCAGCTATGCACAAGAAATATCAATCTTAGCTAATAGAGCTGCGAATTCAAATTCAATAAAATGTAAACTGACTTCAAGGACACCCTGTTTTAACACGCAGCTATATTTAAATGATCTGAAATTATGATTTTAATTGGATTTTGTGTATCCAATAATTAAACTAGTATAAACTAATTCAATTACTATAAATTAACTACGCTTATTAAAACGGGTGAGATATTGATCTTTTGTCATCCAATAAATTCACTTTTTTGACCAACTATGTATTTTTTAGAAAAAAACAAAAAATTAGCAACACAAATTTATTAATTCAATCCATTTTGAATAAAATCAAAAATAAAACATGGTTTGACCTGCATTATGTTGGTTTACCATTAATTATATTCAATCATTATAATTAAATTAAAAACAATAGCAAAAGTCATGTCAATTATTTATGGTTTCCATATTATATTTGTCTATCCAGCTTTGGATCAGAATTATTTATTTAATTATCCTCATAAATCGTTGGGTTAATCTAACCACATATTATTATATCACATACACACTTCTGGAAGCTAAAACATAAAATAAAAAAAAATATATAAACATTTTTGTATAAAACAAAAAAATATTATAAATTGCTGTGAAATATGAACTTTAATCTATTCATTAGCTTTTTTTTTAGCTGACAAAAAAATGTCAATAAGTTAACTATGTATGTATGTGAAAACTTGTACATATGTATATGTACATATATGTAGTTTACTGGAAAAAACATAATTTGTATGTTATTTTTAATTCATAATGTGAAATGCATAAATTAATTGCTTTGCTTAGTGGTATTGGTATGGGATATGGATTAGCTTTTGTGTGTGTCCTTTTGGATATATGTAATATGTTTTTTATTTTGTATAATTTTAACGACACTAAAAAAGATGTATTTTTTTTTTAATCGTTACTCCATGGAAACAACAGAGTGTTTGTTTTCTCTTTGGTTAAGCCCTAATTGCTACAAAAAAACGCTTTAATGATTATTTTCATAAACTTGCTAAATAATTATGTGGAAAAATGAAAAAAAAGTAAAAAAAAAAAATGAGAAGAAATGACTAACAATTTTGTTTGCTCATTCGATATTTGAAATTTTATTTTAATTTAAAAATGTAGATTCAGAAAAAAGGTTATATTGCGTGTGTTTTTAATACTTTAAGTCCTTTGTCCAATTCATATGCACATATGTACATACAATACATATTGTGTATTAGACTTTTCCAACAAAAAAATATTTCCTGCAAACACGCTCAAAAGTTTAAATTAAGCGAAAAAGACGTATGTGAAAATTTGAGCTCTTCATATTCAGGATTAAACGTATGTACCTCATCGTAAGTTTCGGTTTTCTGATTTGTATAAGAAACAAAAAATCCGTTTGTGTTTAGAATTTCAAAACTTGACTAGTTGACCAGGCAAACGCGGTTCTGCCATATAAATATCAAATAGATCGAACTTATGTCTAATAGTTCAGTCAATTTGTGCTCAAAAGGCTTCTTAGCGATTTTCAAATAATGTATAGATTAAGTCAATGGCTAACAACTAATAAATGATTGTATCGAATATAAATGAAGGCAGTTGGAAGATTAAAAATTAATTTTGAAGTAGTTTGTTCATTCTATAAAATGACCATAAACATTAATTCGAAAAAAAAAAATACCCTGAGAAATAGTATAACCCCAAATTTGCATCAAAAATACATTTTTTTATAATTGTTACATTTGAATATCTCAAAAACGTGATGTGCTAGAGCAATTCTACAGAATTAAACTCAGATCATCAGAGGCCATCAGAAAAGTATAATCTTGGTTCATGCAACAGACAAAAATTCAAATTTTGTCACGGAAAGTAGTAAAGTAGTGTTTTCGAGTGGCTTTGGAAACAATAAAAGTTCGTCAATTTTGAACTAGCGCTTGAGTCCAAATGCAGATCCAAATACAGATTTGTTGGAAATTTGTATACTTTCAATTGTACTTTGATGTAATTGATGAATAATTGATAATTTCCAAGCCATAAGTAAAACACTCCCAAAAAATGCATTTTTTGCATCATTTTTTGCATTTGTTTTTCATTTTTCAAATTTCAGTCCCAAACCTCAGGCATGGGTTCAGCACCCCCGAAAACATAAGGCAAACACGTTAAGGTTTGACCGTTTTTGGCATTGCACTGTGAAAAGATGATCATTTAGAGCATGAATTGAATGTGTGTGAAAGTCAGGAATAGGTTTGAATATGGATTCGTATCCGTTTTTACCGTACAACAAGCCGTTTAATGGTTTTGGTGGTGTCTCAATTTCTCGTAGTTGCACTATTCCTAATCCACAACACATGCAGTAGGTACTTTCGGATGAGCGGAATCTTCAATATCTGGCTCGTACTCGAGTGCAAGACGAAGAAAATGCTTTGTACTTTTTGACGTTTTCGGCCATTTGCTTTTTGAAACAGTTATTAACTTAAGACAAGAAACTATAATTATTAATATGATTAAATAAACTAAAACTGCAGCAAGGCGTTAACTCGATGAGTGCCCATTGCTGGTCAGATGTGGAATGCGACATTAGCCGCGTTTTATTATCGCTCATAACCCATATGGTAAATAGCCCTCTGCCGGCCAGAGTGAAAACCTCTATCTGGGTTATTGAAATTAACCTCGATAGAAACCTAGATCCCATGTTGTTTTTGTAATGCATGTTAAAAGATAACCTCGACCCAGACCCAGAGATAATAAAACGCAGCTATTAACTCAATTCATCTGCCACACTCATCGAGCTGCACAAGCAGAACCTACACTAACACTAGCACTGCAATGAGCAGAAGGGATTTTGCCTGCTCATATTCCTAAATGAACCGATTGACGATTTGCACGTTAACACAGTCAAGTGTATAGCTATATATGTATATGGTGATAAAAAAATTCGGCATTTAAACAAAATTATCAAAATGCTTATGTAATATTAAACCAAATACAGTAGGACCTCGGTAGTTAACACTCGGTAATTGGAACGCTCCATTAATTCGAAGTGCTATTTTTTTTTCATTAAGTATTTTGTAATTTGAACATTTGCCAAAATTGATGCCCTGTTATTCAAATTTGTCTGTTCTTTCTTTGCGAGACACTCAAGTATTTTCCTAGAAATTTAAGGAGAACAAATTTCTTGTAAGAGAACACGTTGATTTTAGTGCAGTAGTCTCGAGAAGTTCAACATTTTGAAACGTGAAAACAACAAAAACTGTTAAAAAAATAAATGAAAACTTAATTTCATCTTTTGTCAGACTTTTGGAAGTAATCAGTATTTTCTTTCTTGTTCCGACAAAAAAAAAATTGTATGCTTAAAATCGCTTTTCACCGCTTTCTAAGCCGAAATATTGACTACGAAAAAAGTATTCAGTAATTCGGACACCTCCGTGCTTCGAATAAGGGTCGGTTTTAATAGTTCGAAGTACTAAGGTCCTATTGTTACAGAAGTCAATGATCATGGAATTCAATCTTCAAGAGTAGAAAAAAGGTTCAAAGATGATTGAAGATGAACTTATGTATGAATATATTGACAGGTGACATTACTGTCAACAATAATTTTGTCATTGCCAGGTTATAATAAATTTGTCACTGTCAGATTTTGATATTTTTTTTTTTGATTATTTTATAATTGTTAGATCTAAACAATTTTTTTAACTCTGCCATCGAAAATTATTCCCCTTTACCTTTTTAAGCGAACTTTGCTTTTTTTAATAAAAATATACATACATTATGCTTTGACTGGAAATAATATAATTATAATAAAATTATGGGAATAATTTTCACTGCATTTAAACCTACATATTAAGTTAAATTCTATATAAAAAGTTAAATTCTAATTCATAAAATTTAATATAAATACAAAAACGGTTTCTACTAAATACATCAACTAAATTTTCCTTAAAAATAAAAAATTGTAAATGTGGTGCACTTGGGCGTATACGTACTTTTTTAACAAACAAATTTTACCTACCTGCTATAATTAAAAATCTCGTATTATAATTTCTTAATGCACGTTTAGTTGGTTAATATCGACTATTTTTATCACAGCTGTTTAAGTCATCTTTTACTTTTTGTCATATCATCATTGGAAAAATTAATATGAACAAAAACCATTTTGATAAGTTTTTCAACAAGCAAGGTGTTATTCGCAGAGTAAATGCGGTTTGCCCCCATTTTTCTTCTTTCTACTAGAAAAAGAAGGGGATGGTATAAAATCTGTAGGCAAACATTTGCTTAATATGTTTTTTTATAAAAAACGCATACAGAATTTTCTATTTATGTTTTTTTACTTGAAATTGTGTCTCATTTAATATTTATATTCTGACTAGCCTTTACCCGCGGCTTCGCTCGCGCTAATGTTTATCTAGCCAATATACAGAAATCATTAACGACAAAATTATTAATATATTTATTTCAGGTTTTTGGTAAATACAATAAAATAATTACAAAATTATTACAAAATGAAAAATATTTACTGCAGAGTCATAGGTTCTACCTCGCTGCGAACTGAATATCCCTCTATTAGTCCAATAACTGGTGGCAAATTTTTTTGGTGAACACTTAACCAAAATATGAGTTTGAGAATCTGTAGGTGCATGCATCTGCATGGGATATTCATTTCGCAGCGAGGTAGCACCTATGACTCTGCAGTAAATATTTTTCATTTTGAAATAATTTGATCTCCATCTGTATTAACCGATAAACTGAAATAAATAAATAAATAATTTTTTCGCTAATGATTTCTGTATCGATCGACAACCGGAATCGGTTGACAAAATAAACATGAGCACGAGCGGAGCCGCGGGTAAAGGCTAGTAAAAAATAAGGCTGATAAACTTTACTTTGGAGGGTCATATCTTGAGTTCCACTACTCAGATCATAAAATTAAAGTTTGTGGACTTTGGAAAAATTTCAGAGCACAATTTCTCATTTTAAATAAATGAATTGAAGTGGTTGTACCCCCGACACAAAATTTGAAAATTGCTATTTTCAACCCCTCGTCCCGAGCACGGGCGTCAAAAAAATCCTGCCAGACTTTTGCATTCGATATCAAGATGCGTGAACCTACTAACCCTCATAACCATATTTTGGCTATGCGTTCAACCACAGAATTTTCTGCCGGCTCTTACTATAGTGAGGATGCTGCTCCTTTTGGCGTAAACATACAAATTCTGGCCACTGGGCACACGCAAGACGCAAATATGCTACATATATGTATCTGGCCATGGGAATTTTCCCATGCTATCTTTGAGAAAGTATCTCATCAGCCCTCAAGGCAGCCTCCTTAACTCGGCATGAATGGATTTCTTTATAATCTTCTAAGCGAGCAAATTAGGTACTTACTGCCATGGCTTGCGATGACCTCCTGTTTACTTTGAACCAAAGTTTGTGAAGCAAATAGTATTAGATCGAGAGCCCACAGCAAATTTTGGGTGTGAGTGATAGCAATAAAAGAAGTATAGGCGTCGAAATCTTCATTAGAGGCTATTAAAAAAATCAAAATCTTACACTTCACAACTGGGGCCTTCGCGATTAAACAGTGCATTAAAAAAATATGAATGCAACTTCGAGGGTAATTGTGTTAGCCAAAATTGGTTTTCGGCCCTCCATAGATAAGCCCCTCTGATCACATATCACGGAATCTGAGACCATTTTAGTGTATAGTTCGCTCTACCGGACCGTTTAAAAAATTCAAAATTCTAAGTGAAAAACTGTATTTTAAAACAGTCTGGCAGGGAAGATTAAACACTCAAATTATCTCAGATTCCGTTATATGGGATCCGCAGAGCTTATCAAGGGAGGGGTGAAAACCAATTTCGCCAACACGATTATCCTCGAAGTTGCATTCATACTTTTTGTTGATGCACTGTTTAATCACAAAGGCCCCAAGACTGCAAGACTTTGATTTTTTGAAAAGCCTTTAATAAAGCTTTCGACACCGATACTTCTTTTTTCGCTATCACTCACTCCGAAAATTTGATGTGGGCTCTTAAGGCTCTCCCAAACGAACGCGAATTCGTAACGAATCATTCGCAATGACAATTTGTTGTTGTTGTTTAGCATTGTGTATCTTTCATATTATGTATTATTGTGAATGATTTCGCGTCGCCGTCGAATTTTTTGCGTTGGTTTGGGGGAGCCTTTAGTCTATAAACATACATATGTATGTATAAGAAAATCTAAGAATAATAAAAAAACAAACTATCTATTAAACGAAGTATCGAAATTGGTTGTTTTTTTTTCAAACTGTATTGATTTATTTGTATTCCTATATAATATTAAGTTGTTTTGGTATGAAATATTTTTTTCTTTTTTTGTCTTATATGGTACAAAAAAGTATCCTATTGACGCTTCTAGAGTCCCATCTATCTCTATATCCAAATTCGTCATAATTGATTCAGCAGTTTAGGCGTGAAAGCGTCACAAACAAACAAACAAACTCACTTTCACATTAATAATATTAGTAGGATATGAAGATGCAGTGTGTAGAGTTGTTGAAGAATGATATCAGTTTTGAAAAAATTAACTTTAATTCTTGAATGGATTTTGAAAATAACTTACCAGGTATGAAGTTTCAGTTCATATTTGAATGAGTTTTTTGAATTTTCATTAATTTTGAATTCTTCAAACAATAAATGAATAATGCGAAAAAATAAAACAAAGATAAACTTTCTCCATTCTAAAAATTACAGTTGAATGTAAATGTAATAAGTTTTCGTTTTTTGTTTCTTTGTAGTTTTATGACCCATTTGTTACAAAGTCATCATAGCTTAAAATTTTTGTTTCGATATGATTGCGGTTGAAAGTTTAGTTTTGGTGAAAAATGTAAGAAAAAAAAAAGCTGTAGTGCAACAAAATCATCCTTTTACTACTTTTTCCCCCTTTTTCTGTTGACAAAATAATTTTTTTGAAAAGTAATACTTTATATCTTCAACCCACTTATAGCTTTGAACTAAAAGATTAAGTTCGATCAACTTTGTCATGCATATTTTTTTTCACTTATCAAATTTCATCATAATATAATGTTTAATGTTCTGAAGAATTTCCAATCAAACTTCGTCCTATCCAGCTCCGGATCTACGATTTTGCCGAGCCGGGGCAAAAACTTAATTTTGGCGCCCCTGCCGTTTTTGATAAAATTAAGAAAAAAAAAACACTTCTCTACTTGGTTGGATTTTTTGTCACTGAGAGAAAAAAAAAACTTTTTAATGGATATGCAGTTGATACCTTTTCAGCAACTTTTTGATAAATATGATTCGTTCTCTCGAGAAAAATTCCAAACGGAATTTAATTTTTGATTCGATCGCGAATCTTATTTTTTCGTTCCTAATAAAATTCTTTTTCATTCGAATCAAATCTGCAAAGATCTATAAAATATGGTTCGTTCCCGAATTTATTAACTATTGAAGATCCATCCTAGAACCATTGAAATAAGAAAGAAAAATGTAAGTTTACGAAAGGACAAAATTTAAAAAAGCCAAAGTCACGAAAGATAAAGTATCGAAGTACTAAATTCTGAAAAAATGTTTAGAAATCTTCGCCACTTCGTTATTCCATGATCGATTTCAATGAAATTGACAGAGGTGATAGATGAAACAGAGTTACAGCAAAAAAATATTTTCAAAATTGGTTGTTTCAAAATTAAGTCAACATTTTGCTGCTATGCGTTCTTCCTTGAGCTATGCGTTCTTCCTGTATAGCTGATACAGAATTGAAACAGAAACAAATTTTTTCAAAAAATGTCAACATATTATTACTTCATTGTTCCTTGAACGATTTCAATGAAACTGACACACAATTTCAATCCTTAATAGTACGAGAGCTAAGCGACGTCAAAACACAAGTCATTTTAAATTGGCTGGTTTTTTGATACGCATGAGGGCAGGCGAATGCAATTTTCTCGGCTCCTAAGAGTAAACTTTGGTATTTGTTTGCAAATATTTTCGACATAATGAAAAATTGTTGTCGAAAAACTGCAAAAATGGTTTTTAGCGTTTATCTCTCTTACTAAAAAGTTTTGTGTAGAGCACCTGATTTCCTAAATTTTTTTTGTATCTCGTTTTTTTGTGAACGAAAAAATATCTAGGATACAGAGTAATAAAGTTGCCAGTATCCAGCAAATAATTCTTTAGGCAATACCAATACCACGATTTGTACGACCGGCGCGGCGCGGCGGGCGTGGTGTGACGCTTGTAGAGGGGCACAGTTCAAGTGCTTTATTATTCAAGAAGGGGGATCTATCTCCTGTAGTTTAGGGAGGAGAGGAAGTTTTGTAAAAAAAAACGTATGTACATGTACAATGTAAAACAATTGCTAAAAAAACAACAGAAAAACTATCTACAATGTTTTAAAGCTTGTTTGTTTTATTTAATTTTTCAATCAAGCTATAGTTGTCAATAGTTTTTGAAAGATTATATTAAATGGTGCGAAATAATGATAGAAAAAACTGCTAAAGGTTGACGGAGAAATACAAATTGATATTCCATTGCCGCATCTCAATTCATTTAATTTCATTAAGCATAGCAGTTCTCAATTTTTTCAATCACATAAATTTGGCGCCCCTGTAAGCTGCTGCCCGGGGCACAGGCCCCGGTTTGCCCCCCCATAGATCCGGGGCTGGTCCTATCCCATACAAAATAAATATAAAAAGTTAGTTTATTACTTCTCTGGATCATAAAATTTAATGGGAAATTGAATGCTTTTCCTGTATGGCCTTCTCTCAAACAACCTAACCTATACAAGAGATTAATCATCACTTTCTTACTCTGGTATTAAAATTTACTTTATACACAGGAGTACCAAGTCATTTTTACTTGCGATATAGGTACAATAGGGCAAGTTTTGGATTCGTGCAAAAAAAAAAATACGATGATAGAGAACACGAAAAAAGTGGGTGGCAAAATTCTGTCTGTCTGTCCGTACCTCAACCTACAGCCTAAACCACTGAAGCGATTTTCTTCAAATTCTGAACATAAGGTTTTTTATAACTCTCCAGAGGGTAAATTGAAATTTTTTCTTAGCTCAAAAAATAACGGTATACTTGCCATACAACCGTTAAGGAAAAGCTTACTTATCTCAAGAACGGCTCCAACGATTTTGATAAAAAAAATCAGTGTATTATTGTAGATATGATTTACCTTTTAGTAAGCACAAAAATCACCAAAAACATTTATTAACGGTACCTGCCATATAACGGTTTTTTTGATTTTTGATTTTCTCATTAACCGCTCATCCGATTTCAATGAAATTTTTTGCAAAAAAGCTTTGTTGAAATCTAAATAATACTGCATACCAAAATTTTTGAAAAAATAAATTTTGGATTTAAAAAAAAAGATTCAAAATTTTTTTTTGAAAATTTAATATTTCAAAAACGGGTTGATGAATTGTTTTGAAATTTCAGTTTTAAATGTATATTAATATATACTCAAAATTGGCATACCAAATTTTTTTTTTTTAAATGTTACAAAAATTTTATATATA
Organism: Dasysyrphus tricinctus; assembly: GCA_963921185.1. Classification (NCBI taxonomy): domain Eukaryota; kingdom Metazoa; phylum Arthropoda; class Insecta; order Diptera; family Syrphidae; genus Dasysyrphus; species Dasysyrphus tricinctus. The sequence goes on from OY992532.1 coordinate 237,811,325, forward strand.
AAAAATTAATTTTTAAGAAAACGGCTCCAACGATTTTAAATTTTTTTTTTGCATATGTTCATATTATTTCAAGTAATCAAATGGCATACTTTTTTTTGAGCTCTTAGTTATTTATCAGGCTGTTTATACAATTAAAAAAAAACGATTTAAATGCTTTTTATACTTTTTCTATAATTACTTGAATATTTTTTAAAGTTCTTAAGCCCCACACAACTTGAACATAAGAGCAAGTACGTGCGATCCAGTCGTGCATTTTATTTTTTTTTATATTTGTAGCTTAAAATCCTTATAACTTCAAAATTTAACAAGCTACACATTGCCAAAATTATTTTAGAAATATATTTTTTAAGGAAAATACTACGAGTAGGTATGTACTAAGTCAATCGTTTTTGGATTATCTCTTAAATTGACATTTAATATTAACATTCATCATATTAACTTGTAATATGTTTTTAAGATTGTGTCGAGATCTTATATTCAGTTTTGAAGCTATAGAGGCTTATAATTTAAAAATAGACCTAAGTAGTTCAAATGAAACTGTTACTGTTATTTGGAAATTACGTCATAGGGAATTTAGCAAAAAAAAAGCCCAACATTTTTTGGCACACAATTTTTGGAAAAAGTGCCCAAAATTAAAACAGAAAAAAAACGTGGAAATTACGCCGCACTTTTGGAAAAAAAGCCAAAAACTTTAAATGGAAATAACGCAAACAAAAGATCAACTTTTTGGTTTAATTTCCAAATTCACTTCGGAAATAAGACCAGAAAAACAGCCTTTTCTGACCTAGTTTAAAAATCACAAAAGGAACTTAGTCACTACATCACAAAATAACATTAAGAACTTGAGCATCATTTTTGAGGCACATGATGATAATTGATGAGGATGAATATTATGAAGAAGCAACTCAAGCCAAAAAATGCCAGAAGACGTCGTTCTATATGTAGTTTGCCAATGAACTTAGTTATGTTGCTATGCAAACATTTGAAAGAAAGTTTATGTCGGTGGCTGAAAGAAAAGAGCATTATAAATGTCCGTGTTGTCGGGAAATTCTGGCAGATGTCCTTCAGGCCTACATACATTAAATATTACAAAATATGTGCTCTGTTTTTTTAGGACGGCAGTATAGAACATGAATATAAAATTTTTAAGAAATTAGGGATTTTTTTTTCTTCACTTAGAGCCAATTTAGGCCCACCCACGATGAGCTTCTTTTAAACGACCACCCTAATGTATATACTCGTATTAAATGATTATCTTATATTCTGTTTTAAATATTAAATTCAACACTTCTACGTTCTACTTCCCTACTGGAAAACAACTTCCAAGTACCTGTTTAGCTCTATCACCATATCATACATTTATATCCACATTTTCAAGTGTAATTTTCGTTGAAAATTGTTTTACGTGACTTGAGTTTTTAAATAATGTCGTTTTATCTTTCAAAGGGAGTTAGGCTCTTAAATAAGATAAAACAAAATATCTGCATAGCTTTGATAAAATTATTTTTGCTATCATTTTTTTGATATAATGACATCTAGTTTAAAGTTTAACAACAAAGAACTTGTTGTTGTTTTTATTAAGATTTCAAAAACCCAATGAATAAAAGAGCCAGATTCTGAAATTCCAGAAAGATACCAAAAGGAAGTCTGTTAAGTTAAAACATAAATATGTAGATTTTCTTAAAAGTGTGAACTATTTTTGAGCTTTAATAAATAAAAATCTCTTAATTGTTTTATAAAAATCGGTTTCAAAAACATGTTCTTTAACTATAAAATCCGAATAAATCTAAAAACGATTTCCATTTTTTATTCAAAAAGAAAAGTTTTCTAAACAAAATTTTATTTAGAAAACTAAATTTGTTGAAATCAAATTTCAAATTAAAATCTGTGCATGCTATCGGCATCGAACCTTATAAGATTTGTCTAAGAATCCATAATGAAACGAGCCATGTAAATACTAAACTCAATAATTTAGAAAAAAAACATCCAATAGACTGTTTTGAAGAAATATTTAAAAATTCAGTTGACAATCCATTGAAATTCATTTCGTATTGCCTTCGCAATGTATCATCATCCAATTCACTTTTAAATGTTTTTTTTTTTTGTGACAAAGTAGAAACATCCTCTAACTATGTATATATAAGAAGCGTTGTTGACGAATTTATCCAATGCTTAACTTTATACGCCATTATATATTTTTTTTAGCAAGCTGTTGCCGGGTTGGGCCTCTGCTGGGTAGGGCAAGATTCGTAAAATGAGACAGATGATAGATACAAATGAATCTGATTCATTGAATTACAAAAGGATTTTTGTGTCCTTTAGCCAAATTGGTTGGTTGAAAGGTAGAAAAGACGAGATGATGGGAGAAAGGTGGTATAATAATGTTTGAGATATCAAAGGCAGAGGGAATATACATACATAGCTAATGGTGAAGAATGTTACAGGTGATGTTGTTTTCATTATTTCAGCTTATTTTTCGTTTTTCCTGTCTTTTACTTTATGAATTTTCTTCGATTTTATGCTTCGTTAAATCTAAATGGTGCCCAGGGGCTTGCTTGTTTAACAAAAAAAAAAAAAAAATATATATATAAACATAAGGTATCAAAATCGTTTGTAGCAATATTCCAAGGATTGATGGTATTGTTGGTGGTGGACCTATAAAGGTATTGAAAGCGATACTAAAAATTCCATTTGTCATGGAGATTCATTTTCTATGCCTTCAGGATATTTTCTGTAACTTTTTGTTGTTGTTGTTCAGAATAGTCTCTGTCTGAAACAGATGCTCACAATGAAATGGATATGAAATCGCAAAAGAGTCTTTTTTTATGATTGGCTATTTTACGTGCTTATAATCCAAATTTGGTCTAAGAGAGTTGACATTTTCTGCTCTTCTGATGTAGGTAGCTACGTAAAGTCAGGTTTTATTGGAAAATGAAATAGTATAGATGGTTATTATTAGTGTCCTCTGGTCAACACTAATGTGTATACCCTTCAGATATTTGTACAAAGTGTGAAACTATATACCTACTCAGGGTAAGGGTCGAGACAGCTTTGAAAGCAAGTAGTAAGTAGCTTTCTCTTTAATATCTTATTTATTGGATACAAAATTGGTTGTTGTTGATTTATTTGATACAAGAATTTGTTGGTTATGAATAAAAACAAGAACAAGTTGTAGGTTCTTTTTGTAAGTTGCTGTTTAACGTGAGATTTCTTAGACTCTGCTTAAAATTTTATAAGAAAATTATTATAAAGATAACTTTTTAGTGTCACAAATATTTGAAATATAAAATACTGACGTTTTCGCCAGAGGTTTGAAGAGAAATAATGATGTTTGGAATTAAAGATGGTTTTGAATGAAAATGATACAAATGCAGTAACGGCAACGAATCATTACATCGATTAACATTGGTGGGAGAGCACTCAACTTACTGTTCATTCAAGAACTTTTTTGAAAATAAAACATAAGAATGGACTTTTTTGAAAGGTTTTTTATTAAATCCAGTCTACTGCCACGCCCACTTTTCTCGTTACTTGATATCTCAGAGATGGCCATAACGATTTAAATGGTATTTTTTTTATCTTAAAGGTGAAAATTTTTATAATCTTGTGATGATAAAAATCGCCCATTACCACGCCCAATTTAATATTTTAAAGTTTCTTGAAAATTGCTCTTACGCTTTGGATAAACTATTCAGAGCTTGTTTGTTTGAAGATGAACAACATTGGGAGAGTATTTTTATTAAAATCACCAATTTTTTACTTGATATTTTAAGGAAAGTTGCCTAACTGACTGTAATTCTGCATAACGACTCAGATGATTTGGATAATATTTTGAGAGTTGATTAAAAGTATAGAATATTAAAAATTGCTTCAAAAAATCCACCATCTGCCCATCCACTTTTATTGACTATTGATTTGGATTTAAATGACATTTAAGTAGCTTGTTATTATAAAAGCGAAAATAAAACAAAAATTGTTTTTTGTAAAAATCAGTTTTTTTTTGTAAAATTGGACAAGGGCTTATTTCTCTAGTTTCTCGAAAATTGCTCTACTCTACTGTAAAAAGGGTTTGAATAACAGATATTGATAACAGAGACGTACTTCTGACAGCAGGAATTGATCCAGAGGACGCCGTCTTGGACGATGACCTCTTTATTGTCGAAGATCTGCAGAAGAAAGTGGAGGCTGTAGGGGCTGCTTTCCAGCAAGTGTACAAGGTGAATGCATGCATTCGCCCGAACCATGACCTGGAAAACAGATCCTTGCTCCACCACTTCTACCTTCGCAATGATATCAGAGAACATCGGTTTCACTGGGTTCAATGAAGATCATTTGGCAAACACCATAATCGCCGAGCGAAATGGGCCCAGTTCCCTGTTAATTACGAAGGTGGAGCTTCAGCTCATCTTCGATTCATTAAAGAAGAAGAAGTCAGTAGGAGTCGATGGCATATCCAACGTTGTACTTCGACATTTACCGCAAGAAGCAGTAGACATTTATACCACACTGTTTAACAACGCTCTAAATAATGCATATTATCCAGTGCGGTGGAAGACGGCTGTGGTGCATCCTCTCCCGAAAAAGGGAAAGGACAACTCCAATCCGGCGAATCTCCGGTCCATAAGTCTTCTTCCGAGTATCAGCAAGGTATTCGAAAAAGTTATCAATAGAGCTCTGTCAAAGTGGGCAGAGGACAATATTATCATACCGGATAATCAGTTCGGTTTTAAGGCGGGACATGACACCATTCATGCCGCGTCTAAACTCGTTTCTGATGTCCAATGGAACAAATCTAAAAAGCAGTGTACGGGTGCCTGTCTGGTTGATTTGGAGAAGGCTCGACACCGTATGGCTAGAGGGTCTTTATCTAAAGCTGACCAGAATTGGCATTAGTAAACCACTATTATAAATGCTTTATGATATGCTCAATGGTAGAAAGTTTGTTGTCAAGAGTGGCAAAGTGACTTCTACCACAACCTTTAATATTAAAAATGGTCTTCAGCAAGGAGCGGTCAACTCGCCGATTCTATTCAGCATTTACACCAGCGATCTGATAAGTAGTCTAACTCAGGCAATTGCGTATGCTGACGATCTAATTGCGTAAAGAACAGCTCCAAAAGTCGAGGTCATCAGAATTCTTTTGCAACGTAACTTCGAGAAGATTCAGAGATATTGCGATGACTGGAAGTTGAAAACCAACTTCCAGAAATCAGAAACTATCTTGTTTAGGACTCCGTTGCATGGAGCCACAAGGGATACGAGAAAGAACTGGCGTAAGCTGGTGATCGTAGAGCCAAATGGACAGCCACTGGCAAGTAAAAGTGTAGTAAAGTACCTTGGCATCTGGATGGATCAGTATTTGTATTTCGACAGACATATAAATGCTGCTCTGTCCAGGGCTAGGGGAGCTTTTGCCCTGACGAAACGGTTGTTTTATAGCAGCCGGCTTGACAGCAGGGTGAAGGTGATTTGCTACATGGCCCTCATACGGCCGATGATTGCCTATGGGTGCCCGGTTTGGTTCAACGTTGCCCCATCTCAAATGGAAAAGATTCGGGTGTTTGAGAGGCAGTGTCTTAGGCGCTGCCTTGGATTACACAGAACACCAGAGTCGGAGTACAAACATTATTATTCCAACCTGGTTCTATACAACGGTGCCAACATAAACAGGATAGATAATTTCTTGCTGAAGCTTCGAGGTCACATTGCAAGAGCAATGTCCTCGACCAACAGCTTAATTTTTGGGGCTTATTACCCTAAAAACGACTATTACGAGAGTGTGCGTCTAAGCGGCTTTATTCCGCCCGATGCATTCCTCTATTTAGAAAGTCGAGGGCTGATCCAGGATAGAGTGGCGGTTCCGCTAATCTACCACGTCGGCCGTAGAACTGTAGATCGGCGGCTCCTTTATGATTGAGACGTCCTCGCACAACACGGAGCGGAGCACCTTCGGTTCAGTAAGACTGTGTCCGATCGGGACCGAAGAGATAGGGTAAGGCAGGAGAACCAGTTCTGGTGGTTGAAACCTGAACATGAAGTTAATTCGGATATATAAAAGTTAACTATGCATTTTTCTATGCCATGGCCGACTTACATAGGTTTAGGTAGTTAGTTTTAAGTAGGGACAGTCAGGGTGGCACCAAAAAAAAAAATTAAAACCAATAAAAACACAAAAAAATTACAAAAACCCGAAAATGCTTGCTGTGGCTGTTCTAGTTTGTAAGTAGCTTTGAGTAGTTTTATAGTAGTTTTAATTAGTTTTAATTTAGTTTTATTTAGTTTGTAAGTTTTATATAAAACACAAAAATAAAGTCATAGATACCTACCGAGTTTTTTAAAATTCTTCTCGGTGAAAAATAAAACCGAAATGAATTCTCGTTTTAAGATAGTTCGTAGGCCGAAAGGCATTAGCATTAAGTTATTAGTTTAACTTAGAGCGCCCGAATGGGGCCAGTAAGTTAGTTGTAAGATATTGATAAGTAGGCTAGTTTTTATGAATTTTTGTCTAGCTTTAAGATAGTTTTAAGATGAATGAAAAATAAAAATGAATTAATAAAAAAAAAAAAAAGGGTTTGAATCTAAGACCTTCCATTAGCTGCAAGTTCCTCGTGGATATAACAGCAGCACAACGGGTGGCGGTGCATCGAGCTTATCAGGTTTTCACACCTTTCTACGCTTATCGGGCTCCGTGAGTTCTGTATAGCTTCCTAAAGGGCTTTATTGTTAGTTGACTGGCAACTGGTAACATATTTCTTTGCATCGCACAAAACTTCTCAATGGGATTTAAGTCCGGAGACCGCACGGCCAGTTCATGAGATGAATTATATTTGCTGGAATCATTGCTTCTTAAGTTTACTAGTAGGACTTGGGTCATTGCCCCACTGAAACATCCATTTCAGCATACGGTAGCAATACTTCCTGCATAATCTTAACACAGATTTGCTAATCCTAATCCATGATGCCTTCAATTCGGTGTATGAAAAACACCATAGAAGGAAAAGCATGTCCAAACCATTATGCTGGGTCCTCCGTGTTGTGTTTAATTATTTTTACTTTAAAACGTGGATTGTATTCTGTGTTTGGTGGCCTTCTTACATATTGAAGAGTCCATTTCAGCCATAAAAAACAATCTTAAACTCGTCTGATCACAGAATATTTCTCTAATTTGATGCAGGCCAGTGAATTGCGAGTTTCAATCTTTTTACTACATTGTTTTTTGTGAGCAGTGGTACCTTTCTAGGGCTATAAGCTACTTGAGCATGTTCTTGTAAGCTTCCACGAACCGTTTTATTGCTGGCATCAACACAAAATATGACATTAATTTCTGAAGCTGGCGTAAGGAGATTGATTTTGAAATACATAACTTCTCGTTTTATCATCTTTGGTAGCAAAAGCGGCTTCCGCCCACCATTTTCTGACTTTGGTAGTTAAATAATGGCTCTTCTTACTATTTTTGGTGAGCATTCAACTAGGCATTGAGCTTGCGCATAAGCCTTCCGATATCAGTCTTCTTATTAGGGCACGCTGTTCCGGTGTGCATTGTTCGCCTCTTCCCATTGCTGGCAAAAATATGACCAATTTTTCAATAAAAACTATGAACGTGTAATATAATATTTACAAAACTGAAGTTATGCTATTCTTTTACCTGTACTACTATTTTGACTGCAACTGTAGATTGACGAACATCTGGGCGCACGGACGCACTACCGGACAAGCGCACAGTGAAAATGGCGCCCAACTTTACATTTTCAAAATTGTTTTAATTTTTTGTACATGAACATGCTATTAGTCTAAGACGGGGATTAAAATGAACAATTTTTTAATTTCATGCAAATCGTAGAATGCGTTTTCAAGAAATAGAGAAATAAAAAGTGGGCATGACAGTGGGTGGATTCTAATAAAACCAATTTTCCAATTTTTTTCTCGTCCATAAGAACAATCTCTTGAAATTTCATGGAAATCCTTGAAGCCGTTTCCGATAAACAAAAAAATGATAAAAGTGGGCGAGGCAGTGGGCGGACTTTACTTGAATAATTTTGTTCATTTTTCTTTGATCATATTAACAAATTCAAAGCAAGGCTTTGAAGGTCACCAACTTAGATTTTAGTTGTATACCTACGCCCAAAACGACCAGCAAAATGTATGCCTTCTATTTTTTTTTATTTGGTCAGTATTAAAATTTCTCCGTTTACTGGACTAATTTGATTCAAATTATCTTGAATTCGATATCACAGGAAGTCGTTATGAGCCTTTTTAAGAATTAAAACACCGTTTTTCCATTTAATTGTGCTTAATTTTGCCTAAGAAGTGTTCCGAAATCTCTTAAGACGTTTTCGGAAGTGGGTTGCAAACCCACACACGCTGCCCTTCAATATTGGATGTGCGTTAAAAAAAACCAGATATTTAGGTAATAATTTTTAAAAGATGCGTAAGGCTAATAAGAAACAAATTTCCAGAGGGACTCCAATGTGTCACTGCCGTCCAAGCAATATTTAATAAATGATTTTAAATATTTTGTGCAGTTTTGTGGAAAAACTTGGTTAAAAAAATTACATTTCGGGTGTGATAATTGAAAATGCGTGTGAATTTTTAATTACCACACCTCAAGTTGAGGTTTCCCCATGGGCGAATTTTTAATGTTCACTCATCCAATTAAACTTTTTCGAATAAAAATTTTCATAACACTGCGCATTATTATTTCTTTAATATTGTTTCATGGCACATTGAAGTGCAGTGTGTGTGCTGAAACTCTCGCTTTTTGTATGGAGGTCTGGATTTTTTCACTTATTTCTAATAAATTCAGCGTGTCAAAAAGTCAATCCTAGTATTTAGACAAAGTCAAGGCTTTCAGAAACATTGTGATGAACATTTTGTGTATTTTTGAAAAAAAATTTGTAAAGCAACACAATAGAGGCAAAAATATTTGTGAAAAACGAACATACAATTCTTTTTAAAGTAATTGAAAATTTCTAAAAGAATTTCATTTAATCAAATATTTGTTAAAAGAGCTTGTCAATCAATCGATAGATTGAGAGAAAACATTTTCTGTCAGCCCGAAACCCCAAATTAACTCATATAATGCTAATTTATAAGAAAATCCTTGTACAACCACAGATTATTATTATTATCGTCATCACCAACGGCAACCTAATTAGCCAAGAAGGTTTCTCTTTCACAGCAAATTTTCAATTATCAGACCTCTTTCCTTTTCTAGACATCTTATTTTATCCCACCCTCATATATCCCAATGAATGCCACTTTCGCATCCGTTTCCGAAAGCCTAAAGAAAACCACAAAATCAATTGATTGGTTTGTTCCATCTCTCCCGTATATAAATACGAAACCAAAATAAACCAAAACCAACAGCAATCTTCTTTAACCCATGAGACTTTAATTTGGTTGAACTTTGGAAAATGGAATGATGCACGAGAAACTTCACAATTCTTTGGGAAACATTTCAATTTCTAGCCCTCTTGGGATTAAATTGCTAAAAGCTCTCCAAAAAATAATTCAACACATCACAAAACAAACCAAAATTCACATTCCTAACAACAACAAAAAAAAAAAACTCCTCAAGGGTAGGTAGTTTGGTATTACATACATAGACATATACATACATACCTTGCCATCACTTTTCCGATACGCATCATGAATTTTCCATGCCAATTCAGGGCCAGCACAAGCTGTCTGCTTTCCAATTTCAAAATACTGAATTATTGGATTCGTATCGACGGGATTCTGTGGACCAGTGGTGCCACTCTTGAATTTCGAGAACATCGTTGCAGCTGGCATACCATCGATTATTTTCGAAAACACTGATGTGAAGCCCGTGGGTCTGGTCTTCTCCTCGACACTCTCGTATCTTTCAAATGTTTTCGTCTTTTGCTCAAGTTCACCGACTGCACCCATAAACAGGTCTGTTTCTTTAGTGTTACCGGCGGCTATTTGTATGGAGAAACGACGTTGGGGATGATATGACAGTGATGGCGATTGCGACGGCGACGGAGGTACTACCCGACAACGATGGGAATACAGTTTGGGGCGATTTTGTTGAACTTAAGTTTTGTATGGAAAATGTAAATACATCGTTATTGTAATCGAAGGTGTAGGATTTGGTCTTCCTGATGCTGTCGATGATGACGATATTGAAAATGTTGGAGCATTAAACTTCAAGATTTTCAATTTAATTGGTCACAAGCCTGATGATGTCTGCACGTGGTGGCCATAAGAAAGTTCCATTAATTTCTGAAAGAAAATAAAGAAAGAAACCGTTAGATATAGAAATAAAAACAATAAATCCACCTAAAATACTCGTTTTGAATAAAGTTATCAGAGCAAAAACACAGATTTTATCGAAATTACCAAGGAATTCTAAGCACAGAAAGGTAAGAGTTACAAAGTCATGTAAATTACAAAAAGTCTTAAATTACACCTGTTTATATAATGAAAAGTAATTTTATCTCCAGCTATAGGTATATACAATTCCATTAATATAAATGCCAATTTATCTTAACTTGGACTGATCTTTCAGGTTCTAGTTTCAGGGTTGTTTTAAAATGACATTATACTTTATTCATTCCATACCTGTGCAAAGAGTATAATATCTTTTTTTCAGAGGCTCAGCTTTCTTGAACTATTAACCCACTTATCATCGTGAAAGAGCAAACAATTCTATTCTCTCACCATACCTATCCGCCTTTCACTTAAGCATAAATCTTCACCACCCAACAATCTTGAACATCCGTTAAATCCTCAAAAATGAAAATGTTATTTTCCGTGAATTAAATAAGCAGTTAACACAATCTGTTGAGCTGGCTTTACTTTACCAAACCAATACAAGGGTAGTTTATTTGTCTTCTTTGAGATTCATCTGAATTTATATGTTTGTCTTAGGAAAGGGAAAGGGTTCCCAAAATGCTAAACTAACAGTAATAAATCTATAAGCTGAATCCCTTTAAGGATTTTGGATGTTTGAAACAAAAAAAAAAATGAATTAAAAGGTGATGGCTTCTTCTTCATAAAAGCTCAAATGAATATCCCGAAAAAACTAATTGCACAACTAGATAGCATGAACTTGATGATAGTTCAAGTTGCTTGGAATTTTACAGATTTTGTATTGTTAAAAATGGAAGTTACACTGGTCTGAAAAACTCAGCTTTTTTCTCTTGTTTGAACCAACCTATACTTTTTCGTTTTTTTTTTAGATTATGTATTTGAGGTTATACCCAATTCTTTCTCCAGAAAATAAAACTCATTATAGAATTTAAAACAACTAATCTTCCCCTGAAAGATTCATGTTTAATATTTCCGAATCCTTTCTTTCCTCTTTCAGAATTCCTAATTTAGTTGTTAGTCTTTTTTTGACCCTACTTAGTTACCGAATACACCTTTTTTTGTTTGCAAAACTCATAAACCTTTAAGAAAGGATTTCTTTCGCCAGAATAAATGGAAAAATGTATTTGAAAAATTTTTAAATTGATTTTTAAGGAGGAAAATAGTGATATCAGGTTGCGAAACGACTTATCTGTGCAGTTTGTATTTATTGTTGATTGGTGTAATATAATCCTAAACACGGTGAGAGACCGTCTTTAAAATTGAAAAAGAAACGAAGATTTATATAAAAATTATAATATTGAGAAAAATTAAAAAATAAATCTTGAAAGGGAGGATAAAATAAATACAAATTAATCTAGTCGAGTGACAGCTCGTTGAGAACGAGTGCCTAGTGACTTACAACTCTCAATCTTAACTATTTCTGTGTGCGAGTTACTGGGAGGAATGGAGAGGGGCTACGATCCCAAACGGCTAGCTAGATAAGAAGCATTTTTTTCATGACAACAGATACTCTCTGAAGATTTTTCAGTTCCTCACGGCTCCGTGAAATAACTCCATAAAATAAAAATGAAATAACACCCCAAAATTTGTTGTAGTTGGGAGGATTTTTTAAGTAAGAGAACTCCCTTAAACTGGGGATTTATTTCATGGATTTTTGGAGATAAGCAATGAAAAAAGTCACCAAAGATATTCTGTTTGATGTATTGAAAAAGATTTCTCTTCACTTGGTGCGTCATCAATGCGAAAAACAGTAGAAACATCTAAAATCAGGAATATATAGGAAATTGAGTTTCAAAGCAACTACGTGATGAAAAAAGAATTTCAAGGTTACTGCGTGGGGTCGGTGGGGGGGAACGTGCTCTGCTTTATTTGCAAATATTTGGTGTCAAATATCTTTCTACTCAAGTACTTAATTTGGGGAGTTATATCATTTTCAGTTTGGAGAGTTATTTCATTTTGGAGAGAAGCGGTTTCTCTGATTAAAATTTCTTATTTAAGGCCTAGTTTACAGTATCCGTGCACAAAAAAAAAGACCTATGGAAATAATCTCGCTTGTCAAAAATAATTGATTGATTTACAGTTTCACGCAAAAAAAAAAACATTGCTGCCATGGAATGTCATGCAAAACAATGGACCGGAAATTGTTTTGCATACGAAAAAAAAATGTGGTAAATAAAATATTTTTTTTTGGATGGTCGGTGTCGGTTACACTTTCAAAAAAAAAGTATATTCACCTCAAGGCATTATTAGCAAGCAAATGGTTTTTGCATCCAAACATAATCATTTTACATTTTTAGGCCTATAGTTTATTAATTATGGGTAAAATAACGACTCAAAGGGTGGCTTAGGCCAAGGCAAACGTTTTTCATCTTGAATATTATTCAATTTTTTGCACAGAATTGGTGGAAAATCGTTTTGAAAATTGATTTTTTTTCGCACGCGAACTGTAAGCTATACGCTTAAATGGTGGCAGCGACTTGGATCCGATTCCAGGCCTTTGGCGTGACACTAATAGTTCAACGCATTAAATATTATGCCACAAAGTACCTACTACAAATATAAAAATATGAAAATTATGAGAAAAAAAGAAACATTTAAAGCATGAAATTTAATATGTATTTAAATTCGCTAAAAAAACTTAAAGGATTGAGGTGAAAAAAAAAGAATTCAATCTAAATAATTTCCTGTTAAAATTTGAAAGTCGTTGAGAGGATTTTTACTAAATTAATATTAATACAATTCTTAACAAAATTTTAGGAAAAATTTTGGTATAAAAAAAGTAGTAAACTATTTTTGTAATATAGAATTTTCAAAGAGAAATTTGAAACTTTTTTAACAAATTCATATTTAAAAATTGGGATTTAGTATTAATAGTTTTTAAGTGAACATTTTTATAATATTTTGCAGTAGGTCGCACTAGTTTAAGTACACCGAAAAAATGATATCAAAATCATAGGAGCCGTTTTTGAGAAAAATAAGTCGTTAACGGGAAGATACATTTATTTTTCAATTAAAGTAAAATATTTTCTTAAAAAGTTTTAAGAATCAACAAGGTCATTTTCGAAATATCTACATATTAAGTTAAAAAAAAAAACGTTTTGAAATTCATACACATTTTCAATAATACAAACAAATTTTTTTGAGAATTTTTGCAGGTTCTTAATACCTACTATTTCTATTTTTTGAAGCTTCTGTATAAATAAATATTAAAACCAGTTTATATATTTTCAAAAAAATCGAAAATCACAAAAATAATGTTCTTTGGGAGGTAATATTTATATCCATTTTTTGAAAAATAGTATTCCGCCTAAACGTTGCCCTCACTAAAAGTAATTTTTTTTTAATGAAAAGCTGTGGAGCCATTTTGGAAAAAAAAAGATTACTTAAAATTAGTGGAAAATTGTATGGCTGGAAGGGTCCTTTATTTTTAGTTCTAAAAATAAAAAAAAAAAAAAATATGTGGGGAGAATGGCCCAACAATTCTATGAACCAAATTTTAAATTGGCTGCAGCTCAACGGAATTGTGATACCCAGTTTTTTCGTCTTCCCTGTCATCGTAGTAATAAATTTGATCAAAAGCTCAAGTTCTATTTTTTTAACGAGTGCATAACTTGCCATATCTAGTATGTACCTATAACATCGCAAATAAATATTGAAATTTGTAATGTTTAATTTTGAAACAGTTATAAAGTAGTTAAATCGGTGGTTATTTTAAGTAAAAAAAAGTTTAGTTTTGGCATTCCAGATAAAATGGTTTTATTATTTCAAAAATGGACCAACATTTTTTTTACCCTGTTTACTATTTTGCTTCTTAAGAACTTATACCAAATAAGCTAAAAAAGTTCAGCAAAACAGTAGAGATCGTGTCTAAAATTTAGTTCGAGGCAAACTTGATTTAGTAATTCATTATTGAAACAAGCCGAAATAATCATAAATATGCAAATACACAAAAAAACGTAGAGTAGATAGTTATCAATTTTTAACATCGTTTGTTCGTATTGCGAATAAGCCTAGTGGTAGCGTGTTTGGCCCAGTTCAAAAATCGGAAAATCCCAAGTAAGTAAAATAAGTTTCTTTTAAATATAATAACATTTTATAACTGCATTTTCAGAATGACAATGAAAACAGCTGCTAGAGATAGCAAAATAAAATAAAATAACATTGAAATAAAACCCTACAAATGCAAGTCATTTACTTTTCTGTTGATTTGAAACGAGTTTATTTTTGGCTTTATTTGAGGCATCAGTGAGAGCCATAGTGGCCTTACTGCGATTTTATCGAAATTGAGTACAAAAATTGATGTATTAAACAATACATGCAATACAATTCTGCATTTAAATTTTTTTAAATGATAGCTCCATGCCATACTTATATGATTTTTTGCATTTAGAGGCCACCCTCAAGAAAATTCAAAGCTTGAGCGCAAGAGTGGCCTATTTGATCAGATCAAAGAAAATTAATACAAAATCAAAGACCTTTTATTTTTATCATATTGCAAACAAAATCAAAATTTAGTTCATTTATTTAAAAACAAAAAAATTTTTTTTTTTTAAGCTACAAGTGTTTGAAAAGAATCTGCTCCTTATTTTTGATCTACTGAAAATAATGAAAAATGCAGTATTGAATAATTTTGAATGAACAACAACAACTTGTGTGTGTTATCACCAAGTTTATAGGCTGGAGTTATAGCTATTTCACGAGAGACCTCGATCATCAGACTCTTTTAGTGGTGCTTAGTCTGGTTATGCTCGTATTAATTGAAAAACTCTTTGCCGTCATATGGGAGCGAACCATGAACCTTGCGATTCAGAGGCCGATGCACTACACACCGCACCACTGAAGCCACATGGTTAGCTCTATCCCAATGCAGGTTTCGTTGTTTATCAATTGCAACAGCGACTAGCATTTTTATTAACACACACAAGCTTGCTATTGTTCAGTCGGTTTCTTTCTTTTTCCCCATGCACCGATGCAGTTTGGCCATTATCATTGCCTCATTTAAGTTTGTACATTCTGGAAAGTTTATTGAAGCTGTGTTGAGACAGGAATTCTTAGATTTTTTTTTCACTTTTTTAAGAACTTCCGAGCTAACCACAGTTTCGTCAACGTATAAGCTTATTTTAAAACAGTTTTTCTTGATTTTAGCTTGTTTTTTTTTCTGAGTGTACTAATATACACTTAAAAATAATCTTATTTTTAAAAAACCATGAATCCGTGTTTGACATATAAATATATATTATTCAAAAAAATGTGTTACAATATATATTATTTGGCATTGTTTTGCATTGGTTACATATGTATCTATTTGACTTAAAAAAGAAGTTTTTTTTTCAAACAAATAAAAAAAATCAAACAATTAAAAAACTTGTTTTATTTTAATTTTTTTTGTATAGAAAATTTACTTTTTCTTTCATTCATAGTAAAACGAATTTGAATACCTAGATTTTACAGTAGGCTTAATGGTTTATATTTTGAATAAGCTGCTCTTTACCAATTTTTATCGTATTCTCAGTAGTTTTAAATAAATTTAAAAAGATGGTTCTATGGCAGCTTCCTTTGGTAATAGCAATTGATACAAATATTTCTTAGCAAAATAAAATAATGAACCGCTCTTAAAGTTTTAAGAGCATAAATACCGTAATTTTTTGAGGCAAAAAAAAATTTTAAACTAGCAAGTGAAAAAAGAAGTGTATAATAAGGTGATTCTAAATTTGTGTTGTTTGAAATGTATGATTAATTTTACGTTAATCAATAACTACAGAATCTACATAATCTTCATGAAGAAAGAGCTCATATCAATTGTAGTACATGATTAAGTGAATGTAATGTCACTATTCTAATTGGGAGCCATTATGTTAGAAATTAAAAAAAAAAACTTTATTTAACCAAAAAGTTTTTCTAAGTGTAAAATGGATGATATTAACTTACATTAGGCTAATGTGCTTGGTATCGGTCAAATTAATACCTCGTCAGTTGTTGCACATTTGTTCCCATTTCACGACTCTCTAAATTGTTGTTTGCAATAAGTCTAGCTCCAAATTGCCTTTGACATACACAACTGTCAAAGCACAGTGACATTTGTTTGAAAAATTTATGACTAATTCAAATTATGACATTACTTCTGCCCAAACTTGTATTTAATAAACACAAATATGTTTTCCTTCTTTTTTTTAAATATTTATGCAAGCAATATATCTAAAAAAATCCTCTTTCCTTTATAAAATAAAACATGCAAAGTAATAAATTTAACAATGTTGAATTATTTATCAACCTATGAATGTACATATTACGTTCGGTATACGAAGTAGATTTTTTTTGAGATAGTGTTCAAAAATACCAATATTCAGGGTTATGGTATATAATTGTGTGGTAATTAGGATATTTGGTGAAAGAAATTTTCAACAAAACAATAATTATTATCTATCTATTTATATCACTTTAAATGGTCCGTAGGTATATTGAGAAACTTTAACTATATTGATTGAATGTTATTTTCGATCGATTAAATTACACCTTACACAAAGAACAACAAGTTCATTTACTATATTTAGGCATTTATTTTTTGTGTGGAAACAATTATTATACCTTAATATAGCCACCCATGAGTATCACGATAATGCACGAAATTTTCAAAAATATGGTAGTGCTTACTATGTAATTTCAATATGGAACGTTAAAGTTCAGAGCCTTATAAGTGGCTCTAACGTGTTTTGAGGAAATACAAAAAAAAAACAAAAGTGAGATAGATAAATGAAAAAACGTATTGAAAATTAAGACAACTACAAGGTTGGATAATTGTTTCGAATTTGCAGATCAACTTACGAAAAATGAAGATGCTAAAGGGCTGATCAGGTTTTTGTGTTCATTTTGAATTTTTTAAAAATACAGTAGATGCTCGATTTAGTAAATCTCGAAATAGTGAACAATAGTGAACACACAAATTTTTATATAAAAACGTATTTTGTATACAAATTTCGCGCAAGCATTTTACATAGTTTGAGAGCTCTGAGGAGTTGTTTTTGTTTTTTGTCTAAGCCTGAGTGAAAGCCTTCTTTAATGCTTAATTATAATTAAAAACATTCACATCGAACAAAATGTGTATTTTGGATCAAATTCGCCTTTAGAAAGCCTAAGAAAACTCCCGCTCGAAAAAGTGAACAATCTCGAAATAGTGAACAGGCCTGGTTTTTATTACTTCACTATATCGAGCGTCTACTGTAATGGTATTTTCCTCTTATGAGGTACTGAACTTAAGCTCTTAAAATGTAATTTGGTAAAATTGAAGTTTACTAATAATTATTAAATTACAAATTTATGGCCGTCCTTGTAAAAAATTAAGGACGAAACTCATTTTTCAAGATTATTCCATCATCGCTATAATATTCACCCCAATTACAGAATCCAGCGAATGAGCTGCGGAGGGAATCAGACTCAATTTCAACATTTTAACTATGAGCCAAATGTCAAAATTCTGATTCCTTCCGTAGCTTATTCGTTGGATACTGTAATTGGCGTGATTATATTTTTTATTTCGGATTTGACACGAAAACAATACTTGTCCTAGAGCAAGTATTAAAATTATTGCTTTAATTGATCCCGTTAACAAAGAAAATCAAAATGGATTCATTTCTTTGATGATGCTTTGTTCCTGCCTTATTTTGCATTTGTACGAACATTCTCAGCATACAAAATGTGAGCTCTCTGTCATGAATTTTTTTCTAAGAATTTATTATTTATCATAAAACACCCTATTACATTAGAGTATATCCTCATCATTATTTTTGGAAGATATTTCTTTTCTTTCATTTCGATATCCTTCCTAATTTGGTATTCCTTCTGGTCATTATTAATTAATTCGTTCCGGTCTTTTTTCTAATCAATTAATGACCTGAAATCAATAAAAAGAATGAAATGAATTTGCCCAAGAAAATAAAACAATAAAGTAGGTATTTTAGCAAATTATTGTTAAATGGAAAATTATATCCTTAAAAGAAGGGAGACAAATTAAGATTCAGTATTATAAAAGCAATAAATAATTTCTTATCGTTCTCATAGAAAATTAATTTTAAATTTGCTTTATTACATGTAGATTGTGTGTTGAATAAATTATTAAAAGTATTGGATACAAAAATATCAATTTTTGCTATACCTAAACTTTTGAATGGAAATTTTTATTTTATAGAAAAAATTTAATTTCAATTCTACATAAGAAAGAATGTATTTTTGCTTTTATAACACATTGGGGTGTTCATCAATGGTTTGGTAGCTAAATATTGTGCAACAGCAATTTATGCCGACACTGATAGACTAAATAATCTTCTTTGTTTCGGGGCTTGGTCACCAATAATTACTATGGACGATTTTTTGCAAATTGTAAATTGAAAGCGCACAAAAAAACCGTTTACACAATGGACACTTATGTCCATTTAATATTTATTTGATAATTCTAAAAATACTTCAATGGAATTTTTGATTAGCAAACCCTTTTACAGATATAAAAAACAAATATTTAAGTTCTTAGCTCAGGGACATTTCATACAAAAAGTGCTGGAGATGGAGATTTTTTTCCAGCGAGTAACCGTTTTCAAGATTTGATTTGATTTGAAAAGCTTTTTAAATTTTATATAGAGTTAACCAAATGCAATACAAAAAAGAAAAAATAGGTTATGGGTATTTTTTCAATGCTAGATTTTACGAAAAATCTATATCTTAGGATATTTTTGACGAAAGTTAATGACGTTTTCATATATGACAACATTTTGGAGTGAAATGGATAAACATAATAAAAACTCAAATCTGTTTTTAAGTACCTATTTAAAAAGCTGAAGCGTAAAAGTTATTCTTCTAGTCAAAAATTCCATCAATTTTAAAAGAAAAATCAGCTCAAGAGCACTTGATTTTACATTTTTTCATTAAGTGCATGAAAATGATGCGGAATAAAGAGGTAAACGATGTTTTCTAAAGGTTATACTTTTTTCAAAAGACAAATTAATTAAACTCCTGGTTATGAAAAACTCATTTCCTGCTTGTAAAGTAATTTTTGACGCATAAAAAGTGATACCATATACAAACAATGAACATTATAAAGACCCTTGAAGAATTCCGACAGTCTTTAAGGTTGTTAAACACGTCAGAGCGAGATATTGTTATGTGTGTGAATTTAATTTCAGTTTTTTTTTTCTTTCCTTTTTTTCTGACAGTCTCGTTAACTGCGTCAAGTACACACTACACACAGTAAAATGAACTTCAATCAAGTTAAATGTGTCAATTTTCCACAAATAGAAGTTAATTAAAGCTTTCTATCATCGTTGCTTTTTACAGAAAGCAAGTGAAAGGATTTGTTTCAAACAAAAGCAGTGGATAAAATAAATTCTTTGATGGTAAATACCTTACCTATACATATGCATAATGTATGATTATTTTAAAATGTCTATTTTTTTAACTCACTTTCTTCTCTGCCTGCCTATTTGTTTGTTCGGTACAAATCCATTCAATTTTAAATTACCGATGAGCTAGAAACTTGTAGTTTTAACAATGGCTTAAAACTAAATGACAACAGGAGGGATTTTGTTTACTTTATAGCCTCAAGAATATTATTAAATAGGCCAACGAAAAATGTATTTGGTTTTTTAGCAGGAATTTTCATGCATCATTTGAACTGAAATTACCCAAATCAACTTCCTCCATATCTACATATATAAATTGCCTTCTTCGTTTAAGCTTAACTTATTTTCTCAAGAAAAATATTGAACAGTTACCAATCACTTTTTATTACAATTCTTTCTTGGTTCGATTCATTTGAAATAAAAAATAGTCACCAAAAACTCCTTAAATTGAAGGATTGTACACTAAAATCGTGCAGACATAATGTAATTTTTCGAGTTCTGATATAGAGGCAGCGTAGTTTTATAGACGATTATGTCCTTCAGTTGACAAATTTATTTACATATTTCTCTGCTTCTGATAGAAAAGTATTTTAATATTTATGTATTTACATTAGGGTGGTCGTTAAGATCCTAAATCGGCTCTAAATGAAGAAAAAAAATCACGATTTTTCCCGATTTTTATTTGCGTCCCTTATAGAATCTCTTTAGGAGTTATTTTAATTCCATATTTTGTTTGCATACCTAAGTGATTTGCAAAAAATCTGCCGAAAAATTCATGGCATGGAGGTATAGCCCAGGAAGATTCGACTGTCACTTCGAAAAAATTCCGACAAAGCTGAATTTTCGTGGAGAGCTTTTTTTTGACGTCTTAAGCGTTTCCTAAATAGTTCCGAAAATTTGGACCGAGGCTAAATTTTTTAGGGGGTAAAATTCAGTTTCTTCTTAGTCTCTCGAAAACCAGCTGTATTTTTAAAAAAATGTGAATCTACAAATTGTACCTTATGTAATTCTACACAAAAAAGAATAACATACTTTTTTTTCATACAATCAATAGATTTAGAGAAAATCGTGCAAGAACTTCATGATGGAGCAAATTTGGCAAAAAATTTATTAAAGTGTCATTATAGCCCAGTCAAATTAGTCAAAAAAAGGGCATCGAATCGCATTTCTCGATGGACAAATTTTTTTTTTATGAAATCTGTTTGGCTACGTCTCCTGATCATAAAAACGAGTTTTTGGGATTTTTGAGGTTAGGGAAGACCCGCCATCTTAAAAAAGAGATTGGTTTTGATTTTATGCAAAAACTCGCTTGCATTTTATTTTACAACAAAACGTCCTGCTTCAATCTTGTAGAAGATGAAATTACCTATAAAATAAGCTATCAACGACCTCTGTAGGTGGTTTCATTTTTGAGATATAACGGGCCAATGTTCCCCTATGGGTCTTAGAATCATTTTCAGTTCTTGTATCGACCTATAAAATAAGCCATCGATCGATATCATCGGCCACGAATTGTGCGAGTTATCCAATTCATAGGATCACACTTTATGAGTAAGGAGAAAAACATAAATATATTTTTTTTCGAAAATGTTTATCTGGTGAATCGTCCAAAAAAACTATTACTTAAAATGTTGTCCATAGTAATGATAACAATTTAACATACGTGGTACGTGGAGTTGCATCCGCACCACACAGAAGGTTGTAAAGCAGCCGGGAAACTTAAGACGCCTACATTTCTTGTTGTTGAAAACTGAGTTATCTTTTTTCAATCCAAATGTAAAATGTATTGCATGCGGTTTCCTAGGTACTACGAAGAAAAACTTAATTGAATTTCAAATTTATTGATTGGTTTTTATTAACAGAATAGTTTGAAAAAATGATAAAAAAAAGAGGTAAAGTGTATTTACATTAAGTTTTCTCTGTGAAAGTATTTGAAGGGGAGACAAAAAATATTAAGAGGAATATTTTGAGATTTTTGAAGGTCCTGGTAGCATATTTCATCATCGCATACATCAGCTTCAATAACTGTTTCGTTTGGTGTCATTTCATCGTTATGAATCTGCAAGAGCAGGGTACTTTCATCTTCGTAATAATCTTCAGCAATTGTAATACATTTGGGGATGTTGCTGCAAGTTTCACCGCTGCAGTGTGCACAGACGGCGGAACATTTTAAACCCGCTTTGCGACATCCACAAGCCGCTCCACATTTTGATGCAGGAACAAGAAATAACCTTCATTATTTCGGGAGGAGCTGGTTCCTTCGTGGTCATCACAGGAACATACATTTTTGTATTTTTTTTCCAACCCCACTTTTCCGGATCCTGGTCGTTTCCTAGCCACGTT
The DNA here is from genome assembly GCA_963921185.1 of Dasysyrphus tricinctus. Lineage (NCBI taxonomy): Eukaryota > Metazoa > Arthropoda > Insecta > Diptera > Syrphidae > Dasysyrphus > Dasysyrphus tricinctus. Next base: position 237,833,389 of record OY992532.1, read on the forward strand.
TGTACCTGGTGGATAAGTCCAAAATATATGCTGTCGTAGCGCATCTTTTGTGGGGGGAAGTGAACATAAATTGTTTTTCGTTTTTGCCACGGACTTATAAATTTTTTATAACGAAGTTCGTCAATTGAAGTTGTCTTTCCTCCACCATAGAGCGCCATGAAGAATTTTTCCCCTGCCACAAAGTTCTTCTTCACCATCTGACTGAACTGAACTGCCTGGAGTCACACAACGAATACCACCCATTGCATGAAAAGTACCACTTTCATCAATCGTGTTAGTGTTGAAGTCGCTGCTATCGAAGACAAACTGTGAAAGCCCAGTCGAAGAAATGGATCGCTGCGGACGCAAAATACAAGAAGCCTCAAATTTCAGAATTTCGTTGTATGATGCAGAAAAGCCCAACGATGAAAGAACTTCGATCAAATTTTTTGATCCGAACTTTTTGAAAAGAAGAGCTCCCACGCCGACTTGCAATGGAGAAACAAACGACCATGGACGAACTTGACTGATGATAACGTGACAGATGCTTGTACATTTTCGTTCCCAGCTGTAAAAGGATCCTTTCTTATGTTCAGTAATGATACGCGACATGAAAACTTTCAGATAACGAGGAACAGCATTGTCAACATTATTAAGAAAATTGTCTGGTTGCTGGTATCAACATCTTGCTAAACGTTAGTTTTTTCAAAAATTTTGCGACTGCGATCAACAAAACATAAAAACGTTTCGCGCCCTTTCTCGGCAATAATGCAAAGTTTATTACCATATTTTTTCTGCAACCGTTATTTTATTATGCGTTAATCTGGAATTTGAGGAGTTTGAATTTTTTTCATATGATCAGAGAGTTTAAACTGGCATTCTTCGTTATGTTCTGATAGATAAGAGTATACGCACAGTACTTTGCATTCATCTATAGTGCGAAAACTTTGTCCGAGCACTGGTGTTTTGATTTTTATAAATGAATACCAATCAATAACTTTGAAATCTTGTTGAGTTTTTTTTAAGTAACACCTGTGAAATCGCATCCAATACCTTTGGTTTACATTTGGATCGAGAAAAGATAACTCAGTTTTCAACAACAAGATATGTAGATGTCTTAAGTTTCCCGGCTGCTTTACAACTTTCTGTGTGGTGCGGCTGCGGATGCAACTCCACGTACCATGTATGTTAAATTGTTATCATTACTATGGACAACATTTTAAGTAATAGTTTTTTTGTACGATTCACCAGAAAAACATTTTCGAAAAAAAATATATTTATGTTTTTCTCCTTACTCATAAAGTGTGATCCTATGAATTGGATAACTCGCACAATTCGTGGCCGATGATATCGCTCGACAGCTCCTTTTATAGATCGATACAAGAACTGAAAATGATTGTAAGAGCATCATCCAAAAAAATCAACGGTTACCTAGAAAACTCAAGAAAAGTCATACCACCCCCAAAACACAACCCATAGGGGAACATTGGCCCGTTATATCTCAAAAATGAAACCACCTACAGAGGTCGTTGATAGCTTATTTTATAGGTAATTTTATCTTCTACAAGATTGAAGCAGGACGTTTTGTTGTAAAATAAAATGCAAGCGAGATATTGCATAAAAACAAAACCAATCTCTATTTCAAGATGGCGGGTCTTCCCTAACCTCAAAAATCCCAAAAACTCGTTTTTATGATCAGGAGACGTAGCCAAACAGATTCCATAAACAAAATTTTGTCCATCAAAAAATGCGATTTGATTTCCTAATTTGACTGGGCTATTAATCAATGGGCAAAATTTTTTGTATGATTTATGTTTGGCCACATCTCCTTATTATAAACCAAGTTTTTGGATCGCCGGGGTAAGGGGAAGGCCTCCATCTTGAAAAAGAAAGTGATTTGGTTTTTATTCAACAACTACAGATTAAACGGCAAGTTTTATAAAATCGTATTTTTCTCTAAAATGGCTCTTATACCCCCAAAATTAAATTTTTACAATTCTTAACATCAACAAAAATTGAAATGCTCACATGAAAATTTGAATGATTAAAAATTAGGAAGAAATCCCCGGAATCAAAAATCTTTCTTTTGAGTCCGGTGATAAATTTTCCAGAAGTTAAGGACGGTGTTCAGAGAAGCCTTACGTGAGGTGACTCACTTTCACATCTTTCATTTTTGTATCTCACTCTGATTTCTGGGAAAGAAAGAGACGGCCAAGTGAGGCATAGGTTTTTAAATTTTTCGGTCCTACCTCCCTTCGCCATCTCTTTCTTACCAAGAAATAGAAGTGAGATAAGAAAAGAGAGACGTCAAAATGAGTCGACTCACTTGACGCTGGTCTCAACACCGTCCAACAAATATATTTTGAACGTTTTCAGTCATTTCACATTTTGGAACCAATGACACCTGTCAATAAATTTGTGTTGTAAATATACGTCTGACATCTCAATTAGGGTAGCGTAGCCAAATATCTCATCGTGTTTCCATTATTTTAAATTTTTTTGGAGTAGCTTATTAAATGTATCTTCTTTTTTCAAAAACATCAACTATAGACTATAGCTCACAAATGCCTTCCCGATTGACCGAATCAAAAAGTCCCGCTTATTTTTCAAATAGTTTCAAGAGTCATCTAAATTTAATGTAAAGTATAAGTCACCCCTGGTTTTCATTTTGTTCCTTACAAAAAAACTAGGAAAAACATTCACTGTTTGGCACAAGCAAAAGTTTACAAAAATCAAGATTGAGTCCGGACTCTTTTAAAAATTAATTGAGTTCAAAAGTGAGATTTTTTTTCGCATTCGCACTCATTAATAAGAAATCTGAAACGTCTCGAATCCATCAGAAAATAAAATTGACCCCCATCAAAATCGAATTGCCCTCCTATGAGGCGCGTTGGAAACACTGCTTTAAAGAATAATTTTAGACTAGATTTTACTTTCATAAAATTTTATTTTTTTTTTCCGTGGGTAGGTGCAAAACCTGCATCAGGCTCTATGAGGACCGGAAAACGCGTGCTCATAGAAGTGTGAGATTCTTACTACACTAAAACCACCTCCACTTCCCGATTGCAACTAAGTTCAAACTTATCTAGCAATTTATTTTTAACGAAGTTAAGTAACGTGTTGCAGGTAACTTTCCGTGAAAGTTCTTGCTTATTCTGCGATTTTAAAGCGGTTTTCCGTTTACTGCACCAAGTCGGAAGGTTTTGTTCTTTGCAGACGGCAGACTAAATTCGACTCGTCAAGAATGTCAATAATCGTTGGATTAGCGTGATCTAATAGCCGATTTCTATGTTTTCGCGTGAAACTCTTTATTTCGTCTCGAACCGTTGGAATCCCGAGATCCCTGTGAAGATCTTCGTTTCTTATATACCATGGTGCATTTACAAATGACCTAAACAATTTATTTTCAAACGTTTGTAAGTTATTTAAATTTGTATCGCAGGTACAACCCCAGAGTTGTATACCGTAAGTCCAGACAGGTTTAAGCATCTGCCTGTATAAAATCAACTTATTATCAATACTAAGCTTAGAATATTTACCGATTAGCCAGTTCATATCTCTTAATTTACTTTTTAAGTCTTCGCATTTCTTTTTTACGTGCGGCTTCCATTTTAATTTCGCGTCTAGAGTCATTCCCAGATATTTTGCCTCATTCGCAAATGGTACACGACCGGTATTTAGAAAGACGGTCGTGTTTATACGTAAAGTCCACGTGGACTGACTTTTGTTTATTGAGCGCTATTCGCCATGTTTTTGTCCACTCATTAACATTATTAAGAGCATTTTGTAATTTAATCGTAGCTTCGTTATTCGTTTTGCCTACTGCTAGTATTGCAGTATCATCAGCAAACGTTGCTACGATAGTGTCTTCTGTTTGCGGTATATCACGTGTAAATAGAAGGTACAGAACTGGACCTAAAACACTACCTAGTGGTACCCCAGCCACTATTTCTTTGAAATTAGAATATTCATTTCCGTGTCTATAACACGAAAAAGTCTGTTTTCTAGATATTCGTTTAGAATTTTATAAAGTCCTTCAGGCAGAACTTGTCTTAATTTGAATTTGAGACCTTCGTGCCACACCTTGTCAAACGCTTGCGACACATCCAAAAAGACTGTCGAACAAATTTTCTTTTCTTCAAGAGCTCTCTCAATTACGTTCGTTATTCTATGCATTTGATCAATTGTTGAATGCTTGCTTCTAAATCCGAACTGATGTTCAGGTATTAATCGTTTCTCTTCTATTATAGGCTGCAGGCGCAGGAGTAGTATTCTTTCCAAAACTTTCGATATTACTGGAAGAAGTTAATTAATCCTTTATGAGGAAGCATTCTTTATGAGGAAGCATTTTTAATATTTCCGCTGTTATTAAGTCATACCTCGGAGCTTTATTAGACTTTAGCTTCTTTATTTCTCTGTTCAATTCAGCGAGCGTAGCATTTCTGGTTCTGTAGTTCTCACTTGAGCTAAAACTCATATTAATATTTCCATTGAGTGCTTGCCCATCAGAAGGTTTAAGTGTTTCTTCCAGGTAATCGGCGAATACCGCCGCTTTCTCCTTGTCACTTCATTCGTTTTGGCTTTTCTTAATCGGGGGCACTGGAAGCTTTGGTTTTTTCGTTGTTTTTATAGCTTTCCAAAGTGAGTATTTGGATTCTTTCCCAGCTGACAAGCTTTCAAGGTAATTTTCAACTTCACGGTTTTTGAAATCTGATATCGCTGTTTTTAGCATATTACACAAGCATTTAAATGAGCTTTGTGTTGAGGAGCACGGGTTCGCTGCCATTTCTTACGTGCTTTTCGTTTATATTTTATTAAGTCTTTTATTTCCTGCGGATATTTTATATCTTTATAGCGCGGCGTAACCCTTTGATAAGGTGTGTGTCTACTGCATCTTCAAGATCAAGAGGCGTTTGTAATGATACCCTCAATTCAACGTTGTCCTCGATATCTTTCTTAAATCCTTCCCAGTTGGTCTTACCGTTTGTTAACCTGGGTGGTTTTTCAATTTTGACAAGGCTTTCGCTCAAAGTGAGTATGACTGCAGAATGATCTGAGAAGAGATCATGGCCTTCTGAGATTTCAATACGGTTAGAGGGTAATCCTTTTACCATAAACAAATCGATTAAGTCAGGTATTTTTGACGGATCAGTTGGCCAGTAAGTTGGCTTTCCGGTCGAATGAAAATCGCAATTATTTTCCATTCCTGCCTCATATAACATTCGACCCTTTTGAGATATACATCTTGAAGCCCAAAAGGTGTGCTTTACATTAAAGTCGCCACCAACAATTAAGTTTGGGCTTAGCGACTTTATCAATGTCGTAAATTCACTCTTATCGATTTTGCAACGTGGAGGGCAATAAATCGAAGAGATATTGAGACGAATGTTTTTAGTTCAAACCTGAACACTACTCAATTGCATCGATTCTACCTCTATTTTCAGGCCTATTGAGTGTACAATGCACTCTTTTATATAACGATGATCCACTCTTTGCTTTATTTGAAGGAAAATGTTAAAACCGTTAAGGATAACATTTTTTTCCTAAAAACGGCTCCTACGATTTTTAAAAAGCTTTTTCTGTATAGGGCGATTCCATTATCGCGGGTGCAACATTTAGACTCACTTTGAGTATATTTATAGTAAAATGCAAACTTATTTTAATGAAATTATTACTTGATGGGTATCATTTTGACTTATTGATTTTGGGTTCATTTATATAATTTAAATGAAATTAATAGTTTTTCGGAAAAAAGGTTTCAAAGTGCGATCGCGGGTGCAACGAATTTGGCCCACCTTTTTGGATCATAGTACGAAAAACCCAAAAGCCTGTTAATTGAGAAACATTTATTATATTCTTCTTACATTTTATTGAACGACGTATATCCAAACAACTTAAGAAATAAAAATAAAGTTAGAAAACAATATTAAATAACGAGTTTTTCGATCTTAAAGCAATCGCGGGTGCAACATCAAATTATCACGGGTGCAACGCGTCTAACTTTAATGAATATTTATATAAAATAAATGATATAACGGAACTGGATTAGAGATTAAGTGACACATAATGCTAGTTAGCACACTTTTCTATTAATTATTACCAAGTTTTTATCAAATATGTCAATATTTTTCGAAAATACTGGGAATGTATTATTGCCATCAATGATTTTTGTTTGTGCTTGCAATTTTACGATCACGTCTTCAATTGGCATCATAAATTGTGATCTTACAACTCCCTCTTCAACCATATCGCTTAGACACAACCCTACGTAACAATAAAATGTTATTTTTCTGCCGAACTTGCAGGGTACTGTAAGAGAACATAGATACAAACCCGCGCAAATATCTTTTGGCAAGACTATTGCAGTGAAAATAGAACAGGTTTCAAGGCATGCCTCTGCTGGTAATATAAGAAGTTCAAGAGAGGTTGTTGGAAATTTATCTTCTGAATCACTAAAAATATCAGAATAGCGCAGTTTTTGTTTTTTTAATGAGGAGGGATTGGCCCGATATATGTACGTATGAAGAAGGAGCAGATATACATATATCAAAAAACAGAATTTCTTTGTGCACTGATCGTATAAGTGGCTTTAAATCATCATCTTCCATAAAACTATCTGTTTCGATGATGGTAGATTTCAAAATATCTGGGCTCTTGAAACGAGGCAGTAAGGTTCGTGTCACAGCTATGATGGTTCCGTCTTGTGATTAAAAATTGTTTTTTATTGAAAACCCAGTATGTTTTTCAATCGTTTCCATTTATCAACTAACACGTCTTTTCCTTCTTCAATTTACTGTTCAGAAAAAAGTATCAATTAGATAGTTTTTGATAGATTTCGTGCCAGGTTGTGAAATTCCTTGTTTCCCTGCCATTAAACTTATATTTTTATAAAAAAGAACAAAATATTATATTAAAATGTTAAAAAAAATCAACCTTGAACAACGAAAATTATAATTCAAGGCATATTTTAAAATAAAAAAAATACATCACTCAATAATGGTAATTGTCAGTAAGTTGCACCCGCGATTCTAATTTCACGATCGCGGGTGCAACCAATTTGAATCAATGTTTTTTCAAAGTTCAATTTACAATTTACTCCTGATACAACTGATTTAATTTTGTTTTTGCTTTTTTCTTACTTTCACTAAGTTTCAAAACGAAAGCACCTTATTTTTGTAAAAAAAAACAAACTTTTATATCTTTCTTATCGCGGGTGCAACAATCTGACAATGTCTTTTTGCGATAAATAATACTAAAAAAGTAATAATAAATATTTCAATATTTTTGGACAAACGAATAAATCACATTTGTGACCACAAGTCTAACAAGTGAATCATTACCTCATACTATCGGTAATGTCTATTTCGCGCTTTTTTTAACAGTCATGATAATTGCAGTTTGCACTGGCCTTTCGTATGATAGTTTTGCGAAGCGTAAAAAAAATGTTTTCTTTAAATTTGGTGAACAATTTTTTTTTTTATAAAAAGAGTCCTTCTACTATGCATTGTTATCAAAAAAAGTAAAACATATTGTATTTTAAAAATTAATGCCGAAAATCGTCTCCAGCGGAATCGCCCTATACTTAGTAATAGTGCGATATACTAGCAATAATTATTAAAATTTAAACTTAGCAACTATTAATAGTACCTCTCAAAGAACATATTTTTTTTATTTTATATTTTATCATTATCGGCAGAACGGATCTTACTTATATTTTTGTATATATACAAACAAGTTCGAATAATAAGCATATCAAAATTTTCAAAACAATATTTTTTTTTTTAGATTTTATTTACTATACACATAAATAAATACTTAAGATTTGCATACCAAAAATTTTTTCCTCAAAATGTTTTAAAAATTTGATATATATAAAAAAATTTTTTTTTTTTTTAACCCACACCAACGATTTATTCTTTACTTGCGATATAGGTACTATAGGGCAAGCTTTGGATTCATCCAAAAAAAAAATTCGAGATAACAATCAAACATGACATTACGATGATACAGAACATGAAAAAAGTGGGTGGCACAATTCTGTCTGTCTGTCCGTACCTCAACCTGCAGCCTAAGCCACTGAAGCGATTTTCTTCAAATTTTGAACTAAAGGTTTTTTTGTAACTCTCCAGAGGGGAAATTGAAATTTTTTTTTAGCTCAAAAAATAACGGTACTTGCCATACAACAGTTAAGGAAAAGCTTATTTATTTCAAAAACAGCTTCAACGATTTTGGTTAAAACATCTGTGTATAGTTGTAGATATTATGTACCTTTTAGTTACAAAAAAAATCACCAAAACATAAATTAACGGTACCTGTGATATGACGTTTCTTTTGATTTTTGGTTTTCTCATTAACCGCTCATCCGATTTCAATAAAATTTTTTGCACAAAACCTTTGTTAGAATATAAATAATACTGCATAACAAAATTTTTGAAAAAATAAATTTTGGATTTTTAAAAAAAGATTAAAAATTTTGAAAGTTAATTTTTACCGGGTGTCCCGTAATTCATCAATAATATTTCAGAGCATGATTCTTGGGTATATTCAAAGAAAAAAATCTTGTGACGGGAAAACTCTAATTCCTTCCCGATCGAGAGAATAGGGTACTTTAAATGCAAACAAAAAATAAATAAATCAACGAAAGCACATAAATAATGTGCTATAGTTTTTTTTAAAGTTTATACTCAATTCTTTTATTTTTTTTTCTAAATCAAGTTGTATTGAAAAAAAAAAAAAATTTTTATATAATTCAACTACGAAAAACCGAATGTAAGAATCTTTTTAAGTTTTTGAGACAAAAGAAAGATACTTTTCATAGAAAAAAAGTGTATTATTCATAATTAAACCCTTTTTTCGTTTCTTTTTGGGAAAAGTACATTTTGTGCTTTTTTTTTCAAAAAACTATGATTCAAAACTCAAGAAATATTTTTGGTTTTCAGTAGTTGACTAACAAATTAATAAGGTCATTGAATATCGTAAACAAAAATAGCACTTAATAACGCAAAATTTAATTTCTCAAAAACTCTTAATTTAAAACCCTGATTTAAATAGCGAATAAAAAGAATGTTGTACGCTTTTAAAAAAGCTGCAGCTTATAATTGTATGTGCTTTTGTTGATTTTTAATATTTCTTTTAATTAAAAGTAAATTTTTCGGAAATTTGGGGAAGTACGAGTTTTTCTCCCATTTATGATATTTTACCAAGAATATTCCCATGTTAGTGGCATATAGTTTGCACTGATGTGAGTTGTACGTCCACAAATTTTGGAACGCTATAAAAACTTTGAGCAAAACTTTCAGCAGCTAGATATCAGACTATTCAAATTATTATTGAATTTGTTCTTATTTAACTGTATGACACTTAAAACGATTATTTCTACTTGTTTAATCATTTTCAATATCTAGCGACTTTCCCGTAAGAAACCGTTTTTCAAATTTGTAATTTTGAATACAATTTTTGTCAAAACTGTATTTGAAAATTAATTCTAAGATTGGACTTCTGGCTTTTCAAAAAGCTACACAATAATGCTCTAAGTGTTGCCATTGTTTCTTTATTTTATTTTTAATTTGTGTAAATCTTTTATAGAGTTGCCCCTCCTTTCAAAGTGGGGCAAAACTAAATCCTCCTAGAGAATTTTTTCTTGTCTACTTTCATCTACAAGCTTTGAATTTTTTGGAAAATTTGACAGGAATCACTTTCTATGCAAAAAATATAGACACTAAAATTATCCAATATATAGGGAATGAAAATAAATATCTGAAATCTGGAATTTTTTTGTTCTTCATTTAGCTTCGATTTATGTAGGCCCATATCTCCAAAAATATAAAAATTAAAAAAAAACCCATGTTACGACCACCCTAGTTGTACATATCTATACCTAGACTTATAAAACTAACTTGGGCTCTCTTCGATTCAAAAAACATTTCATTCAAAAGTGAAAAACAAATGATTCGAATAATGCAATATTTAATGATGTGGAAAAGTTCTAACTTAAGCTGATAAAGAAATTTGTTTTTCGCTGCCTTTGAAAAAAAAGATATCTTGCAAATAAGTTTTTGAATTTCCAGTAGGTAAATGTGGTTATTTTTTTGTTTTTGTTTTATCGTTAGTAGGTATATAGATCAAAACTGATTGAGGCTTTGGTTTTTATGGATGGAATCTCTGTGATGTGATTTGCATAAAATTATCTTTTCTCTTTTGTTAAAAAATTGGAAACAGTCAATTTAGGTATGGAATCTATCAGATTTCAAAGATTGTGTTTCAAAAGAAAAAAATAAGCTTATTTTATAGCAACTTTTTATAATAAAAGTCAATCATCTGGCAAATGGATTTTCTATTACCACCATAAATTTGAAATTACAACAATTTCAAGGTTTTAAGATTTGATTTAAGAATTTAATTTTTTTGTAGTGGCATTTTATATAAATAATATTAAAAAAATACCTACGGATTGTAATTGATGAAGAAAGCTTAACAAATCACGTCCAAAAAGTTAGCTCGCCAACATAGGCATAAATAATTAAAAAATTTATTAGAATTTTATGCTCTTTTTGTGCTATTTTTGTGTTGTTTTCGCGATTTTTATGCTGTAATATATTTTTTTGTATGCAATGTTGTGCTACCTTAAATTTAAGCTTGCACAACTTTTTCAATTATTTACCGATTTTAATAAGAGCGGTGTCATAATTTTGTGCTCTTTGTGTGTTATTTATCTGCATCTAAAAAAATTTGATTCTAAGATTTTTTTGTTTTTGTATATAGTTATGTGTTACCTTAAATTAAAGGTAGCACAACTTTGTCAATTACTAACAGATTTCAATGAAACCGGTTTCATAATATTGTGCTCTTTGTGTGTTATATATCTACATTTAAAAAAATGGTTTAAATATTTTTTTTGCATGCAATGTTGTTTCCCCTTAAGTTGAAACTAGCACCACTTTGTCAATTATTAACCGATTGCGCGCTCTGTTTTACCAGGCCTTTTAAAAGTGTTACAAAAACAATTTTGAAAATTTCCCATTACATAGGTATTTTGTGTAACATTCCTTATAGGCTCAGCATCGAGTTGAAATGAATTTGGTTCGACCGATCTCGCTCGGCGCGGCGAAGAGTTGGTTTTATAACTATGATTTTGATTTAGGAGACACAAATATATGCCAAGATAGGTATTTTCGCATGTCAAAAATTATAAATTATATTTTAATTAGTTTGAAAAGTATGTAATTTTTATTCGAATAGCTAGGGTAGATTGGTGCTAAGCGAAATAAGGCCAAATTCAGAAATTTGGCCCTATTTCCACTTTGCAATAGTGAAATAAGACCAAATTCAACAGTTGGCCTTTTTTCACTTTGTCAAACAGAAGTAATACCAATTTGGCCTTATTGCGCTTAAAATTTGTGCTTGAGCGAACTTTTTTTTTATTTTGGACAGGAATTCTGCTCTATGGTCGGTACTACTAAATATTTTGCCTTTCGTTATTTATCATGAAAACGTAGCTTCAACAATAATTTCAATTTCGGAGCGGTGTTTTTGAACAAAACTATTTATTTTCGATTTTAATATCAACTTCTTTGCCTTTTCAGTCATAAGCATGACAATGAACTTTGAAAAATTGTCATGAATTTAAAAATTTGGTCCTAAGGTTATGACCTTAAATTCGCACGTTTTTTTAATTTTCACACCCCAAATTGATCTTCCCTTGGGCAAAATTTTTTTTCCAGTATGCTTTGCGTGATGTTTATTTAAATTTTAACCCAACATATGTATCTTCCGTATCCTTACGCAAATTTAAGGAAGAATTTAATTTATAACTTTCGCTTACCTATACAAAACTAGAGATTAATAAATTGTTTTTGATACGTAAGCTTAGCAATTCTATTTATACAGGGTGTCCTGTAAATAATGGATAACCTTGCAACTGGTTGTAGCAGGCCTTATGACCTTTCCAGAAAAAAATATAAAAAATATTTTCCCAGTGGTTACTATGTTATGATGTTTTTTCCAAAAGTTGTTAACAAGTACTACTTTCCTCAAATACGTGAACGCTACGACCATGGATGAACAATTTTACTATTTTTGTATTTTTGTAATATTCTAGAATAACTGTTGTAATAGATGGGTGGTAAAATTTAATAGTAGTTATTGCATTTTTTTTATTAAAATTTTTAAAATATTTTTTTCAGTACAAACATTTATTTTCAAAAAAGTTTGACTACCTCTAATAAATTAAAATTGTATAAGAACATGGATGGCCAATTGCTTAAAAAAGTTGTCTATTAAATGCACTTTTCAAAATGGTACAACACATGCTTGTGTGTTAACAAAATAATCAAGAATCATGTCAATCATCAAATAAAGCAGCTTTTAACGTTTTCGCAAAATGTCTATCAAAATGTTACAATAACCTCCAAATTTGAGTTGGACAAAGATTTTTTCTTTTGATGTTTAAGGGGATTCAGGGCAAGTATAAGACTCGATTTTAGGTGTTGAAAGCCCCACCATTTTGCCACCATAAAAAAAACGATTTCTAAAAAGTTTTCCGTGGCAACTTAAATTTTATTAGTCTTAGAAAAAAAAACTTTGGTACATATCTGTAGCAAATTCAACACTCTTCAATTTATGTTGATATACTTTTTACCCTAAAGTTATAAATAAAAAAGTTAAAATCAAAATTTAAACATTGAAAAAATTCATATGTTTTTGATTATAACTTTTTTAATTTTAACTTTAGGGTAAAAAGTGTGTTAACATAAATTGAAGAGAATTGCATTTGCTACAAATTCAACACCTAAAATCGAATTTTATACTTGCACTGAACCCCCTTACACATCAAAAGAGAAAACTTTTGTCCAGCCCAAATTGGGAGGTTATTGTAACATTTTAATAGACATTTTGGGAAAATGTTAAGAGCTGCTCTATTAGATGATTGACAAATTTTCTTGGTTATTTTGTTGATACAAGCATGTGTTATACCATTTTGGAAAGTTCATTAAATAGACAACTTTTTTAAGTAACTGGCCATTCATATTTTATACAACTTTAATTTATTAAAAGTAGTCAAACTTTTTTGAAAATAAATGTTTGTACTGAAAAAAATATTTTAAAAATTTTAATAAAAAAAATGCAATAACTACTATTAAATTTTACCATTTATCTATTACAACAGTCATTCTAGAACATTACAAAAATAAAAAAATAGCAAAAATTTTTCATCCATGGTCGTAGCGTTCACGTATTTGAGGAAAGTAGTACTTGTTAACAACTTTTGGAAAAAACATCATAACATAGTAACCACAGGGAAAATATTTTTTTTTTATTTTTTTCTGGAAAGGTCATAAGGCCTGCTATAACCAATTGCAAGGTTATGCATTATTTACAAGACACCCTGTATAAAGGCATTTATAGCGGAGAATCTTAAAGTTTTGCATTCACAATTTCCTTAAGGTATCTTCAAAAACTTCCATTTTGAACCAACAAATAGCACTGAATTTACTTTACATTAAAATGCTCTTTTACAAGGGCGTACGGAAGGGGGGGGGGGGGGGCAGGGGTGAGGGGACTTGCCCCCCCTGACAAATCAAAATATCTTTCACTTATTTTTGTCTGATGAATAACAAACCCTTAACTCTAGAAAATTATTCGAGATGTTGAAGTTTTATTTTATCAGTGCTCTTTTTCTCAACAAAATATCTACATATAAATACATATTAGAAACTGAATTCTCAGCAATTTTTTTTTTAAGAAAGTAAAATGCTTAATTTAGCACCTTAAAACTGGATTTCTGATCTAATACCGCAGTGCTAAGAAGTAATAATGTATCTACATTTTTGGCTGCTTTGAGTCAGGCCAGTTTTGATAATCTATTTACCTATTATTTTATTTATACAAAATAATAAGTTGAAAACGCTTGAGAAAAATGTCGTTTGTAAAAAGAACCTTGTTGTTTTAAGAAAAATTCACGTATCTGCTTTTTAAAGAAAAAGAGGTGTTACCACCATACTAGCACTTGAAGATCTGGCAAATTACCTTAGAAAGTAAATTACTTGCTAGTACAACATACATAGATATATGTCTCCAAATGCCAGAAATCTATGTAAATTAGGGAAGTCGTTAAAAAACGTTATCTCAGATGGACCTAAATTGGCTCTAAATGAAGAAAAAAATCCCTATTTTTTTTCGGATTTGTGTATCCCATATAGTCGCTGTAGGAGTAAATTAAATAGCCGTTCCTTATTTTTGCATACTAGGAAGTTAGCGTGAAAAAATTCAGAGTATGTAGGTGGGGCAATTTAATAAAATAATTACATAAAATATAAAAAAAATTACTTACTTAAATTATAATAAAACCAACGGCAACACTTACAGTAATGTTTTGTAGCATTTTGGAAAGCTGATTTAGGCCCATCCAAATATAAAAACTAAAAAAAAAAACATATAACGACCATCCTCATGTAGATACGTTACCTTCTTAGCACGGCAATATCAGAATAAAAATCAAGTTTTTTTTATTTTTAATGAGTCTGTCCCCCCCCCCCTGATCGAAATCTTCCGTACGCTCTTGCTCTTTTAAAGTTTAAGTTTATTTAAAGTTTCTCTATTGAATAATACTTTCGTAAAGTGAAAAAAGGTCACATTTGGTCTTATTTCACAAATCGGTTTGGCGTTATTTACTTTATCAAAGTGAAATAGGGCCAAATGTTGAAATTTGGCCTTATTTCACTATTGCATTATGCAACTAGGCCAAATTTTCGAATTTGGCCTTATTTCACGGCACAGGGTAGATTCGATACTTTCTAAAACGTCTAACAGACGTACTGTCATTTATTTCGTTATTCAATAACATAAAAGTCTAGCATTGAATAATAACACAAAGAGAGCACACATTTTTGACACGACTTTTATTAGAATAAGTTCATAATTGACAAAGTTGTGCTAACTTAAATATAAGGTGGCACAATTTTGCATTTAAAAAACAACTAAACATTAAAATTATTAAAATTAATTTTCTTAAACATACATAAATAACATAAAAAGAATACAGAGTTATGAAACCAGTTTTCATTGCAATCGGTTTAGTTGACAAAGTAGTGCTAGTTTCAACTTAACGTGTTACAACATTGCATACAAAAAAAAAAAAAATTAACATTTTTTTAATGCAGATATTTTATAACACACAAAGAGCACAAAATTATGAAACCAGTTTCATTTAAATTGGTTAGTAATTGACAAAGTTGTGCCACCTTTAATTTAAGGTGACACAGAACTGCATACAAAAACAAAAAAAATCTTAGAATCAATATTTTTTAAATGCTGATAAATAACACACAAAGAGCACAAAATTATGACACCGCTCTTATTAAAATCGGTAAATAATTGAAAAAGTTGTGCTAGCTTAAATTTAAGGTAGCACAACATTGCATACAAAAAAATATATTACAGCACAAAAATCGCGAAAACAACACAAAAATAGCACAAAAAGAGCATAAAATTCTAATAAAGTTTTTAATTATTTATGCCTATGTTGGCGAGCTAACTTTTTGGACGTCTTAAACACGCTTTCAGTAAATCTAATAAATATGCATTTGTAAGGTTTTGTGTGAGTATTTTAAATAAATCGCATTTTTAAGTTGCAAGTCATCTATATTTCATAAAAACATCCATTTCCCAAGTGTTTTCAATTTTACCTAATTCCATGTCTGAAGTGTCAAGCTTAAACTGTGTTATAATAAGCAAAAACTTGAAAAATACTATGCGTGCTATACCATGCCAAGCCCTTTTATTATCATTTGTGGTACGTAGGTGCTTTTGTCAACTAGCAGATTCTTCGCACGCATCACAATCAAAACACTTCTTCATAACTTTGTCGGTTTCCATACATTTTGCAACAATATCCCTGCAGCCTTTGCTGAAGCTTTAAACAAAACGTATCCCCGACCTCCATACTTTGCAGGCTGTCAAATGAGTAAACAAATACAATGACCAAAGTAATCATCACACCCTCTTATACATATCTATTTACTGGTAAAAGAGAACTCATCCTGCCTTTACCTCATTCCACCCACTATTCAATATGCAGAAGGTATACAATCACCAGCTCCATCTATAGGGCAAAATAATATCAATATAAAGAACCCTTATGCACAGGACCAATACCTTTACCATTACGATAATAAATATTGCTTTACGCATTGTGTCTCTTCGTCTCTGTCCAGATCGAGGACGTGGGACGACCGACCGGACTATTGTTTTTGTGAAGAGTCGTCAATAATCGATGAAGTGAACTTTATGTGTTTCTTCTGGCCCTCTTTATATCCTGGTTACAGTTTTTTTTCTGAATGGTATGTATATAGGAACTGTGGCAGTTGAACCGGCACGTGAGTGTAACATAGCTATATGGAAGGTGAGAATGGAGCCTTTGTTTTAGTGTTCGTGCTGTAAGCTGTATTAGGACAGGATATAGTCAGACTCTGTCGAAGAGCTCAATATTATTCTATATTTAGAGGTTTAAGGGTCGTCAGCTCATCACACGAGCACAAACATATACCTTCGTATCCAAAGTTTATATTTATATTGCGGTTAACAACTTTTAGTTGTTTGGTTATGGGATCCTCTATATAGCAAGCAGGTATAGTATAGATGGTACTAGGACACGGAAATGGACAATATTTGCAAGCAACTCCATCAACACTAAACTGGTTAGTATACGTGGATGGTTCCTTTCTCAGGAAGAATTACATTGTTGTTTTTCTTTTTTGTTGTGCTAACACAAAATTTATATCAACGCATTCTGTGACATGCGGTTGTTTTTATTTCCAACAACGGAAATACTTTAGAGGTGTTCAATACGTTATTGATTTTGTTTCCTTTTTTTTTTTGGTTTGTCTTGTTGTTGCTATATATTGTCTACTTCCACCTCTAGTTCATGCCTTTTTTGCGTTTTTATTTCGTTTTTGTTTTTCCGGTATCAAAGCGAAATGAATTGATGGATTAAATAATAAATTGGTTCGTTATGTCAATTTTCCAAATTCAATTAGGCATAAAATGTGAAAAAGGAAAATCCTTTTTGAAGGTAAATAATGAAAAAGGAAATTCTGAAATCATGAAATGTTTATTATTTTTAAATAAATGAATTTCATTTAAATAAAACAAAAGGAAAATAATTTTGCAATAGATTCTATAATTGGAATTTGAATTAATTTGTAAATGAAAATCTTTAAATAGGTACGAAATATGAATAAAATTTAATCCTTGTTTGCTGAAGGTAGGTCACCGATCAATTCTCTGTTTTTAGATCCTAATTTGTATACAAAGCTTATTTTCCCATTTTTTTTTTTTTTTTAAATAAGAAGTTGCTCTGTTTTGTGATGGGATTGGTATACATTGTATGGCTGGCGTTTCTCGATACCAAGGAATAATATTAACCCATGTTTGGTGGAGGAGCAGTTGAATAGTAGTAAGTGCCAATTCTCCTAATTAAATCTTTACCTCCATTGAGGATTTTTCTACTTCTTATATTTTTCATTACTGATTAAATAATAATTAAGTCAACGGTAGGCGCTTAAGGAGAGAGAATAATTTTGGGAAGAAATTGAAATTATTGAATTGGAGTTAAGGCATGTGGATTCATCAAGCTCCTATACGTTGTACATTTCCCCATTCAATACATATAAGCTATGATGTTAAAAATATAATTAAATTCATTCTATTAATAGGCTTTTGAATATACCTTTTAAAAAGAACAATTACGTGCAAGGGTTTTAATTATTAAATATTTTTGTCTGGCCCATAAGAATGCTTAACAACGAAAATGTTACTAAATTCAAAATACGTTTCTGATAGCTCGGAAAATAAGCCGAATTTGTCAATCTACAACTTTTGTTTTATTAAGTTAAATTTTCTTTCAAAATACAAATTTTATAAAAAATATCAAGCTGGACAAATTAACTAAAACCAACATAATAAAATCGAAAAATCAAATATTTTTAATTTTTTTCTAAACTGTGAAGTTATTTGCGGGGCAATGATAGGCTCAAGTTTTCGATGTTTTCATTTTTTTTTCTTGGAACCAAAATTTTCCAAACCAAAACTTAAAAAAATTGAAAAATTTCTCTTAGGATATGGAGAAATTTTTTAAAGAACAATTTTTTTATTTTTTTTTTTCAAAACGGTTATTATGATTTCAACATTTTTTTGATTTTTTAAACTCAGATCTTAAGGGTTTCTTAACACTAGAATATCTAAAGAAAAGATTCAGATGGCATTCTCGTTTTTCGGGATGTGTGAAATTTCGCATATAGAAACCACGCTTACGGAAATTTCGCACAAAATCCCGCTTTTCATAATCTCGTAATTTAAAAATACCGTTTTTAACAATCCTGCAATAACGAGATCCCGTAATCTAAAATCTCGCAAGATTCAACTGCATTGCAACAAATAATTTTTTTTATCAAAATCTCGCGAGATATTCCGGTTAGAAAGTTTAAAAAATGAGGTTTTCGTTTTTTTGTGAAAATACATTAGCAACGAGCTGTTCATTTTTTGAATAAAATTTGCAATAATTTCTTAAATAAATAATTTTCTTCTTCAAAATTCAGTTTAAATCTTTCCAATATCTATTTTATTCTTCGAGAAATCCTTAGTTAGTTGTAGTCTTCAACTGCCTCTAAATAATTTTATAAGAATGGTGAAATATAGTTTAATATACTTAACGCATTCATTTCAAAATGGAATTTCTCAGAGAATACAACATATTTTGAAATGGTTTGAACTGATTTTTGAAGAAGAGCAATAGTATTTTCAGGACTTACCACAATTTTTTTTGAAAAGAAATTATATAGGGTAATGGCTAACATCTTACTAAGCAAATCTCGGAGAGTAACAAATAAATTCATAAATTCAAAAGATTTTTACCAAATTTTGAAGAACAATTTTATTGCTTTTGGGCATCTACTAATTTAATGGAACAAAATTACCAGTTGTTGGTATCTAAACTCAAAAGCTGGGAAAACGATAATTTTTTATTTTTAACGGGAATATTTCGAAAACCCGAGCTGATTTCGAAATATGAATGGAAGATTTGAGCTCAATGGCCAAAAGTACGCCTGCGAACATATTTTACTTGTTGTGTTAAGAACTTAACTGATATTTATGACCCTGAACTTTGCAGACGATTTGAGTATCATATTTTGGACTGTCATCAGTTGCGTAAAAATGGTTCGATTTCAAAAAATGAAACGGCAATCGATTTGTCATGACAAAATCTTGATACGCCTGTTTTTATTTTCTTTCTATTTACCGTAGTAAAAAAGTTATGATGAAAAAAGTAAGAAGTGCCGAGGAAAAACACATTGAAAATTTTTGGACTGTCACCAGCGCCTTAAAAATGCATCGATTTCAAAAATTGAAACGGCAATCACTTTGTCATGACAAAGTCTCGATACGCCATTTTTTATTTTTTTTTTATTTACCGCAATAAAAAAGTTATGATGACAAAAGTAAGAAGTAACGAGGAAAAACACATTAAAAATTTTTGGACTGTCACCAGCACCGTAAAAATGCATCGATTTCAAAAATTGAAACGGCAATCACCTTGTCATGACAAAATCTCGGTACGCCATTTTTTATTTTATTTTTATTTACCGCAATAAAAAAGTTATGATGACAAAAGTAAGAAGTAACGAGGAAAAACACATTAAAAATTTTTGGACTGTCACCAGCACCGTAAAAATGCATCGATTTCAAAAATTGAAACGGCAATCACCTTGTCATGACAAAATCTCGGTACGCCATTTTTTATTTTATTTTTATTTACCGCAATAAAAAAGTTATGATGACAAAAGTAAGAAGTAACGAGGAAAAACACATTAAAAATTTTTGGACTGTCACCAGCACCGTAAAAATGCATCGATTTCAAAAATTGAAACGGCAATCACCTTGTCATGACAAAATCTCGATACGCCATTTCTTATTTTTTTTTTTATTTACCGCAATGGACAAAATGGACACATTTATCTTGCTTGTCATACTTAAAAAAAACGAAGGAAGAAATTGAAAATGAATACTTTGTTTACAATTGTGATTTATGTTCCAGGTGGCTGACGGCTCTTAATTAATTTATATTTCATTTTTTTTGGACATAACTTTCATACTATGGTGAATAGAAAAAAAATAAAAATGACGTATCGAGATTTTGTCAAGACAAAGTGATTGCCATTTCAATTTTCGAAATCGATGCATTTTTACGGTGCTGGTGACAGTCCAAAAATTTTCAACGTTTTTTTCCTCGCACTCTTTACTTTTTTCATCATAACTTTTTTACTACGATAAATAGAAAGAAAATAAAAAATGGCGTATCGAGATTTTGTCATGACAAGGTGACTGCCGCTTCAATTTTTGAAATCGATGCAGTTTTACGGTGCTGGTGACAGTCCAAAAATTTTTAATGTGTTTTTCCTCGTTACTTCTTACTTTTGTCATCATAACTTTTTTATTGCGGTAAATAAAAAAAAAATAAAAAATGGCGTATCGAGACTTTGTCATGACAAAGTGATTGCCGTTTCAATTTTTGAAATCGATGCATTTTTACGGTGCTGTTGACAGTCCAAAAATTTTCAACGTTTTTTTCCTCGCACTTCTTACTTTTTTCATCATAACTTTTTTACTACGGTAAATAAAAATAAAATAAAAAATGGCGTATCGAGATTTTGTCATGACAAGGTGATTGCCGTTTCAATTTTTGAAATCGATGCATTTTTACGGTGCTGGTGACAGTCCAAAAATTTTTAATGTGTTTTTCCTCGTTACTTCTTACTTTTGTCATCATAACTTTTTTATTGCGGTAAATAAAAAAAAAATAAAAAATGGCGTATCGAGACTTTGTCATGACAAAGTGATTGCCGTTTCAATTTTTGAAATCGATGCATTTTTAAGGCGCTGGTGACAGTCCAAAAATTTTCAATGTGTTTTTCCTCGGCACTTCTTACTTTTTTCATCATAACTTTTTTACTACGGTAAATAGAAAGAAAATAAAAACAGGCGTATCAAGATTTTGTCATGACAAATCGATTGCCGTTTCATTTTTTGAAATCGAACCATTTTTACGCAACTGATGACAGTCCAAAATATGATACTCAAATCGTCTGCAAAGTTCAGGGTCATTGATATTTGTAATCCTGTGATACTAGAGGAGATGTTTTGTTAATTTTAATATCGTATGTCATGATTTTAAAAATTTTTCTCTCATAATTTCCATGCCCTTGCAATAAAATTTTTTAAAGCTCTTAGCATCTTGAACATAAAAGCAATAAGCTACGTGCGACCTTTCTGTGCCTTTTATTTCTGAGGAACATAATACAAACATAATAGTAAAAATGTTGAGTAATCGGCGTTTCACTCTAAGCTGATGCATGATATGCATATCATTGGAAAGATCTCAATGAGTACTATATTTTGTATTGGCATAAGATCTGTAAGCAAATCTGGTACATAAAAAACATATAATAAAACAACCCAATAACTTTTGCATTGCACCATAACTCTTTCCTTCCTGTATGAGTCTGAAAATATTTAGATTCTAGAATTTGCCAATGAAATGAAATTCAGAAAAAGTCCAAAATATGATTTTTTCGTGATTATCCAATTTTGACTTTTTTCAACAGTTTTCTTGGACAATAGTTCTTTTAGTGGCTGGCCTTCTTTTTGGGTTATAATGATTTGTAATCCCTTAATGGGTCCTCTGTCCCGCTCCGCTTAAGGTGACAGTGTTAATTGTTTTTTGTATAATAGTGCACCACTTACGAAAAATTATATGTTGCTGAAAGTCCTGAATGGATTATTTGAACAAAACATTTCCGACTTTTACCAATCCTGACAAAATTTAAGTTTAACGAGAAAATTCTAGTGTTTCAATATTTTGGGATTTCACAGCAACATATAAATCTATTCTTCAATCTATTACTATAAACAACTGTTCCTCAGGAAAGGACCATTTTTCACATTTTCGGCTTCTAATAAATGAATACACATATACATAATATTTGGTATTTTATTGGAAAATATTATAACGAGCGCAGTAAAATATCCTCAAAAACCGCACATATTTCAGATTTAAAAAAATTTTTTTTTTTTATAAATTCAATATTTCAAAAAACAGGCTTAAGGGTTTTTTAATTTAGTTTTGTTTGACACATAAATGAGTATTTAAAATTCGTATAGGTTCAAAAGATTTTCCTGAATAGTAAGGGTATTCATGCAAAAGCGTAAACTCGTCGTAATCGTTGTAAAGTTTTAAACTTCGTAAATCTGTCAAATTTTCCATACAAATTGTGACAAAATTACGAAGTTTTAAACTTTACAACAATTACGACGAGTTTACGCTGTTGCATGAATACCCATAGTATCTTAAAGATTTTGTATAGTAGAAAATAATTTTTTCGTTAAGCTACTTCAACGACTTCTATTATTTTTTCACAAGTTCATATTTTTTTGTTGGTTCAGAAATTTTAGAAGTAAATTTCATGCTTTTGAACATACTATTTGTATTTGTATTTGTCTTATTTTATCCATTTGTTTTTTTAAAGGTGGAGAATATTGTTTTCTGAGACAGTCGATTTGACAGTTTTCAGTTGTTTTAAGGTTAGTTTGGGTTGGCAATTTAAAATCAATAAACTCACGCTGCGCTGACCGGAGTTACGTTTGCAAATTAATCAAAGGAAAAAGGAAAAAAATAATGACTTTCCAAAAACGCAATGCTGAAACACTTTTACATCCAGAAAAATTCACAGTTTGGTGCACTTTATGGCCGTGAAAACATTATTCCAAATGTCTTCAAATATGATTATTATGGTCAGAACGTCACAGTCAACGATGAGTGATTCATTGCCATAACTAATAACTTTTTCTTTTCGTACCTCAATATAGAAGAAATAAGGTAAAAAAAGATATTTACATTTCAACAATTAAAATAATCTTAAATTTTTAGTATTTGTACGATTCATGAAGGAAACAGATTGGATGCCACGTTAAATTCTTTAACAAACATTCTTCCAGTGTCTACCAATTTTTACATTTTAATGAGCCAATTAAAATATTATTTACTTTATTGTCTTTATATTTACCTATGTATATCTCTTTAAATAGCTCATGCCGGATGTACATATGTAAGTCAGATATAGATGTTGATATATTAAATTTAAATCTATTCTAGCAGATTTGCGTTGGGCGCCATTTCGATTTTTGAGCAAACTTGTTTTTTGTCAAATAACATTCTCATTCTTGATTTGAGGCTATAATGCATGATTACAAATGTTTTTTGAGTGTATTTTAAGTCTGGGATTAATGTATCTATCAAAAATAAATTTGCCTTAGTTTTAAGATGGCACACCTTACGCAAATGGATAATAGTTCCAAAAAGATTAATTCATATTCCTAATGGAAACCTCCCTAGTAATATGTCTGTTCGTGTACTTCCCAAAACTACGAATTTCAACAAATTTAATTTTTTTTATATGAGCTTTGACAGAACTTTTGGCTAAATTCGTAGAAATTCTTAATAATAATAATGAGAGAAAAATTAAAATACATTCTAATTTTTTTGACATTTTGTTTTGACATTTTTTGTCATTTTAAATTATTAATTTAACAAATCTGAGATACATATGTAGATGTATGCAATATTTTGTAGTTTGCATCGATGCGTTATTATTTCACCTGCCAGTTTCTTATTTCCGAAAAAAATATCGAAAAAATGATTTTCATTGTGTTTGCGAGCCTCTTTGGGAAATACTTGTAACACAGATAATTTCCAGATGTATCGAGTCCTATTGCCACTTCGCTGAATGGATAACTTCAATTTAAGAGGTGGTAAATGGAAAATACCTACTTAAGTGTTTTCTTCTTTAATGGAGTGGTTTTGTCTTTTCGTTTCCCTGTAAACCAACGTACTCTGTTCACTCAGGTGGGTTTAATTGGATTGGACACCTATATTGTATTAAAGTCAAGCAAAAATATCAGCTTTGAGTTTAGCTTGAAGTTGCCGTCCAACAGAATGTTCTTATATTTGGACTTCAAAATAAAGCTCATGTCAATTTGCTGATGTGATGAAAATACCACCAGTATTGAAATTTTAAATTCAATAAATAAAATTAATGATGAAAGCGAATCTCGATCAAGAGTTTATTATTTGATATATTATGAAAGTTTTTTTTTTTTTTTGTAACACGAAGTAGGTGTGCTTTAAAGTAAATAAACGTGACATTTTATCACCACCTACGACATTTTAGTGTAGTGATTTTCCAATGAACTCTCGTCCATCATGAAAAAATGATTCCTCATGCTGACGTAGTAGAAACAATGTCAATATTAACTAAAGAGAATATTCCACGCGCGAAAGGATGATTTTCTTTTTTTTTATATATATTTAATGTCCTTTGCTTTAACGATGTGTCAATGCCGTCAATGGTTATTTTTAATCCATGAAAATGTTGTTGGCACTTTGCATGCAGCTTTAACTGGATTAAGAGTTTAAAACAAACGGTGGGAGGAATGTTTAATGTTGTGGGATGAAGAAAAACAAAATTATGTGAGAAATTGATAAATAATAAATGTGAAGTGATGTGATTATGAATGATATTCTCTCTTTATAGCTTGAATAAAAGCATTGATATGTTATATCTGAATTATTATTAACAAAGAATTAAAATTATGCCTTACAGTAATATAAAATCAAATCTGGAATCTTATATATTTAGTATATATGAAAATGCAATAGAAGTCTGATTATTCCTTAATATCACCTAAGCCACTACATAGAATGACTTGGACAATTATTCATTATGTTCACCTTGGATACAACAAAATGGATGTCAGTTTAAGTCCTTTAACTTGGTTCTAAAAGGGCCAATGTCCAATTTTTAAATTTTTGGGAATCGATTATTCATATTTCTATAACCATCACCATCTTGTTAAGAAACAATTGGAGCACAGTGGCTGATATTGCAATCTTAGAACATCTTACGCTGAGTGTACTTAAGTCAATTTTGTAAAAAATAGACATTTGCCCTTTTAGAACCAAGGTATAGAGTTGCGGAACAGTATATTGCCCACAGTTATATGCTGCTATAACCGAAAAATATGACTATCATCACTACAATTGAAATTCATTCACTAAAAACGGTGGTCCACTCGGGCGTATACGCGTTTAAATTAGTTTTTTAAAATCTTTTTTACTAAATAGTGCAGGCTTTTTACATATTTATAAAAAAAATTGTTAACAGCAGTTTAACAATTGAATATGGTGAAGGGGGTAATAAGGAATGTAAATGAAATCTATTTCCCAGAAGCGGAGTTGGAAGGCGGATTTGGGGGGTGAAAAAGAGGGGGGAAATTGTATTATTGCGTTTTCCGACTTAAGTTGACCCCAAACTGAAAGGTGTTCAACAAAAATGTTGTAGATCACGCAAAAATCAACAACTTTCACATATGTATATCACTTTTCAACATAACCTTAAAATTTCCGAGATATTGGCGAAAGCCCGTATTTTTTTCTGGTTTTTGTTTTTTATTTTTCATTTTTCCAAAAATAGTTGAATTAAAATGCAATTTTGTAAAAATATATCTTGTTGTGACCTTAACTAGGACAATTTTTTTCAAGTTTAACCATTGATCAGTTTTTGAGATATTCAATTCTGTTTGGAAAAAAATCCTTTTTTTTTCAAATGAAAAATGTACTTCAGAAAATCATCGTAGCGAGTTCATTTAAGAATCATTAGTTTTGTTTTTGGATTAACTTTTATATAAATAGCTTCATATATTATATTTTAAAAAGCATATCGAAATAAGGATTTTCAGATATATATTCGGCCTAATCCAGAGGCATAGTGGAGTAAACCATGAACTCCGCCAAAAAAAAGAAGTATTTTTTGAAATTCATACCAAAATTGAAAAAAAAAAAAATATGTTAATAGCATGGTATTTCCCAGAGCCAAGTAGGGCAAGTGCCCTTCCTTGCCCCCCTATCGGTGCCTATGCAGGTAAACCTGTGTAATGTCCAATTTTTGAGTTTTGTATTGAGAAATATCATTAAGTTTGTTCAAGTCCTAAAAAGGCAGGATATCTCGCAAAATTTAATTGCATTGCAAAAAACACATTTTTAAATCAAAATCTTTTGATTAAAAATGTTTGCAGATTTAGATTTGCGAGATTTCGTAGCCATCCCGTTTTTGTGCAGACTGTAAAAGCTCTCCCACTGGAATAATTGCAAAGCTATAGTTTAAAATTTGAGGCCCAGCAAGCCCTTGTATTAAATTTTAAGTAAAAGAATTCTTTTTTTTTTAATCGAGAAAAGTGACCCAATTAAGTGAAGTGTTTTTAAAAAAAAAGGTAGTTACGGTCGTTTTTCACATTTTCAGAAACCGATTTCTTGCATTAAATTTGATTTATTAACGTTGAGACAAATTTCACATCAATTCAAATTCCTGGGAAACATATTTTTTTTGAATAGTTCTTAACTCGTTAGCAAATATGAATTTTGAAGAATTAACAAAAATACATGTTTTCAATCCATTTCTGTCTGTTGAAAATATTGACTTTTTTAGTTCTTGTTTTTTCAGAATTTATTGGAATTCGATCCAGAGAAAATAGTCACTCAGTCAATAAATTAAATTAATAACACTAAACGACGAATTTGAACCTAGAAATGGTATGCTTTATGTGGAGTTACTTTTCTTATGATTTTAATTCGCTGATCAAGGAAATGAGGATTTAAAAATTAGTTCCCATGTTTGAAAATGATTTATTTATTTTTGTTTCCACAAATATAACAAAACTTAACAATTTTTCTGTTACCGCGTCAGATTTTTCATTTCCTAAAATATTTGAAGTTTTAGTAATTTGTTCCTAATTATATTGGAAAATTTTGAAAATATTTGCTTAATTTTAAGAATTTCCAAAACATCTAAAAATCTTTGTCAGATTGAAGTTGCCTGACGGCGGCGGCGGTGTCGAGGTGATAAAGGAAGACTAAAATTCTATTTAATTTAACCAGAATCATAAAATTTAAAGAAAATAGTAAGCATTAAAACAAAATAAAATTAAATAAAATAAAATAAAATAAAATAAAATAAAATAAAATAAAATACAATAAAATAAAATAAAATAAAATAAAATAAAATAAAATAAAATAAAATAAAATAAAATAAAATAAAATAAAATAAAATAAAATAAAATAAAATAGAATAAAATAAAATAAAATTAAATTAAATTAAATAAAATAAAAAAAAAAAAAAATAAAATAAAATAAAATAGAATAAAATAAAATAAAATAAAATAAAATAAAATAAAAAAATAAAATTAAATTAAATTAGAATTTAAATTAAATAAATTATATTTAGCTTTAAATAAAAATAAAATAAAATAATTAAAATAAAATTTTATAAAAATTTATTAAAATAAAGCTATACACAAATTGTTTAATGTTAATTTAATTTTTCCTTTATAAAATATTTTCAGTTAATTTAACCTAATTGTAGAAGGAATTCAACCAACGATGTTAATCAATACTAATATATAGCTGGTACACAAAATTTGTGTTGACTATGAAATAGAATTAAATAAAAAAATTCACTTTCATAGATCTAATTCTAAATTTTTTCTCAAAATCTATTTATTTATTAATTATTTCCATACAAACCTCTTATTTAGCAGGTATCCTTATAAATTGATGTAAAGACATACTCCCACAAAAATAAGTTAAAAACCAATGTACGATTCACTTTTTTTTTCAAGTTAAAAAGAACGAGACATTCCACTTGATTCCATAATTTCACTTTACAAAAGAACCACACAATCATCAATCAGAAAGTAGAAATTGAAATTCAATTGATTCACAATAATTTCTTTTTTGTATCCAATTTTATTGATCGGCTGCTGGTAGAAAGTTAAAAATAACTTTTTCTTAATTTACAATTTATCGAAAAAAAAACAATCCACCGTTTTTAAAGAAAAAAAAAAACAAGCTCAAAGCAAGATATAAAACTCGTCACACACACTAACGAACTTAGGCTTCTAAAAATAAATTCAAACCCCTTTTTTTTACTTTTCCACAGATTTTTAATTTTCTTTTTAATTTATTATTAAAATAAAATTAATATTCTTCTGAGGAAAACAATATTTTTATGCTCCTTTTTTAAAGATTCAAATTGATGTAGATGGATAGATACATTTATGATTTTTTTTTTCTTCCTTTATATCACTTTTGAATTTTTTCAATGAAATTTTTCTTAACGTTAGTTGCTGTTAACGCACAACGAGGACCGGAAACGTTCGATCGCAATTGAGCCTCTTATCAGACTAATTCGTAGGCAAAAATTCTGAGTCCTGGTAGAAGATGGTGTCCTTTTCATTACCTTTCCTGGAGAAATATCTATGCGTGTATTAGCTTTAATATCCCTGGATGTGTTCCACAAAACGAAGGGGGTATTGATTGTGTACAAAATCCCGTACTAAAGAGTAACAGAGTGACACTGAATATTGTTTCCCTTAACCCCAGGTGAGTACTAAAATGGTACTAAAAACGTACTAAAACACCAAGCAACAGTTACCCGCTTGTTGCTTCTGTTGAAAGCTTTTACTACGAACAGGCATTTGCAACTGGTGGCAGTTCCCCTTCAAAAACAGAGATAGGACATAAAATTTTAAATCATATGATTCTTTCATGGATATGTTCATAGTATATTCAAGGATATTTTTACTCTCCTGTTGGATTTTTGTTTTGTGTGAATTTCGTATACATGATTTGAGAGAGCAAGAGAGAACGAATATATTATTGTGAATGTATTCTCTTTGTTATTTTGTCTGCGGAACTTGATAGATTAGTGTGGGTGAGGACTTTTCAAGGCTACCCACAGCAAGGACCTAGATTCACCTGTTGGCGGGAGGTTAACGAAAGGTTTTTATGTTCCATTT
Organism: Dasysyrphus tricinctus; assembly: GCA_963921185.1. NCBI lineage: Eukaryota > Metazoa > Arthropoda > Insecta > Diptera > Syrphidae > Dasysyrphus > Dasysyrphus tricinctus. The sequence goes on from OY992532.1 coordinate 237,862,327, forward strand.
TTATATTTGTATTTTTGCTTTTCTGCTCTGCTCAGGTTTTTCTTTTTTTGCTTTTTGTTTTTGGTTTGTAGGTCCTTTTACGACGCAATCAGTCTTTTTGTTTATTGTTTGTATCGGGTTATAGGTCTGGTTGTTATCATAAAAATGAATTGTTGGCACTTTTGTTGTGTGTTTACACATCAAGTTGGTAGATTGATGAAATGTGAATAATGGATTTGAAGGATTTTTGTTTGCTTTTACGAATCATATTAAGGGCAGTAAATGTTGTAAAAAATTGAAAATTGTTATTAAATAATTTATGCTAAGGTACGCCCCTAACTTTGAATCAAAATATTTTTATTTTTAGATAAAAAACTAGTTTTAAAATTTTAATTTGCATTTAGAGATATATTGACTTAAAGTTTGAAACAAAACTTTGCATTCTGAAGCTTACTTTAATTTCAATGCGATTTAAAAGTTTAACGTAGGTAAAAAGAGAGAGAAATTGATTTTTTTTATCAACTCAAACTTGTTTAATTGGAATGGGATTAATGGAATCTACATGTCTGGTGAACTTATATACCTACACAGACTTCGTTACCTTTCTAAATGTTTTTTCGAAAACTGACACCTTTTAATTTCTTTCTTTTTTTACGTTATTCATCCTTTGAATGTGGCTGATGGAGATGAATTATGCAGAGACTAGGTAGGTTAGGTACCTACTTTCAAACTTACAGACAGTATTATTGACTTTAAATCTTGTATTGTGTTTACCTTGGGTAACCAAAAACCTTATAAAGGTGAAATTTGCGTTAAAAGCAAACAGTCATTCCAGACCATTGAGATACATTTGTATAAATATTTTTGTTTGAATGATAAATCACTAGCAAATAAAATTGAAATTCAGGTAGGTGGAAATTAAACAAAAAAAATATATTATTATTCCAAAGAATCTATAGGATCAATGGTTGACGTAAATATATGTATGTATTTTGATTGTGCTTCTGATATGGGCACATCATTAATTGATTTTGTTTAAAGAAAAGAATCTTTTTATAAGAAAACAGCTAAATAAACTGGGGGCTGTTTTATAATACAAAAATTAAAAAGTCGTGTTAATGTGGGTGGCATTGTTATTTGGATTAAGGGCAGGGCTGTTTACTTAGAAATTAATGTGGGCTTAGTTTCAATTCAAAGGTAAAATTATTTCGAGATACTTTGCACACACAATACCTACATTTTAAAATCGTCTGCTATTTTTGTTTCGAAGAAAATACCAACATACGTACGTATATGTACATTGAACATTTATACAATTCTTCAACTAAATAGCTTTAACTGTCAATTAGAAATTTCACTAATTTGTCCAATTTGTTGAACCCACAATTAAAACAAGCCAGATTCAGTTTTAATATTTCAGAGTGTACCGAAAAAGGAAACAATACAAAAAAAACACCCAGATAGCAAGCAAACGTAGTAAAACTAATACACTGCATTTTCGTATGCTTCATGTAATTTGAAGGCAAGTGGCCTAAAGTTTTTCATTTGTATTGAAAAAAAAGTTTAAATTTAAAGGAAAAGTTGGATTTTACTAATATTTTCATGCTAAGCGTTTCCCAAAACTTATAGTCGCATCCATGGTTCCTAAAAGTGGGGTTAAGTTTATAGTTTCTTTTGATTAGTTTTTTTCTTTTGGTTTGAAGAATTTTGGGATGTATGTAGAATCGATGTCCTTATTCGCTGTATTAAAAGTAGACGAAATATCTTCAAGCAAGAACAACAGTTTTGAAAAATCCAAAATGTCCATTAGATAGCTTTTTATCAACCAACATTGGCTTCACCGGAGATTCAAGACTTTTGTTTTTGTAACTTGTTAAAATTTTAAAAGAAATAATTGTACGGACTGGACTCATCATAATTTTAAAATGATTTCATTACAAAAGTGCTTGCCGAGAGAGGTAGGTACCTACTACTAATAGTTGCTTAGTGCAAAGTTTTATAATTTTTGGAAGTAGATCAGCGAACAGGTCAAAATTCTGGTTTCAAATTCTGCTTTTCAAAATTCTGTTTTTTTTTTTAATTCTGTCCGACGTAATTCTGTTTTCCAAAATTCAGTTTTTCAAAATTCTGTCAATTTGTTTTAAGAAGAAAAAAAATTTGGCTAAACCTGTTTTTTGTTTAATATAACCATTTATTAACAAAAAACTCTGTTGAGCCAATAATATGCAGAAAAAAATTTATCAAAACCTTAAGAGCCATTTTTGAGATAAATTAGCTTTTTTAACACCATTCTAGCCAACAAAATGCACACAGTTGTTGAGAGTTATAAGCCACTAGGGTCTTTAGTTCTCCACGAGTTGTTGCGTCACCAAATGTTAGAGCGTTATTTTGGGAGTTAAACAAATCAATGGTCCTTATAGCCAAACCATAAGACCCAAGAAGAAGTCGCTTCAGCGGTTTAAAAGAAAAATTGAGATACAGAAAGACAGATGGACACAATTTTGGGTCATCAGAATTCTTTTGCAGCGTGACTTCGAGAAGATTCAGCGATATTGCGATGACTGGAAGTTGAAAATCAACTTCCAGAAATCAGAAACTATCTTGTTTAGGACTCCGTTGCATGGAGCCACAAGGGATATGAGAAAGAACTGGCGTAAGCTGGTGATCGTAGGGCCAAATGGACAGCTACTGGCGAGTAAAAGTGTGGTAAAGTACCTTGGCATGTGGATGGATCAGTATTTGTATTTCGACAGACATATAAATGCTGCTCTCTCCAGGGATAGGGGAGCTTTTGCCCTGACGAAACGGTTGTTTTATAGCAGCCGGCTTGACAGCAGGGTGAAGGTGATTTGCTACATGGCCCTCATACGGCCGATGATTGCCTATGGGTGCCCGGTTTGGTTCAACGTTGCCCCATCTCAAATGGAAAAGATTCGGGTGTTTGAGAGGCAGTGTCTCAGACGCTGCCTTGGATTATACAGAACACCAGAGTCGGAGTACAAACATTATTATTCCAACCTGGTTCTATACAACGGTGCCAACATAAACAGGATAGATAATTTCTTGCTGAAGCTTATTTGAGGTCACATTGCAAGAGCAATGTCCTCGACCAACAGCTTAATTTTTGGGGCTTATTACCCTAAAAACGACTATTACGAGAGTGTGCGTCTAAGCGGCTTTATTCCGCCCGATGCATTCCTCTATTTAGACAGTCAAGGGCTGATCCAGGATAGAGCGGCGGTTCCGCTAATCTACCACGTTGGCCGTAGAACTGTAGATCGGTGACTCCTTTATGATCGAGACGTCCTCGCACAACACGGAGCGGAGCACCTTCGGTTCAGTAGGACTGTGTTCGATCGGGACCGAAGAGATAGGGTAAGGCAGGAGAACCAGTTCTGGTGGTTGAAACCTGAACATAAAAAAAAAAAAAAAAAACCAATAAAAACACAAAAAAAAAATTACAAAACCCGAAAATGCTTGCTGTGGCTGTTCTAGTTTGTAAGTAGTTTTTAGTAGTTTTATAGTAGTTTTATAGTAGTTTTAATTAGTTTTAATTAGTTTTAATTAGTTATAATTAGTTTTAATTAGTTTTAATTAGTTTTAATTTAGTTTTATTTAGTTTGTAAGTTTTATATAAAACCAAAATAAAGATAAAGATACCAAGTTTTTTTCAATTCTTCTTGGTGAAAAATAAAACCAAAATGAATTCTAGTTTTAGGATAGTTCTTAAGCCGAAAGGCATTATCATTAAGTTATTAGTTTAACTTAGAGCGCCCGAATGGGGCCAGTAAGTTAGTTATAAGATATTGATAAGAAGACTAGTTTTTATGAATTTTTGTCTAGCTTTAAGATAGTTTTAAGAAAATGGAAAAATAAAAATGAATTTATAAAAAAAAAAAAAAAAACAATTTTGGGTCTGATTTAAAAAGCAATTTTTTGAAGAACAGCGTCCTCTTTTATGTTTGATTTCTCATAGATATCTACCCAGTCTTTTTGGGTAAATGATTTTTTTTGTTGTTAAATAAATGCCAACGCTTACCAGCGAATGCAGCTGACATAAGACAGTCCCTTCGAGCTGTCAATATGTTTTTGTTCTTATTTATTCTTTTGTGTAAAAATTTGCTGTCCAAAAAGTCTGAATGAATTCGAAGAACGTCAATCTTGAATCGACATTTAATATAACTTTTTAAACTCTCATGGAAAATGTTAAAAAGCACGCGATTTTTCACATATTTCAAAAGACTTCTTTTTTATTATTTGCAGAATTTTGTAAAACAGAATTTTGAAAAGCAGAATTACGAATAACAGAATTTTGAAAGCAGAATTTTGAAAAGCAGAATTTTGAAAACAGAATTTTTGCACACGCAGAATTTTGACCCCAACCCAGTAGATCAAACTAATTTTAAAATTTTTTCTTAAAAAACTTTAGAGAATATTAAAAGACCCTTAAAAATTGGCATAATTTTCAAAATAGTTGACCATGTATAGTTCTCACAATATTGGATTTTCAAAGAAATTTTTTTGAAAATTTTTCCAAAAATATTTTTTCGAAAATTTTGGTACCTGGTCAAAAAGTATTTATACTTTGAAGTCCGAAAAATTCTGTTGAAGAAAATCGAAAACAAAAAGTGGTTCTTGTGGAGGTACTATTAATAACCATTTTTTGAAAAATGGAAATTTATTGAAAGTCCTGGAAAAATAAAATTTTATAAAATTGGTAAAAAAATTATGGCAAGTACCGTTATTTTTGGTCCAAAGGAAAATCATGAAAGAAAGAAAATCATGGAAAATCACCAAACGCCTCTATGTACCAAATTTGAAGGAAATCGTTTAAGCCATTTAGACTGCATCCGAACAGACGGACAGAATTTTGAGACCCACATTTGTCGTCTTCCCTATCATCGTAATGATATGTCTGATCAAAATCTCGAGTTAATTTTTTGTTTGCGAATGCATAACTTGCCATAAGTACCTACATATACATCTCAAGTAAAAAGTTAGAAAGCTTGTTTTTGCTAACATTGGGCGTGATACTTAATGAAAAAGGCCTTTTCTACTCTGACTCTATTAGATTAGGTTAGAAGGGGTGATGTTACGGTATGCCATCGCATCTCACTCGGATCTCAATGGATCAATTGCGCTCCCCACAGGATTTAGGTAAGGAAGGGGTATGGGGAAAACGATAAGATGGATTGGGTGGAGTTAAGGTATGGGATACCTCCCTGAACCACCCTGAATTCTGCATGAATTTAAGGATGTTTCTTAGTGGCAAGTTAGAGATGTCGCACAATTCGTCGAAAAAGTATTCCCCGAGGGCTGCTTTTCTGGTTCTGGCTAGGCTGGGGCATTCGCAAAGAAATTGATTGCTAATACACAAGTCCGACGAGCTAATGCGCATTCTGTGCATGTGGGTTCCCATAGAGTTTTGACCCGTTAGGAGACTCTAGGTAGGGGTACGAAATCCCACAAACCAAAATCTCGAATAAGGAAATCTCGCATTTTTTTGAAAATCTTAGAAATTGAAACCTCAGAAATTAAAATTAGTGATTTCAATAAAAGAGAGGGTGGCCAAAGGTTGCATGGTGTTGGAATTATTTTGAACGAAGAAGCGAGGAATTGTACCAAATAACCAAAAAAGTTTTCGGGATAAAAGCAAAACCTATCATTCTGCAGAGTGCATGTGGATGACAAACGTTTGGTATCCATTGAGGATCAGCTATGCAGGAAGGATCACTTTTGTGCCTTGGTAAATGAGGATTCCCTTGATCAGAGTGCTGAAATGCCCCAGCCAAACAGGATGCATAGATCTTATATCGCTATTGACACCAGGCCCCCTTCAGTAGTGGAAATCCAATCTTCGATAATTCTTATCAAAAACAACAAAGCAGCTGCACTTGATGGAATACCAACCGAATTCCTGAAAACTGATCCCGTCATCACGGCTAGTATTATAAATCCGTTAAGCTGTGTAGGAAAACGAAATCTTTCCCAAGGACTGGAAAAATGATGTGATTGTCAACTTGCCAAAGAAAGGTGTCCTTAAGAGTTGCAACATTTGGTGAGGTATAACAGTTTTGTAGGTTTGAAGGTGAAGGGAGAATCGAGTGGTCTAAAAATAAATAGCAAAAAGACCAAAATAATGCTCACAGGCTGCTCCACACATCAGCGTATTTTTATACAGGAGACGCCAGTTGAAGAGGGTGAACTATTTAACTACCTTGGAAGTATTGTTTTAGCTAATTGTGGAAGGTACTGATCTGGACATTAAAAGTAGAATAAATTAAGCTCGTGCAATCTGGAAAGCCACGTCTACCCTTTTAAGGAAATTGCTGATTCAGGCTTTTGTGAATAGCTGTCTTCGCCACATTTTAAAGATTCACTGGCCACAAATTATATCAAACGAGGAATTGTGGCGCAGGACAAGTCAAGAGCGTCTGGACGTCGACATAAGAAAGCGTAATGACAATGGATTGGTCACACACTGAGGAAACCAAACGATGAAATTGCAAAGCAGTCCTTTGATTGGAATCCTCAGGATGTACGGTGGGTTGGAGGACCAAGAACAACATGGAAACCAACTGTCTTAACAGAAGGATAATCTCAGAGAAACACGTGGCCATAGTTAAAATACCTTGCTGCAGACCGTGTGAAGGATGCAGACGTTTTGTTGACGCCCTATGCCCCAACCGGGGTTACAGGACATAATACTGAAGATTTTGTATCCAATCCCAGAATCTTAAACAAATTCTTGCTCCTTAGCATGCACTGTTGGAAACAAATAAAGACTTTAACGTTAAGTAAAAAGTCTTCATCTAACTTTTTGCTGTCTATAGTTGAGGGGGACATTTTAAAAATTCTTTATCTCTGAAAACAAAGCTAAACTTTTTTCTACAAGAGCACAAACAGTATATGCAAAATCAAGTTGTAAAGACAAATAAATTGCCAAGTGTTTATTTACATGGCTACAATCAATCGCCTCTGGTCTTTTCCATTGTATTAAACATTTCTGTATGAACAAAACAATCGAACATCTTTTCGTGTATCTGAGTAGTTCATGTATTGTTATATTATTAATTCACGGTCAAAATTTCAGACTGTTCCAAATTTTTGTAAGAAAAAACCAAAAAGTTGCTGTTTCGTTATCTGAAAAAATTTAAATGTGAAATAAAACGATATTGTCGCTGCATTTAACGAGGTAATAGAGAAAATGCTATCGACAAATGCGTGATAGCAGTAAAATGTTCCAGTGTTCCAGTGACTGCCATTGCACGAAGACTTCAGAGTGATGATGAAAAATACATATTTTAGGTGTACCTACTATAATGTATTCTATACTTGGTTTCGTCAAAAAATCGATTCATAATGTCCCCGGTACTAAACTAATGATTTTCAACTATTGTGGAGCTTGAAGTTACTGCTATTATTTTTTTTTTTTTGAAAAAAAAAGTTCTTACAATATTCTTTTTTTTCGAAGATTTTATTTCGAAGCAGATCCATTTAAAAATTCAGAAAATTTCTAACTGAAATAAAAAGCCTCATCAAAAGTATAAAGCATGGTTCTTCAAACCCATAATACCTTATTTAAAATATAATAAGTTACTACGCTACCTAAACTCTCCTAAAAACATCCTCTGCTAAATTTTGTTTCCCTAATTTACTTCACTTTGTATTCTTATCTCCAGTGTTAGGAAAAATTGCTACTATTTTTCCACCTCTAATTTAAATAAACGTTAAACATTTTCAAGAATATCCCAGGTAATTTGTAGTAGCTACCTAACCTATATAGTATTCTTATGGCGTTGGTACTTAGAGACAATGAATGTCCATTACCCAATTCCCAAATTGACATAACTACAGTTAGCAAGTTGATATTGGTATTTTTCATTTCCTGACTCTTTGCCATGACAAAATAAAAAAAGAACCAACAACAAAAAATAAAAGAAGAACTTTATTTCCCAGGATAAGAGAGTCCTCATCTGGCACTTAATAGTATCGGATCAAAGGGGACCAGAAAATCTGTTGACAGAGCCTTTTTTGCATCATCAAACTGAAGTTGGCTATATAGATTGTGAACTTGAGTTGGGCACTCCTATGTTTCTATGAGTATGGTTACCACTTTTGCTAACTTTAATATTTCTGTAATTGTATTTGTTATTTGGGAGACCTTTAATGTTTTAGAAGAGTTTAATATTGTGATAAACATTCTTTGAGGGCAGCTAATGTCTTCATTTAAGGAAATTAGTTTCATTTTTGAAATAATTTGGCACAAGTTGGGACTTTGTTTTCACATAAGAACACATTAAGACAGTTTTTATATCTCAATTTTCAAAATTTTTATTTTTTCGAGGGTATTCCTTTTTTTTAATTTTAAGGCCATTACCGCATTTTTAAAAATTCTCAAATAACTCGTACAGTTTATCTTGTATTTAATTTTTGCAGTTCAAAAAATCGGCCTGAATTTGTCTAATGTTGGCTTAACTATTGCTTGCGTTTCCGTTGTATCCTATTTAAAATCATTTTATCTAACGGAGATTTCAAACAAAGCCACAATTTTGAGTAGACTTCAGTTTTTTTTTAGGTTAGAGTTTAACAAAAAATTGAAACGTTACTTTATTTTTTCCAATTTTTGTGTACGAATTTTCCTCTTTTGGCAATCTTGTTTTTCTGTCAATCTAGTGCTAAGATGCAATAAAATGAGATTCTTCCGCTTATACTTTGTGTTTTCTTATCGACTACAAGACTTTGAAAGATTATGTTCTAGGACAGACCAACCAACGCTGCGTCGTCGGTCTTCGATGATGCGACGAAAGGATGAGAGTTTTATTTATTTTATTTGAGAATTGAAATTCAAGATGTCCTTAAAAGATATTGCTACAGATGTTTATTTGAAGAAATTCAAATAAGATATAGCAGAGATCTATTATAAAGTTTTACAGACCCACAAAGAAGAAAAAAAAAGAATACAAATCAAATTAAAGGGATAACAAACAAAAAATCCACTTCTTTTTTTTTTTATCAAGAAGAAAATCCTTAAGGAATTTTTTTCTTTTTATTTTTCAAACAAAAAACACAAGTTTTTAATTCAAAGTCATTTCTTCTTATATGTACATAGAAAAGCCTGTGAATAGAAAATTAAAATAAAAACAGATTTACCATAGAAAGTTACAAATAAGGCGTTAATTTGCAAGAACTTCTATGTCCTTTGAAAAGTTCTACTTTAAATATTTTGTAGAGAATTGTTTCAAAATGTTAAACATAGGGTAGCACACTCAATGAAAAAGTTGAAAAGGAAATTCCGACCTACAAAGTTTCATTAATAGAGGTATGGAGGTAGCACGAAAAGTATAAAATAAAAGTATGCAGGATAATTTCCTAGCAATAAAAAAAAGGATAAGTACAAGAGAGAAATGAATACAAAAAAAAATATACCCATTTTAACGCTTTCAACAAAAAAAAGTTTTAAAAGTTTGAGTGACCTGTTGACGTGATATAAAAACATTTTCAACATAATAGGAAAAGTTTTTCTTTGTTGAGGAAACCTATACTTTTTTGTGTTTAAAGTAATTAAAGTAGCTATGTGTGGGAAAAAGTAAACTTTAATGTATACCTACATACAAATATATCAGAATAATATTGATATAAAAAGCATTTCTTCATTTCAGTCAATTAAAAATTAAAAAAAAAACTTATTTTAAATTTACTGTCCGGATTCCGGAAGGATCTGTTCCATTTTCGGAAGTGACTTGTCAGCCAATGGTTTTTGCCTCAAAGTGGGTAAATTAGGCCTGCTGTTAATTTCGCATGGTAATTGAAAAGGTGTACCGTCTTCCATATACAGAAAGTCCTTGAACATTGAAGTATACCTGCCTCAAAGCCCTGACTCAAAAAATCTATAAGAACTTCGTTCTAATAAATACAAATAGATTTTGGGGCGCATCAGCTCGTGGAGAACCAGGGTCTATTGACTTACAATTCTCAACCATTCCTGTATGTGCGTTGTTGGCAGGAATGAAGGGGACCTACAATTTTTTGCGGAGTCCGAACGGCTAGATGAGAAGCACTTATTTATGACAAGAATACTGATGGAGGGTTTTTCAGTTCCTCGCAAGTGGCAGTAGCTACCTCAGATAAAAAAACATTTGTTTTTAGGTGGCACTGGCTGGGAATCGAACCGACACCTTCGGCATGACAGTCCAATGCACTAACCATTATAAACTTCGTTCTGAAAGTCGCAAGTTTATGGTTTTGCTTTAACTGAGACAAAATTGCACAGTATACAACTTAATTGGAAAGATTTAAATATTTGACCCATCAAATTCACAGTTCCCAAAGTGGACATACTTCCGCGGTTCCTAGATAATTTTTTTTTGCAAACCACAAAAGGCGCATTGATATGTAAAAATGAATATATAGTAGTGGAGAACTTGATATAGATTCATTGGTTGATACAGAGGGGGTCATGACCCCCCCTGGGGCCTTTCCCGTTTCAAGAAATATTTTCAGACCACAGTATTTTAGTGGCCTTTCGTATGGTTGGTATGGTTTATTGCAAATACCTATAAATGAGGTGCCAAAAACCACTATGAAATTATAAAAAAGCTTTGAAAATTTAGTAAAAAAAAAATTTATGTCTGATCAATTACAAAACCGAGCTGACCTTTTATGACCATTAAGTGACCATTCATTTGTACTTGTTTTTTTTAATATAACATAAATGAGGTACCAACATTTTTTTCAATGACCCAGAGTGGCCTTAAAAAAAAACACGTTCGCAATTTCATTAAAACATAATACATCACTACCCGTTTATTGAAACTAGTTGACTTTTTATCACGTTCTAATGGCCTTTCTGGTTGGGTAAGAAATATTGAGAATTAATATCTCGCATTAAAAAATCTTGCAACCTTAAATCTCACAGATTATAATCTCGCATTGCAGTAAATTAACTTTGTAATCAAAATTTTTCGAATTGAAATCTTGATTTAGATTCTTAGTTTGGGAGATTTATCTACGAGTTTCATTTTTTTTTTTCAGTTCGAAATTCAGAGCGAATGTTACTGGAAGATTTTGATATTGGAGAATTTAATTTGCAAAATCTCAGTTTATTTGCGAGATTTTTTTCTTCGAAACGTAAATGGGGAATTATAAAAGATGTGATTTTTTTAATATTAAAAAATGCGAGTTTCCGTTTTTCAAGATTTTGGTTCGCGGAATTTTGTAAAGCTCCTGGGCTTTTCAAAAAGTACTCTTTTTTTGGAAATATCTTACATACAAAAGGTACCAAAAATTGTGGGGGATTTTGAAAATTGAATTGCGATAACGAATTTATTTTTCACCACATTTTGCTTCGATTTGATTACTTCCCGTTCCCCCACCTAGAAACTTGGCAGAAACCATTGGGAGTTTTCTTGACGTTGAAACTAGCTGACATTTTTATAAAGATTTAAGTCCTTTCGGATGGTATTAATTTTTTTGAAATTTCCCATAAATTTGGTGCCAAAAATAGCACTTGAACAATAATTTAAATATTCATTAACAAAAAAACTCTGGCTGACCAATTACTAGGCGTGTTTTATTATCATCGGGATCTGGATCCGGATTAAGTTTTACACGTAATACAAAAACAAAATAATGGGAAATTTTCTTAAATTGTTTTTGTAACACGTGTTAAAAGAAGATCCAGATCCAGATCCCGATGATAAAAAAACACGCCTACTAAAACTAGCTAACCTTTTATAAAGTTTTTAGACATTTTTTGCAAATTTCCCACATATCGTTTACAAATTCTATAAAAATTCATAAGAAAAAGTGCATGGGTGACCAATTACTAAAAATAGCTGACTTTTTATAACCTTGAAATGGCCATTGGATTGACATACTTTTTAGTTGAATTGAATTTTAAAAATTCATAGAACAAAATCTATGCCTGACCAATTACTGAAAATAGTTGACCTTTTATCACGATCTGGAGATATTTCAGATGTTAAACTTTGCTAATTTCCCACAAATGAGGTGCCAAAAATCATGCGTGACCTTGAAAAACTTTGAGCACTGATTACATTAGTTATTTAGGGCTGACCAATTTCTAAGACTAGGTGACCTTTTCTGACCAATTACTGACCATTTAGATGGCATTATTTATTCCCAAATTTCCCATACATGAAGTGCCAAAGGTCCAGAGCCCTTTATTTCGCTTTATTAAAGTGAAATAACGCCGAATTTTAGCGTTTGGCCCTATTTCGCTTTGGCAAAGTGAAATAATGCCAATTCGGCGTTATTTCACTTTGGAAAATGACTTATCTACGTATTTGTGTAGTTAAAAAATAAAAAGAAGAGGAACTTCATAAATTAAAAAAAAATCTTGGAACGTTTTTGATGAATTAGAAAATAGTTTGGTTTTGAAAATTTTTAGAAGAAGCAACTTACATTTCGCACAAAATTTAAAGTTCTTCTTCCTGAAATTTTCAATACCAAACTACCACAAAACTTAGCCGAACTAGCTTTAAGAAAAGATATCAAAGGGCACGGTAGTGCCCAGCCAAGTTCGCGGCACTACACCCTTTTTACTGGAACAAATTCAGGCGATTTTCAACCCGCCTCTAACTTCAGTACCTATTAAGTCAGAAACTTCAAATTCGCAGTATTTGCTTAACTGAGCAAACACAGGTGGCTCAACAAATTTTAACTCCATAGCATTAGCAATTCCCGAGATAAAGGACTTCAAAAATCGCAAAAACCGTAACTGACTGACTCACTGACAGATCATCAAAATTATGGAGCATTTCCCGACATGGTAGAAACTTGAAATTTCGCACAACGGTAGGCCTTGTGGTGCATACAAAGGAAAAAATTGAAAATCTGCAATTTTCTATTCAGGAGGCATGGCATCCACCTGCTTTCTTAAAAATTCTTATAAATTATATGGAGCACCTCCGATTGTTGTAGAACGATGCAAATCGGTATCGTTTGTCGTAGAATGTAGAGTGGTAGGGCTTGATTTTCACCTGGCATAATAAAATCTTTGCAAAAAGAAGTGAAATCACAACAAAAACAAATGTTAAAGAGAAAGAAAAAAAAGAGCCACGTTCTTATTTGTACAAGAAATCTATGCGCATAATGTCAGCCAAAAAAAGTGATGAGATCTTAAGTATACGCCTAGTTTTAAGTTCATGAGGTTTAATATCAAATATCTTAAGTGGAGTAATATCGAAACAACTCCAAATTATGACAGAAATTTGGTAGAGGTTTTGACTTTGACCGGCAGAGGGCTATTTACCATTGTGAATGATGTCAGCGATTTGTCAGCAGTGTTAGGAATAGAGGGGAAAAGAGACAAGTGCTTACATGAAAAAGAAATAAACATAAGAAAAAAAGAGACTGATATACAGCATTTTTTTTGCACTAACCCGCATCTTTTTATTTTCATGTTATGAGCGATAATAAAACGCGGCTATAGTTGGTTAACATTGTCAATCAACATGCTTGTGTCTACGTCAAAAACTTTTGTATGATGATCGATGGGTCAGGATCCAATCGAAGAGTTCAGGGTTCGAATCCTGGCGGTACCCAACTTTTTTAATTTTTTTCGTGAATAATAAAGTTAAAACGATATTGTTAATATTAAATACTTATTCAGAACAAATATTGCATTTTTAATCTAATAAAAATTGATTAATAACGCATAAAACCAATAATTTCTGTTCATGAATTTAAAACCCAACAAATGATTTTAATAAAATGGAATTTGTTGAACAACTTTGTAGATTGCTATCCATTTGAATCGGGTTGCGTTCGGGTCAACAAATAATATTGATTGGCATTGTCGATCAACACGTCAACACTTACTCAAGACTGTTGATCAACGATGTTGATCTACATAATTCAACATAATGTGGACGCGGCCTTAGAAGTTCAGCTGTTGGTATAATCATTATTTATGAATAAATAGTTCGGCTTTATTTCTCAGCTAAAGTTCGGCTTTATTTCACTTTGTCAAAGCAATAAGGCCAAACGTTTAAATTCGGTGGCTTTAATATAGCGTAATAAAGCTGAATTTCAAAATTTCGCGTTATTTCACGGCACCAATGTTCAATCCATTTTTGAAATTTTATAACTTTGATAATAATTGAGAGAAAAATTTAGATTTTGGTACAAATGTAGCCACTTGTGTAATTTAAAAACTGGCGTATTGGAAGAAATTTTAGCGCAGTTATTTCCTAACTTATTAACCTAAGGAAGATTCGTTTTTTTTTCAATTCTCCTCTGTAGTTTTAGAATTGAGGTTTTGATTTTTATGAGTTTTATACCGAATCTCATAAAAGTCTACATTTGTACCAAAATTTAAGTTTTTCTTTCAATTATTACCAAAGTTATAAAAATTCAAAGTTTGATTGGACATTTTACATGACGTTTTCCCATATAAAAGTTGTTTCGTTTTTGGGGCCTCGTTAACGGTGAAATAATGGCTAAGATTTTACACAATTTTGTTTTATTTATTTGGAAGAGGATAGCGCAACAATTTAAACTAAATAATGAATAAGGACCCTAGTAATTATACACATATTATATGATTATATGTGGTTTTAATGTGTATATATGTACCTAAAACCATATGTATGTTCTATCAATGTTTAAAATTCATTTGACAACTACTACCAGATCTTAGTTCAATTCTAGTCATGCTCACATGTCGTTGAATTAAGAGTCATACTTGAAGCTTATGTCTAAGCATCACTTGACAAAAACAACCTTTAGGACCGAATGTTGTTGATGGAAGTTGTTTATTTCTAATGTGTAATAAAAGCAAAATAAAATATTCACATATATGAAGGTATGTGTATAGCTCAGCATGTGTGTACACATATATACAGTCCAAAAGCAACATTTTCCTCTATATAGACTAAGGTCATCTCTTTAGTATTTTAAGAACCCTATTCGAAATGCAATTCAATATGCTTTACAAGATATTATTTGCTTCGAAATTGGAATAACAATCATGTTTATGTACATTATGTGGCATAAGATAAAATCAATATCTACTTTCAACATCAGCATAAGGAATGTGAAATATTATCCTTTCAAATTGAAAACCCTACTGTCCTTGTTTTCTGCAGAGCATACAAATTTATCTTGTAGTCCGGTGACCAAGTCATAGACACAAACCTAATTGTGTCATCAAATTTTCTTTTAGATAAATGAAGGCTGTAAATTTAAGATTTTTTTTTTTCTTTTTTTTTAGTCAAGTCAGAATAATTTATTATAATATCTCAAAGCTAGAAAAATTCTTTCTGGAAAGTATGTACCTTCTTAGTATAAGGAAAAAACAAAAAAAATACAAAATAAAAAAAAAAGCCTTGCAAAATATTGTTGATTTCCCTTTGGCCGGAAAGTGCCATTCGGCCATTTATTAATGACGTAAATTATAAAACAAGACGGAAGTGAACGTTAAGGCTAAATAAGATAAATGACTCTCTTTGACAATGGGGTCATATTTTAGTTCTTCAACAGCTAAGTCTGCCAGTTGATTGGAGATTTTTGAGACACCTGTGATGTATGAATAAATTATAGAAAATTGGTCGGTCTGGATCCACTTAGAGGAGAGAGGTGAGGTATAAATAAGAAATACCCCATGCAGAAATGGTTTGTGCGTTGGACTATCACGCTGAAGGTCTGGTAATCGATTCTCAGCCTCTGCTGACTGCCAAGAAAAATATGTTTTTATTTTCAAGGGTTCTGCCTCTAGTAAGGAAATGATAGATTCTCCAAGAATAGCTTTTGTCATGAAAAAGTAGGTAATTCTCATTATTTTTATTATTATAAACCAACATTTTATTTTATAAGTATACCTATCTCTTACTTTATTGGTTAAATGTCCTTATAGGATTTTTTTCTAGTTAATTCAAACCTTGCGAAAATTTGGGGACACTCTTTGAACTGTGACCTCCAAACTTTCATTATTTCTGAAAAAAAAATTTGACAGTGAAAACACGTTGTTTTCTCTTGTAATACTCCATTTTTACTAATCGTTAACTATTGGCTTTCAAATTGTTCTTTTTTTAGAGTTACCAATACTTCGCTACACAAATGGCGATAAAATCAAATCTTGCTGTAAGTTTGGGAAACTTTTTCTTTAGTTTACAAATAAAATGTTTAGAAAAATGTTAACATTAAATAGCTTAGCTACAAAAACGTTTTTCTATAATATAAGGAAGTATAGAAGTTGCGTCAATTTGTGAGATGAGGGGTGAAATATACAGATACACATACATATTTATTATGACAAGATGCTTAGCACACCTGTAACAAAGGCAGTCAATTTTTGGTATATCTCATAGTTAGACGTACAAAGCAAATACAACACACATATACGCACACCCCACCACAACGGTGCTCGAATAGCCATAAAAACGCTTGTTTGCATCGTTGCCATAATGGTTTGGAAGCATAAAAATAGCAATTTTCACTTGAAAGCATAGAGAAGGCAATTGCCAAATTCCGTTTAATCGAACATAAAATACTATGATATCCACAGATGATCGAAATTGTTAGCCATTTTGTTTTCCTTTACAGTCAGTAGCACAAGCATCTACCAATATTACTTTTTATTGAAAAGGAAACAATTTTTAAATTTTACTAAGCAATTATAAAAGTCGAAAATGAAGATATCCTAACTTAAACAAATTAAGATAAAAACGTTAACAAAAAAAGAATTAAAATAATAAATAATTCAAGTACCTACATAGCTTTTTTACTAACAAATTCAATATTTTTAAGCGGGCCTAACATTTACAACCACAAGAACTGCCCCCGGAATTGATTCAACGACATTTTTACTCACGGTATAAAAGTTCTATGTACATTGTACATACATTTTTGGCAAGTGATGCACTCTTAAAACAAAAAATTAAACTCGAGATTTTGATCAGACTTGTCAATACGATGATAGGGTAGACGAAAAAAGTGGGTCTCACAATTCTGTCTGTCTGTTCGGCTGCAGCCTAAACAGCTGAATCGACTTTAAGTTGGGTCTTGTGTGTAAATGGAAATTCACACACAAGTGCAGTGCATGCTGCGCATTATACATCAATTTATATTGAATAATTTTGAATGAACAACAACAACCTGTGTGTGTTACCACCAAGTTTATAGGCTGCAGTTATAGCTATTTCACGAGAGCCACCTCGATCATCAGACTCCTTTAGTGGTGCATAGTCTGGTTATGTTCGTATTAATTGAAAAACTCTTTGGCTCCGCGAAATTAGGCTCCAGGAAATTAGGCCCCAAAAAAAAAATGAAATAAGGCCCCAAAAAAATGCATACAAAACAACAACAATGAAAATTCATGAATTTTGGGGTGTTATTTAATTTTTTGGGGCCTTATTTCATTTTTTTTGGGGCCTTATTTCATTATGAAATAAGGCCCCAATGAAAAAAGACCCTAACATTAAATTTGGGGCTTAATTTCATTTTATTTTGAAAAACAATTTGGGGCCTTATTTCATTTTGCATAATTTACTTAAAATTGCCAAAAAAACATAGTTTTCTTAAAAAGTATTGAGAAAATCCGCTAATCGAGGACCCAGAGCTAGCAAAATACCGCTTAGTGTGGTCTCAGCGATCATGTTTCAATGTAAAACCGAGGTGATTTAAAAGCTTGAAGAGAAAACCATCGTCACTCTGGTTAAATCAGATTATCGAAGTGTTGTTAAGTGCGGATTTGAATTATCTAGTTTATATTAATTATGATGGTTTTCAACACGATCCTTATATTGAAAAGCATCAGTAAGTAACAGAATAGCTGACAAAAATCGCACCATTTTTTTCAGCTATTCTGTTACTTACACGAAGAAGATATTTTTAACGTTGAAGAACCCTGTGAGGAAGACATTAACGAAGAGGATGAAAACCCTGTTGTTGTAAGCACATCCATTGACGAACACATTTGCGTTGTTTGTAAGGATTTGCGAGCAAATATTGTTCTGTTGCCTTGCAGGCATTTAAAAATTTGTGCTGAATGCAATCTCAAAATTCAAGCTGAAGCTATAGCTGAAGGAGGGGAGAGTTACAAGTGTCCTTGTTGCAGGGAAATTGTACAGGATACAATCCAAGTATTTGTTTGATGGTTTGGGGTATTATTTCATTTTTGAAAATAAACTTTAATATTAAAAAAAAACAAATTGGGGTCTTATTTCATTAAAAATAAAAAAAGACAAAACAAGCCTTATTTCATTTATTTTTGGGGCCTTTTTTCATTTCGATGGAGCCTTATTTCATTGGGGCATAGTTTCATTATGAAAAATTACCCCAATTTGGGGCCTTATTTCATTTTTTCTTTTGGGGCCTACCAGACTAAGCACCACTAAAGGAGTCTGATGATCGAGGTGGCTCTCGTAAAATAGCTATAACTCCAGCCCATAAACTAGGTGGTAACACACACAGGTTGTTGTTGTTCATTCAAAATTATTCAATCGATTTTCTTAAAACTGGGTACATGCATCCAGAATCACCAAATCAAAAATAACGGTATCTGCCATACAATTTCTTATCAATTTTAAAAAATCAACAAAATATTTTTTAGCAAAAAAAAATCGATAAATTTCTTTTATTAAATGCTACCTTTGTATAAGGAACCATTTTTTTTTATTTTCGATTTTCTTCGAAACATTGCTTATGGTTTCAATAATATTTTTATACGCCTCTTAAAAAAATATTAACATTTTTTTTTGATAAAAATTTCAAAAATTTATATTTTTTTATTTGTTTAAAAAATATTCAAAATTTCTTTCTTGAAAATCAAATATTTTGAAAACTGCGTGGTCGATGTTTTTGAAAATCGGTATTAGGGGAATATTTTGAAAAAAATTTACATTTGTGAGAAAATAACGGTATATCTTCTATACAAACGTTAAGAAACCGTTAAAAATATTCTTTTTTAAACGGCTTGTACGATTTTTATAAAACTATTTTTGTATGCTGACCTATACAGCAAAAAATTATAAAAATTACACTTAGCAACTATTAAAAGCACTTCCCATAGAACATTTTTTTTTTGTTCTCTATCGGCCGGAAGGACCTAAATTCATTTTTACTATAAAATTTCATTCAAATTCAAACAATAAAGCATTTCAAAATGCTTAGTACTTAAATTTGCATGACAAAATTTTTCCATAAAAATGTTTTAAGAATTGGATGAAAGTACAAACTTTTAAAGGAGTTATTTTAGCTAATTTAAATATAGCCTCTTGAATAGCGCATTTTTTAATAAGAATGCCTCAAATTAGCTTTACTCGAAATTCTATCGTCAGAGTTGTTTAACTCGAAAACATCCAAGAATAATGAACAACCTGATTTGCATGCATCTTTCAGGAATGTATCAACATTTAAAAAAAATGTGTTTGGAAAGTGTACCTACTCCTAAATTTCTTTGAACAATAATTTTTATTGGAAAATACCTAATACCAAAAAACAAGTTGACACGCATAAAATACCAAATTGTTTATCGATTTTTATCTAAATATTTGTGAAAATGATACAAAAATGGAACATAAAATAACTTCAAAACACTAAGACCAAGCTTTTGAGAGCGAGATCATCTTAATTTATGGGCGCAATCCGAATCAATTAAGATCTCGAGTAAGATGATCATGGGGAGTTAACTCGAGACTTTAGGAACTGACATTTCTGACAGATATTGGTGTTTGTTTAAAGACTTTTGATATCAAAGTGCAATAACGGTGCCAAATCATCTCGATTTCAATAGTGAATGACTTTGTCCATTTTTAATGTCGCATCTCAATTTCTAGAGTTTTTCGACAACAACTGTAAGCTTAAATTAATCCGCTACTTAAAAACAGTTTATGATTATATTATTCAAGTTTAAATTAATTTGAGAATATGCTAACTTAGATTCAGGGTTAGAAAAATAGCGTCCCAGAATCATAAAATATGGATATTTATCATTCTTTATCGATTTTCTCACGAACCATAACAAATATTAATAGTTCGCATTTCGCAAACGAATCAATTTTTGCTCCATAAAAATTTTTAATTATACATTTCGTCACCTGGGTTCTATCTTGTTCAATGTCCATTTTTCTAATTGTTGGGAAATCGATTTTTAAAGTTTAAGTTCAAAACTTTTGTTTATTTTACGAATCTTTGTTTGGAAAGTAAATTTTTTTTGATAGCTTTAACAATTTTGTATATAAATTGACTGAATTTTACAAATTTACTGTTAATTCGAATTAATAAAAAAATTAAATATACCATCAAGTCATTTTGGATATTGAACAATGATGTATGGGACGTTTCAAAGTTGTTTCGTTGATCGGATATTGAACAAAAAAAAAGTGATATTGAACAAAATGGAAATAATCAAAGTAAAACTACGAAAACAATGTAGCTAACGGTAAATTGAACAAAAAGCCATCCTTATTAAGGTATAAATCAAATTTAACTTTAATTTAGAGTATTAAAAAACTGAGAATTGTTCGTGTGTATAAGTTTAAATAAGTTTTTCTTTAATTTTCCTTCTTTACATAAGTTTTAATAAGTTATTTAAAGAAGCAAAATTACTTTAACAAGGAAATATTTTTCGTAAAAGATTTTTCTTATCTTCTCTCATTGCCAAAAAAATACAAAAAGCAAATAATTTTTGTACAGTAACGCATTTTATTAAAAAAAAACTTTTTTAAGAACAACAAACTTTTAAAAATAAATAAAAAATACAAAAATCAATTCACAAAAAAAGCAAATAAACAAAAAATCTTACAATAGGTATTGTATTAATTAAAAATCCATTCCTGCCAACAAACACGCACACAGGAATGGTTGTGAGTTGTAAGTCACTAGGCCCTGGTTCCCCATGAGCTGTTGCGCCACCCAATTTATTTATTTATTGTATTAATTAAATAATATTGATATTAATCAACTTTTCTTTAGTCTTAATTCATTTCATGAATGTAAAAGGTACATTTTTTAGGTGCAGGGAACTAAGTCCCCGGGAACCAAGTAAACCGAGGGACTTAGTTCTCATTTAATGGGAACGAAGTCCACTTCAGCGAAGTGGACTTAGTTCTCATAGAAAGTGGGAACTAAATTCCTCAAAAACTGAGTGGTTTTACTTCTCTCTAAATGTGGATTTAATTCCCACTTTCAAGTTAAAAAATCAATCTTATTAATAAAATTGTAATACTTTTTACAAGTGTTGGATATATAAGATAAATTCAATGTTTCTTTAAATCCAGATTCTTTTAATGCCAGAGAAACTTTGCATATACCCAGACTCACACCTACCCCAAATCTCATAGTGTGTCCAAGCATGGGGGTCCTATACATACCTCACTGTTTATTCACCGTAATGCTTTGTCTTTCATAAATACAGTGCTAGCACCCAGCATTACGGCGAATAAACAGTGAGGTATGTATGGGGGAGCATGCTGCCCCCTGCAACCCCCAGACTTGGGCTCACTATAGGATTTGGGGTAGGTGCAAGGCTGGGCTTATGTAAAGTTTTCGTGCTACTTTGAATTTTTGTAATTTTTATCGTTGAAAGTTAGTTCCCTCTTCATATTTCAAAATGTGTATTTAGTTCTCATAAAGAAGTGGACTATTTTCTCACCTTGCCTGGGAACTAAAACCAGTCGTTAAAGTAGATTTAGCTCCCATTAAATGAGAACTACGTCCCTCGGTGGACTTGGTTCCCGGGGACTTAGTTCCCAGCACCCATTTCTTAAGCACATTAAATTATTGCTTAAGGCAACCAAAGTAAGGAAAAAAATGAATACAAAAATTCAATGGTTTTTATTTAATGTTTTGGTAAAAGCGTTGATCTTGAACATTACACATAAAAGGCACCACTGCTTCAAGATCTTCTTTCTTTTCTTTTGACAATTTTATGAAAAAAAAATGTATCAACTTTGGGAAGCCTTGTTGCAGGT
This sequence comes from Dasysyrphus tricinctus, assembly GCA_963921185.1. Classification (NCBI taxonomy): domain Eukaryota; kingdom Metazoa; phylum Arthropoda; class Insecta; order Diptera; family Syrphidae; genus Dasysyrphus; species Dasysyrphus tricinctus. The sequence continues at coordinate 237,884,244 of OY992532.1, forward strand.
CTTATCTCTTTTATTTTTTGTTATTTTAATTTGTTGGAAATTGCCACTGTGTGTGGTTTTATAAAACATTGACAGAATATCAGACTTTCTATACTGAATCTGTCTGCAGTCTTTAAAATGAACCATTTTGAGATCAATACTGGCCTTGTTAAAATTTAATATTCCTTCTTTTTTCATCTGGCTTATTTTAAGTTTCACATGATCATAGTTAATGCCCTTGAGAATACGGAGGAGCGAAACGGGACTGTAAATTTCCAAATTTTTTTATATATTTTTCAATAGAGCTATGGACTGCACCCACTCCCTGAATTTGTGTATGACCTGGTTCCGAATATTTGTGGGTTATTTTTTCAATGCTTTTATTTTCTTCCATTAATTCGGGTTCCGGAGATGACAAATATTCAATTCATTCCATTAAACTGGGAGTAAAATTATACAAAATTATAACAGGGCTTAATATTTCCTTAAAGGCACAAGGGAAAAGAACTGGAACACTTACAAATCTTGTTGGTTAATTTTTTTATCACAGTGAACATTAAACAGCACATGCGTCCTTTCTTAACGAGATACTGGATGCAGCAATGTATCTGCAGTTATAGTGATTGCATTTGATATTAAACAAAAGGAACTACATAATGTGTGTTGGATATTGAACAAAAAGCAGAAGAAGTAATGGATATTGAACAAAAAGGAACACTGTTGCGTTTTTCTTATAAGTGTATGAAATTTTGTTCAATATAATACAAACATTTTTTCCATGGTTAATTGAACAAAATATACACTAAAAATGCTGACGAAAAGTGGTTTATTGAACAAAGTAGTTCTCTATATCTTGAAAAGAAGAAGAGATAGAACAAAACGGATTTCACCAAACGAAAGAGCGTCCAAAAATTAGTAAGACTGCATACTTAACTCAATTTCACCAAAAATGGTCTATTGAACAAGATAGAACCCAGGTGACGATTTTTATATACTCACCCCAATTACATAATCCAATGAATGAGCTGCGGATGGAGTCAGACTCAATTTTGACATGTTGACTATGAGCTGTTGACTCCCTCCGCAGCTCATTCTTCGGATTCTGTAATCGGGATGACTTTTTTCTGTATCCCTCGTCGTTGGTGAGTTTTCGGAAAAACAAAATTTAAGTAAAATATGGTTTTCTTTCGATAAGGATCTAAAAAATGCTTTCATCAAATTATTCTGCATCAAGTATTCCTTCACTACGACTGTGAAGTTAAATTCTTTTGATGGATGGAAAAGCGAAATTTTCAGATTTTTATTAACTGCTCAAGAAAAAGGTGATTTTGGAGCAGTTGGCTGATATTTGGATCGCAAGACACTTTTACTGCTGTTTAAAAAAAAATATTGAACCATTTGTTTATTCATTGTAATATATCTATGTATGTTCATTCGTTGGCTGAAAGTGAAAAGCGGCTTAATCCACATTTCTTTTGATCATTAATTATAGACCACTTCAAAAATTGCTAGAAAATAGACAAATCTATCAAATCTTTTGATTTTCACGGAATTTAGCAATAATGTGTGTAGAAAAATACTTAATGTAATTTTGGTTAAATTCAATCAATGCGAACGCTTTTTCTTAATTATTAGTAATAAATGCAAAAAAGGAGTTTTTTTGCTTTTGCTTTCTCATTTGAACCGTTCGTTCGTAAATGGATCTTCAATAGTTGCCGCATGATAAATTCGGGAACGAACCATTTTACAGAATTCGCAGGTATAATTCGATCATGAAAGCGAATTTTATTCTAAAGGAACCAAAAAATATGATTCGTTATAAAAAAAAATATAACATTCTTTTTTGTTCAGAGTTAACTCAGCACTGGAAAATGGGCATAAGAGAGTTTTCGTAGGGGGTAATATTTGAATCTGATCCATGAAAAATTAAATTACAAAAATTAGTTTTCGGATATACTGTAGACGTTTTGCGTCGATACTAATTCTTCATTATTTTCGGTGTTTGCAAAAATATTAATAACGGAGACTTTTTATAAGGCAAGCATATTGTAAAGGACCAGAAAAATTAGTTTTATTAATTTTTGTAATATATTTGCCCAACATACTGTATATAATTAACAGACAAAACTCATTGACATTCATTACAAAAAAAGAACTTCATATTTCTGGTTGTTTCCTCTTATCACCTACGGCTATAACATTCATATTATAACCACACAATATATAAATACCAGCATAGCTTTGCAGAATATATTTTTATGCACGTATAACGCTCACACACACACAAGTATTTTTGATAATGAAACGTCCTCTTTGAGGCTATTTTGGCTATGGCTTTTATATTTTCCGAAATAGCTCCAAACTATGCCGACAGAAAAAAATACTCTCGAAATTAATGTGGAATGCTGCATTTGAAGCATTTTCTTTGTGAGGCGCAACAAAAAAAAACTAATTACATCCATTTGGGGAGAAAAAAAATCCAAGCCAAACGCGAAACAAAGCGAATTTTATCAATGAAATTATTGCCAATGCCAATGCCATCATACCATGTTCTTTGATAAGCTAGGTATGTATGTGATCTGAATACAAAAAAAAAGGACCAAAATAATTGTGGCATCGTTATTTCTATTCTATTTATAAACCAGGTCGATTAAGAATAATTGAGTTCTATGAATTTGAGATTATTTACAAAAGTTTTTTGGGATAAGGAAAGACGAGGACATTTATTGGTTACAAAATTAGAATCTAAACTGGCAGTTTATTTCAAGAGGCATCAAATATTAAAATAGCTTTTTTTTCACCATCAGGCTTTATAAATCAGAGCTTGGATATGTATAGGAAGTTCTGGTATATTATAAAAATGGCACCAAACTAAACATGAAAAAACTATTTTATCCTATTTGGATGGTTACAAAATGAAAATTGGAAGATTAAGATTTTCCTTCTTTTAAGTTGGATTTAGGGATTTCTTAACGAAATTCAAAAAACATTTTGTTTGAGATGATACTCGTATACATACAAGCACTTCTTTTTATATAAATCAGATTACTACATTATGTTAAATATACAGTAATTTTACATACTGTAGGTAATAAGTTTCTAACTAGTCTCTATTCTTCTAAAATAGAATAGATAGGCTCCCTTTCTCCCCTATTTGAATATTATGACATCGGAAAACCATTGCTAACCAAGTGAACTTCCTTTAACCTATAGTTTTTAGTGAAATGGAATAATGGAATGTTTCTTCATGAAAATGTGTCTACGAGTCCAGCAATTATTGGTACTCTTTTAAGCTTTTCGACAGTACTTAAATTAGAAAATCCATTAGTCACGAGGTTATTCAACCTCGTTTGAAAACTTCCGTCAAATTGACAACGTGAAAAAAACAATTTTTTTCAGTTTACTTCTTCTTTAAGTATTGTTTTTTTTAACTATAGTTATTGACTATATAGACTTTGTATATTTACTCTATTTCCAAAATACCAATTAATATGTCAAGCTCGTTCCAACAAAAGATTTCTGCGAGTAGAATGTAAATATTTGACAAGTTCCAAATGAGTTTTGTGGAGTTAAACAACCTGAAATAAAGCGAAACTAGCATTGTAAAGGTTCACTAGTAATAAGATTATTTTAGTCTTAATTTGTTAGCATAAAATCGAAATAAAACTAAACTTAAACTAAAACTAAACGTTTTTCTTATAAAATAATGAAAAGTTAGCCTCCTCTCAGCCACGACCTTCAAATATAGATATAAGTCTACAAAAAAAAAAAAAAAAAACTTTCAATCGTATCTGGAGTTATTATCATCATCATCATCGTGTCCTGTAACCCCGGCTGGGGCATAGGGCGTCAACAAAACGTCTCCATCCTTCACGGTCTGCTGCAAGGTACTTTAGCTGTGGCCACGTCTTTCTCTGGGATTCTGCTTCCGCTAAGACAGTGGATTTCCATGTTGTTCTTGGTCTTTCAACCCGCCGTGCACCCTGAGGATTCCATTCAAAGGACTGCTTTGCAATTTCATCGTTTGGTTTCCTCAGTGTGTGACCAATCCAACGCCATTTACGCTTTCTTATGTCGACGTCGAGCCGCTCTTGACTTGTCCTGCGCCACAATTCCTCATTTGATATTATTTGTGGCCAGCGAGTCTTTAGGATGTGGCGAAGACAGCGATTCACAAAAGCCTGCATTTTCTTCGAAATAGTAGACGTGATTTTCCAGGTTTCACAAGCATATAACAGCACGGATTTGACATTGGATTCGAAGAATCTCAACTTAGTGCGTAAGGAGATTCGACTGGATTTCCAAATTGGGGACAGGGTACCGAAGGCAGCACGAGCTATATTCATTCTACTTTTAACGTCCAGATCCGTACCACCGTTTGCAGAAACAATACTGCCAAGGTAGTTGAACTGTTCCACTACTTCAACTGGCGTCTCCTGTAGAATAATACGCTGCTGTGTGGAGCGGCCTGTGAACATTATTTTTGTCTTTTTGCTGTTTATTCTTAGACCACTCGACTCTCGCTTCACTTGCAGTGTTTGGCACATCCCGTTCAGCCCACTGATGTTATTTGCCAGTAGACATATGTCATCGGCATAGTCTAAATGACTGAACCTTTCGAACGGTCTCCACTGAATGCCCTGTCGCTCAGCTGTACCAACACTGGCCGTCAATACGTCGTCCATCGCCAGCAGGAAGAGAATTGGCGATAAAACATCCCCTTGTCTCACACCCTGTTGCACTACGAAGGAGTCGGATAGCTGTCCATTGTGCAAAACAAAACACCTTGCGTTGTTGTAGGACTCTTTAATAATGGCAACTATTTTTGGTGGAATTCCTTTACCAAGCAACGATCTCCATAAAGTAAAGCGGTGATTGATATTCCATCGACTGCTCGAGGACGATACGCAGGGTGTTGATATGGTAAACACACGATCGACCACTGCGGAAGCCAGCTTGATGCCTCTTGAGTGTAGACTCGATTCTATCCTTTATTCGCTCGAGTATGATTGTTGCCATTAGTTTTGGGAAAACGGACAAAACTGTGATACCACGCCAATTGTTGCAATTCTTTAAGTCACCTTTCTTTGGCAACTTAACAATTACACCATCCTTCCAGTCCCTGGGATAGCTTTCGTTTTCCCATATGTTTTGTATCAGCGGATGTAAAATACTAGCTGCTGCTACGGGATCGGCTTTCAGGAATTCAGCTGGTATTCCGTCCAGTCCAGCTGCCTTGTTGTTTTTGAGGAGATTTATTGATGTAAAGATTTCCGATTCTGACGGGGGTTCGATGTCAATACCCCTATAGGACCTGCGCATCTCGTTTAGTTGGGGCACTTCAGCACTCTGCTCAACTGAATCCTCATTTAGCAGGGCACAAAAATGGTCCTTCCATCTACGAAGCTGATCCTCAATTGATACCAAAAGTGTGCCATCCACATCCATTACAGGATGATTGGTGTTGCTTTTTTTCCCGATAACATCTTTGGCTATTTGGTACAATTCCCGGATATCTCCTCTTCTGGCAGCGCTTTCCGCATTATCTGCGAGTCCATCCAACTTCACCCCCTTGTCACGTCTCACACAGCGGTAGACCATCTTATGTGCAATGTGGTACTCTCTTCGCAAGTCAGCCTTTCGTTGAACATCAGCTTCGGCATTTATTTGGATTTTCAACGATTTGCGAAGTTCGATCTTATCCCAGGTGTCTTGGGATATCCAAGAGTCTCTACGTCTCGTTCGCTTGGGTACAGTTTCGGATCCAGTCTCCATAAAAACACTTTTAATTTCACCCCACATTTCATCAATTGTTGAATGTTGTATTCCGTTTAATGACGAGGCTCTGTCGTTAAGGGTGGTGACATAGTTTCGATATATGTTGGGGTAATTTAAAGCACCATGCCAGATTATAAGGATACAAAATATTTATATAGTCAGGGTTAGGGTCCTGTTGTTAGGAAAAGCTACTTTGACTGGAATTAGATCCCGTATCTAGTACTTATAACTCATGACAAGATGTTAACTTACTTAAAACTTTGATTAGCCATTTTTTTTTTACCAAAAACAACCAAAGATTAAAATTGAAAATAATGTTATGAAACTCTAATTTTTTCACCAAAATTATTAAAAGCCGAAAAGAGCTTCGTTTTAAAGAAGGCACTCAAAATCAGCATCACAAAATAACGTGTAATTTAACATACCTACAAAAATAATAATAAATAGAATGTTTAATTGCAACTGGTGTTTTTTTAATAAAGAGCGCATGTCATTTAAAAAAAATTATACCCCTCTTTATATCGAAAACTATAGAAATATTATTTCAAGGATAAATTTAAGGATTGTAAGCTTTTGCAAAAGCTTTATTTACATATTTCGTTGTTAAATGCTACCTCCACATTATTCATTCAGATTTTAAAATACTCAAAAGTATACGATAGAAAGGGGGTTTTATTGGAAGGTGTGTACTTATTTTTAGATTATTAAAATGTGTGGGAAACTCTTAAAAACGAAAACAAAACATAAAACTGCTAAGTACATAAGCACACACTGAATAGGGATTTTATATTTATTTCTTTCTGTTGTTGTGGAGATATTAAATTATTTTTACATTATTATTTGAAACTAAAATAGTGAAATTTAAAAACTTAAAAAATAATCAGATTTTTTCGTTGAAGAAGTACAAATTGAAATTCAGATTTTGATCAAACTTAACATTAGGTACTTAATAGGTAAGACAAAAAAAAGTGTAAATTCGCAATATCTGGGTTCTGGACCTTTGGAACCTCATGTACCTATGGGAAATTTGAACAAAAATTATGCCATCTAACTGGTCACTAATATTTTGGGCAGAAAAGGTCAACTATTCCTAGAAATTGGTCAGCCCTAAATAAGTTATGTGTAATCAATGCTCAAAGTCTTCAAGGTCACGCGTGATTTTTTACACCTCATTTGTGCGAAATTTGTAAAAATTGTATACCTACCATCCAATATATATATGTATATGGAACATAATAAAAGGTTCGGAAAGGCCACTTTGCGGTCATAAAAGCTCAGCTATTTTCAGTAATTGGTCAGCCATAGATTTTTTTCTTATGAATTTTTAATGAATTTAAAAAATCAAGGTCATGCGCGATTTTTGGCACCTCATTAAAGGGAAATTTGCAAAAAATGAAAACCATCCAAAAGGCCTTAAGAACTTTATAAAAGGTCAGCTTTGTAGTTTCAGTAATTGGTCAGCTTTTTCAGCTATTTTTTTTTTGTTTTACACAATGGGCAGCTATCTGACTCCTTCGTAGTGCATCAGGGTGTGAGATAAGGGGATATTCTATCGCCAATTCTCTTCCTGCTGGTAATGGACGACATGTATTGACGGCCAGTGTTGGCACATTTGCGCGACAGAGCATTCAATTGAGACCGTTTGAAAGGCTCAGTCATTTTAAACCATGTCGATGACATTAGTCTACTGGCAAATAATATTAGTGGGCTGGACGTGAACGGGATGTGCCAAAAACTACAAGTGAATGGAGGGCCGTGTGGTCCAAGAATAAACAGCTAAAAAGACACAAAAATAATGCTCACAGGCTGCTCCACACATTAGCGTATTATTCAATAGGAGACGGTAGCAGTCGTGCAGTTTAATAACTTTGGCAGTATTGTTTCTGCAAATGGCGGAACGGATCTGGACGTTAAAAGTAGAATTAATAAGGATTGTGCTGCCTTCGGTACTCAATTTGGAAATCCAGTCAAATTTCCTTTCGCACTTAGTTGAGACTCTTCGAATCAAATGTCAAATCCGTGCTGTTATATGCCTGCGAAGATTGGAAAGTCACTTCTACCATTTCGCGGAAATTGCAGGCTTTTATGAATCGCTGTCTCTGCCACATCTTAAAGATTCGCTGGCCGCACAAATAATATCAAACGAGGTATAGTGGCGCAGGACAAGTCAAGAGCAGCTGAAAGTCGATGGATTGGTCAAGAACTTAGGAAACAAAACGATGAAATTGCAAATAAGTCCTTTGAATTGAATTCTTAGGGTACACGGCGGGTTGGAACTTGGAAGACCAAGAACAACATGGAAATCATTTGTCTTAGCAGAAGCAGAATCCCACAGAAAGACGTGGTCACATGTAAAATTACTTGCTGCAGACCGTGAAGGATGGAGAAGTTTTGTTGACGCCCTAAACACTATGGTTTCAGGACGCGATGATGATGATAGATTCTTTCTTACAATTTTTAAAGCTATTTTTCAAGGTAAAAAACTATTGGAAAGCGAACTTTAGAAATTCATAAAATAAAAATCCATGCTTGATCAATTACTGAAAATTACCTTTTATCACATTCTAGAGATCTTTCATTTTCTTGTAAATTTCCCACAAATGAGTTGTCAAAGATCACGTGTGACTTTCCGTGACCTTGAAGAATTTAAAGCTCTGATTACAAGATAGCTTGGGCTAATCAATTTCAAGGACTAGTTATCCTTTTCTTACCAATAAGTGACCAATTAAATGGTATTATTTTTTTTTTTTTCAAATTTTCCATATATGAGCCGCAATTCTGTCCGTCTGTCTCATCTACTACAGTTTGAGCTTCTGATTAATTTTTAATAAATTTTGCGCATACCTTTTGATTTTTTGAAACTCCCCTCAAAGTTTGATTTTAATTTTTCTAGGGTAAAAAACGATATTTGCTATACAGTTAAACCTCCTATTACGGACAGAACCATTTTTAAAAATTGTCCAAGAAATATTTTTTGGATGTACATAGATAGATATTATTTTAATTTTTTTTTTTTTTTGAACTCAATACATATTGCAAAACCACTTACATATATTTGATTCTGTTCAAGTAGATAGGGCCTTAGGTCCTTCAAAACACTGTTGTTGTTGCTGATAACTGATTATTTTAGCTGTTGGTAGTACGTGTTCTAATTTGACTAGGATTTATTTAACAGTATCAAATTTTATAAAAATAAATATGTATTGATAAAAATATACACGTTGACTAAGTATACAACTGGGTACACATTGGCCTCTGCTTTAGGACCCTGCACTTTGAGAACTGCTTCTGAAAAAACAAAACCTATCCAAGGTCAAGCAAACGTCCCCTTTGATTTCCTAGCACATATTCATATCTGCTAATTCAAGCCCGAGGTAATTAATTAGTGAATCATTTATACCGCCACGCATGGATGTACTGTACAAACGAGGACACCATCGTGCAGTGTATCCTTGAATACACCCACGACACGATTGCCAATGTAATGTCCATGTGATTGGCCAACAAAAAAATTTAAAATTCTATTTCTCTTTCGTATATCATACGCTGGCTGGTAGCGAGCAAAAAGCCCCAAACATAATTGAGCACCCAACAAGTGGATTAAATGGAAGGCACAGGAGGATAATAAACCAATCTACACGATTTTATTTTGATGTCCTGTGTTTCCAAATAAATTGATATACTCCAGACTAAATTGCCATGTAATTTGTGTAACAATGTTGGTGGTTAGCTCTGGATATCCTCTGCACTTTTACTATCTCACATTTCCGAAATCGCATCATATATGACCTCCTCCCAAATTATAGACAAACTTGACAAAAACCTGCCAAATAAATTAGGTCAGGAACAACATAAACATACCTTACCTAACCTATACTATAAAAAAAAGGGTTTTTTGTTGGATTCTCACGCATGGAGTGTTTTGGCGAGGATTTTGTAAACAGAGCATTCTACACACACACATGCACTTTTACATTCAAGGATGTGGATTGTAGCGAAATCGCATTAACTAGATTGAATTATTACAGCTCCACGACGAATGACTTTTCGAAGGCAATTCCAAAGCAGTAAAGTCTCTGATAGACTATTAATCAAGTCGGGCTATTTAAATGAAGACTACAGAAGCTCGTGTTTAGGTACGCTTCTGCAGCACTTTGTGATGATACAGGTATAAATTTGTTTCGATGTGTTCTTCAAAATATGTAATTTTTATTCAAAGGATATAAATTGAATTTTTAGGAAATAATGTTTACTTCAAAGGTGTAAAAGACTCTATCGGAAAAATTTGAAATTTGGTTACCGGCTCGATTATGTGATGAGACGGATTTTGATAAGATTTGATATTCAAATGATTAATCAATTATTGCACCAACTTCTTAAATTTTTACATATTTTTTTTTCATTTGTTAACTGCCTTTTAAACTAAAAATTAATATTTTTATCATTTTTAAACTTCCTTTATTTATTTTTGCAATTTTATTTGACTGTCAAACTAAAGACCCACCATCAGGGTTGTCAGGTTTAAAAAGTGGAATCACCAAGTTTAAAATATAAATTTTTCCACCTTATAAATGATCACATTAAAAAATCTGAAATAAAATTATTTGAGTGATGGGGAAAAAATCGATTTTCAATTTTGCGTCCGTTCAGTATTAGTATTTCGATGTCTTTATTTTAGCAAACGGCAATAAAAAAAGATGTCAGGTTTAAGCGAAGATAAAAAAAGAAACAATATCGTCGGCATGTCGGTTCAAAGGTAAATCTATTCTCACAAACAAACAAACTTTTGAACGAAATTAGGTTGAAAAATAAATTTGGTATTTAATGATTACTGATTTAAATTTGGTCGGTTTACTTGGCAAGTTTTTCCTTAATTACTTGCTTAATCACAAATTTAAAATGAATGAAAACTTTACCAGTGAACCCACCAAATTACAATGAGTAATCATTAAATACCAATCTGTCATGATTTGGAATTGTTTCGATATTACTCTTCCTAAGATATTTGATATTAAACTTCATGAACTTAAAACTTGGCATTTATTTAAGATCTGAATACTCTTTTTCGCTGACTTTTTACGCACAAGTTTCTTGAACATATAAGACCTTCTTGGGCCTTTTTTTAACATTTATGTTTTTGCTATGAACAGGACTTAGCCGCCTTTGCCGTTGGCTTTTCACTTTATTGGCTGGTTTCTCTGTACAACCTGTAGATTTCGTTCTTTAAAATTTAAGGCTGGAACAAAAAAGCTAGTTCGCCTCATTTTATATATTATATATTATATTTGGAAAGTAAATCGGATAGGTGCTGTGCTTTAAGTTTTTCTGGTGAAGTTGGGCTTTTGTTTAGGTTCACGTCTTAGCTATCAACTCATAAAGTCTTAAGCTTCAAAGCATGATTATATCTATACATTCGTATTAATAAACTTTTCCTTGCTTAAAATACTTAAAACTCAACAACAAAAGTTATTAAAAACTTTTTTTATAATTTTGTCTAAAAGTTGTTTAACGTAGACTCGGTTGCCTTAGCTCTTACTTAAGTGGTATTTTATTTAATTAAAAAAGAATATTTCCAAATATTTAGAGCTATTTAAACGCTTTCTTACTAGTCAAGCGTCTGAGAAAATCTAATAAATAAAGCTGATGTTATAGTATGTTTTTACATTTGAATTGTTCAAGACTTTTATCAACGGTAGTATGCATTAGGTTTTGCTTTAAGAAAAGATTCAACGAATACTTTACTAAATAAACTTTAATTTTGATTTCGTTGAAGTTAGCAGGCCAAGGCTTTATAAATAACCCTGTTAACTCCGAAAACATATGGTTCGTGCATAACCTTTTAAAAACTTTTGAAAGAGCTTTTTAAAAGCTTTGCTAGTTCTGCAGCAATTTACTTAACCAAGAACAAAAATTCTTGAATACCTCTTGTTCGATGCGTTAACATTACATATATTGGAATGAAAGATATACATAATATGTAGTAGATTTTGTATAGCAATTTTATTTAAATTATAAGAACTTTATTATATTATGGCAAAGCAATGAACTATGTAGTTAAAACAAAAATCAAACTTGTAATTTGAATCAAATTTTTTATAACGATGACAATTGCAATGGGGTCATAAATTTTGTCAGTTTGCTGTAAGACAAAGCTACCAAACATTTCTTGAAAATTCATTAATTTTTTGAATTTTGTGTAGGGCATTTTAGATACAATTTCTTTAAACGTTAAGGAAAATTTCATTTTAATTAAAAATGGTTTTTACAAATTAGATAAAAACATTTAATTTTTTAGGCAATGCTTTTTAATAAAAGAGACTTCATTGAACAAGTTATTTTCAACGTTCGCCACAATGACATGACAATGAATGACTAGTTTCCATACAAAGCTATTATTCAAATACCTCTAAAAAGTGTAAGAAGCATTGTAAATTTGTAAAAATGTCGACTAATTGCCAATTTCACGAAAGGCTTTTAATTATTTAAAAAGCCATTTAGCCTTTAAATTATGTTTTTTGGTTTTACCAAATGCTTTTAAATTTAAGTTGATTTTAAATGCCCTTGTAAACTAAAATGTCATTTTTGTCTCATAAAATTTCATAAAATTTTTAAAGTTCAGCTATTCCAGTCAACTGCAGCTGATATATCATCCATAATGCGATTACACTTTTTCTCATACACTTAGTATGTGCGCAAGAAACAATATTTATTTTTGTATCCAGGAATGCAAGTTAAATTTCCCTTAAATATTCCTTTTCTACATTGATGAAACTGAAAATTTTTAAATGTCTGACAAAAATTTAGAAGGAGTTTAGATAAAAGCAATTTAAGTATTGGTTTATGAAATTGAGTATTAATATCTCAAAACAACTTAACAATTTTTTTCTTTTTTAATTACTTCCACTTTTTATTTAACAGAAAATTCTAGAAAAAAAAAATCGTTACTAACAGTGTCTCTAACAGAACCGTATTTTGTGTTGGACTTTCTCACTTTAGCTCTGGACCTTTAGCACCTTATGTATGGGAAATTTGAAAAAAGAAAATGCTTAAAAATTTTTGACATAAGGATCAAAATTCATAGAAAAATTCTATGGCGGACCAATTACTGAAACAAGCTGACCTTTTATAACCGTGAGAAAAGGATTTTAAAAGTTCATAAAAAAAATCTATGGCTGATCAATAAATGAAAATAGTTGACCTTTTATTAAAATCTAGAGATCTTTCGGATAGTAAGTATACAGTTTTTGTAAATTTCCCACGATTGAGGCGCCAAAAATCTCACGTGACCTTGAAAAACTTGTTACAAGTTATCTTGTGTTGACCAACTTCTAGGGCTCATTGACTTTTTCTGACTAATTACCTAGATGGCATTTTCTTTTTCAAATTTCCCATGTATGTGGTGTCAAAGGCCCAGACCCACTTTCTCAATCAATTTAAGGAAATATTTTTCAAAAAGTTTAAAAAAGAATTTATAATGCATACTAAGAACAACATCATTGCCAGGACTTTGAAGCTATATTTTAAAATTCGATATTTCGAAAACGGCTTACAGTTTTTTTTTGAAAAACTAGTTTTTGTGTGTTTTTTAATTAATACCGTCTCAAAAATATCAATTTTTTTTTTGCAATTTATAGGCAGATATTTTATTGCAAGTTAAATCGAGCTCAAGATTTTTATCATTTTGTCATTACGATAAATAGGGAAAACGAAAAAAGTGCGTCTCAATAATTTTGTTTGCCTCATTAATTGGCTACAACCTAAACGGATAGATCGATTTATTTCAAACTTGGTACCTACATAGTGGTTTTTGGTATTTTTTGTGAAACCAAAAACAACGTTATGTAGGTACTTGCCATATAATTTCTTATAGCAAATTTTATAAAATATTATTCCCTTTAAAATGGCTACACAAATTTCAAAAATCAATAATTTTCCTTTAGTGAAGGCTATTTTTGTGTGGAAAACGATTTTTCAAAAAATGGAAATATAGAAATATTTGTTTGCTTTTCGATTTTCTTTAAATTTGAATGCCTGATTCTAAAAAATGTTGTATACAAAAGCTCCTTAAATTTTTCAAATGTAGGTAGCTATTGTGTACAAATTATATTACAAAAATTATAAATCCAATATTCGAAAATAAGCTTTTCAATTTTTTTGAAAATTTTTACTTAACGGTTTTTAGCACTATATAATACAAAGTTTAAAAATATACTACTTTTATGCTAACCTAACGTTCCTTATATACAAATATTAAAAAAAAACTGTATATAGTAAAGGATCTCATTTTTTTTGAGAATGACTCCTACGATTTTGATAAAAGAATGTCTCTGTCCTTAAACTATAGAACGATCTACTTTAAAGTAAAAACAAATTTTTTTAAGCAACTATTAACGAAAGAACGAAACGAACCAAATTGCTTTTAATCATTTTCTCTCCTAATATCTAAGTTTTTAAAATGTACCTATGTACAATTTTTAAAATTCCAAGACACTCTCAAGTAGACCCCAAGACCCAGCTGTGCACTATTTATGTTTTTAATCAGAAGCTCCTTAAAACAATTTAGAAAGTATTGTATACAAAAAATTTCAAACTTTTATTTTTTGGATTAAAACAAAAATATTTCATTTTTTTTTTTGAAAACTTAATATTTAGAAAACAACAGTACAAAATTTTTAAGCAGTTTTAGAATATTTAAAGAATTTGTTTTACTTGGATTATGAAAACAAATACTAAAATATCCATAAGGGATATCTTAATTTTCTCAAAAATGGCTCCTATGGCTTTTAATTTTTTTTTGGTCAAAGATCACAAAAATGGCTTTTGGTTTAATATCTCGAAAGCGGTAAGTTTAAGAAAAAATTTGTTCTACAAACACGTAGTTGAAGTAATTTTCCATAAACATTCTTAAATTTTGTTTGTACCTTTTTTTTTGGAAAAGAGAAAACCTAGACCTAGCACGACTTAAGGAGTCTGAAGATACACGTAAAATAACTATAATTCCAGCCCATAAACCTGATGGTAACACACAAAAGTTGTTGTTGTTCATTCAAAATTATTTAATATACATGTATTCTTCGAAGCACTGTACTGAATTTGGGTGGATTCTATTTTTCATACAAAAACACCACTTTAAATTAAAAAAATAATTAAGAGTCAAGAGGAATGTAGCCATACAGAATTCTACGAGTAAAATATTAATAATAAAAAATGCCTATTAAAGTATATTAATAAAAAGCAATATAATTATTTACTTGGAAACGTTTCTTTAAAAAACAGAATCATAACATTTTCTTATATTTCATGATGAAGCCTTAAAATATATTATGTACCTTTATTTATGAATCCATAAACATCTGCACCCAACTTAGCCATTCAAAGTTCAAACAAAATTAAATATGTCTGGTTTGCTTTTTCTTGTTTTAACCTATTTAAAGGCAAAAAATGCCAACATGGAGGTAAATTCTCCTGCTATAAATTATACTTTGTTACCTTTACTCTATTCCACCCATAGAATCACATATCAACAAGCATATATTTTTTTTTACAGAGTAACTTATTTTATATTGTAAAATGATAGGTATAATAATGAAATTCAAAAATTTATTGAAATTTCCAGAAGAATAATAGGATTTTAAGCTTCTTCCATCATAAAATAAGAGGGAACCAATACCAATAATAAAAAAAAAAAAATAATAAAATTATTCTTTTAATATGATTTATCTTGGTTATGGGGAAAGTTTAAAAATAAATAGACATGTTAACTTCCCTTCCTATTTATGTTTCTATTTATAAAAAACTTTTTCAATATGTAATAAAGCATGAAGTTAAAACGTAGGTACATAGGAATATCATCATTAATAAATTATGACTTTTATGAAAATTAGAGCCATTTGTGGCATTTTACAAAAAACCTGACTGTGGATATTATGAGGAAAAAATATTCAAAAGCATGAAATTGTTTCCTATAATTGCCCAAAACAAACTTTTTAATAGTTTGAAATAAAAAAAAAGGATGTCATCTGAATTATTGAAAATCTTTAAAATTCCAAGCAAACTGAAGTGCAGCATTTATATAAACAAACACATTTTGTTATTTTTATTTGTTTCAACAAAAAAAGTATAACTTTCCCACTTCCACTACAAGGCTAAGATGTGTAAGGGACCTTGTGTTTTTTATTTTTGTTAATTTTAACTACTTTGTACTATTCATGTATATATTTCAATAATTTTTTTTTAATCAAACTCTCTTTGAAAGAAATGAAATATTTTCACTTGAGAACTAATAAAAAAAAATAAAGATTGCCTTAAGGATGTATTAGTAATTTTTATGACTATAAAAGGAGTCACAGAAATTGATTCGAGATAGTTTTTTCTGAAGTTTTCATTTGTGCGGTAGCTCTCGAAGTTTTTTTTTGTGTCGTATTTGTTGGAAATTTTCCAGATCCAGTTTAAAATTGTTTTGCAATAATTATTAATTTGTTTCCGAAGAAATAATAAATTATAATTCAACGAGTGAATACAAAACATTCTTTGTGAACCAGCTTTGAAATTTGAATTTCAGGCATTACCGTTTTAAAGAACGATTATTCTTGCAATTTTCGTTATATTAAAAAATTCACAATTATCTATCAGTGACAGAGCAAATACCACAAACCAAAATATGCAAGCAGCTTAGACATTTTGAATCCAACAATCTTATAATGTTTGTGAATGGAAATTATTGGATGCTATACCACCAAAAACAATCTTATCAAAGACAGCATTCTTTGAGTGCAAAACCAAGAAAGTTCCAGATGAAGAGAATATTTCAATTTCAAGATATCAATTCGTTTACTGCTAAAGCCAAATAATTCTTCAATCAACATTTTTATCATCAAAAACAATTTTAATTCTTGTTCAGTGTTATTTTTTTTTCTTTCCAAATAATTTTCAAATTTCTGTCATTAGCTGTTTTCATTTGTTTAAAAAAAGGGAAGTTAAGTATTCTTAATTTGTTTTTGTTTTCGCTTTTCTCATTCTGATTCCTTTGTGCATATTTCGTTGAATTTTAAATAAAAAAAAATAATATTATTTTCTATTCCTTGTTATAAATAGGTTCAACAGGTACAAGAACGAGAGGCTGTGCACAGCGGCGTAGCTACCTAGGGGCAAACTGGGGCGGTGCCCCAGGGCCCCGAAGGTTTGGGGGCCCCAGAGACTAACAGAAACTATTTTCAAAGCGAAAATAAAAGTTCTTCATATCGTTAAGAAAGTTTTGGCTCAGTTTGTTTTGAATATTAGGTCAGTTTCAAGACTTGTGGATTAAGGCTTATCGCGCACATGCAACTGCTACCGCAACAAAATAGTTTAGTCTCAAGTTGACCGATGAGCGCGCACATGAGCAACTCCACAAGCAATCGCAACGAACCTAACCAACACACTAACAATGTTTATTCAAATTTTCTACCCCATACATACAAAGAAAAATATTATCGGTTTTGTCCTATTCTTTTGCTCAGCAAATAAAAGAAAAGATAAATTTGTTCTCTTTCGCACAGAGAACATAAGTCACTTTGGAAAGAACAAAATTCAACGATGTGGTTAAATATTTGCTACTATTTGGTTGCATGTGCGCGCAGTTACATATTATTCTATATGACACAAATTGAAAAACCGATTTCGGGCAATCGTCCAGTTTGCGGCAAAACACAAACTGAAAAGTTGCTCGAATCGACGACTGAATAGTTTCTGCATGTGCGCGCTGTCCCATATGAGTCAATAGGATTCATTTTTGCAACCAAACAGTTGCGAAACTGAAAGTTGCATGTGCGCGACTAGCCTAAGTCTCGGATAGCCTATTCTCAACTTTTTCCCAGATAAATTTCAAGTTTTGGCTTCAAATATCTGGGACAATAATATCCAACAGACAAAATCTTGGATAGCCTATCTGCTAGTCCAAGTGGCTGTTACAGCTTTTATCTATAAAGATACCTAGCTGCTATGAGTTTCCGTCCTAATATTTTGAATTTCACTTAAAATCGATCCGTCGTGGTTCATATTGAATTTAAATCTTTAAAATCAGTCACATTTCAAATTGAAATGACAAGGATTTTCAACCAAACGTCGATTTTATTCGATGTCAATTGGTAAAGAGGAAAAGTGTGGACAAAAATCGTTTATCCGAGAGTGTTCATTGGCGGTAGAGGAGTAAACTTAATTATGGGATGGCGGTGGTGCCAATATGGTATGAAAATATACCTATTTCATTCCTTAGGTATATAACTTAAATCTGAAGTTCATTATCCTTTGATACATTTTTTGAGGTTAAAACATAAAAAACTGTTTTTAGAACTTTTCCCGCCCTATAATTTATTTGATACTAACAGCAAATAGTTTGACCTGTGACCAGAAATTTTGAAAATTTCTTTTAGATTGTTTTCTTCTATGATATATGCACTATAATATCTGAGAAATATCAACAGTCGAGACACTGGAGTCAGTTGAAGGTCACAAAAAATCAGTGCAATACACGTATTTCTAGCACCGTGTTTGGTATTTTTGTGTCAATTTATTTTTTTTTTCTCAAAAACTACTATATACTTCACTTTTAAATGCCATCTCAAAATAAAAACACTTTAGAGCTATAAACGGTTGAGCATAAAAAAAATAATTTTAAATGTTTCAAATGAGGTAAGGGCATCTCACAAAGTTTGAGCAAAATCTGAGATGTACTGGCTTTTTCAATAATCGTTTTCATATGGAATGACTCAAAAATAAAATGTTTGAGGCTAAAATTTCTTGTTGATCTTTTATTTTTGCAAAGGATAAACAGAATATTTTTACCTGCCAAACTGAACTTTCGAATAAAGGCCACACAAATATATTGGTTCTTAACGATTTTTTGAAACATTCCACTAACATTTTTGTTTTTACCACCAATTTTTAGCTATTGTAAACAAACTGTATGCTTATCTTTAAAAATTATATTTTAAGCGGACATATTACGCTGACAGTGTTTTTGAAAAAAATTTCTATAACATTACATACCTATCTTCTAAAATTTTTCTTTTTTTTTGTAAATTAAAAACGAAAGCAATTTCTGTTAAGGAGCCCCTTTTTATTTTCTGCCCCAGGGCCCTCGCCCATCTAGCTACGCTACTGGCTGTGCACATCCTTTTTGATTCAAGACCTGCGTATTTATTATTGAACCACGAATTTTGGGTAAATTTTATAAACATTTAATAACCGTTATGGTGAGTCTTCTTTTTATTTAAATTTAACGGAATAAACACACTCTGGACTGTAAAAGGTGTCCAATTTTTTTTTTTTTTTTTTTTTTCAATTTTAACAAAAATAATAATAATACTTAATTTCAAAATATTAATCTCTTAAACTTCTCTGCATTTCATCTCAAATTATTTTACTTTTTTCTTGATCTAATATAAACTTGACTTAACTTTACTTTAACTTATGTATGCTGTGTGCTCATTTTCATATAATAATCTTTTACTATTCAGCTTATTATTTTCTTAGATTTTAACTTTACTTAACTCAAATTTTAATTTAATTTTAAAAATGATTTCAAATACCTAACTTAATATTAAATACTGGAAAATATAACTTTTAAATTTATTTTTTTTTTTAATATATACAAACACAGCTCTGAATTAGATTTTTCTTATTAAATAATTACATTAATACATTTTTTTTTTATAAATAACATGCAAATAAATTGATGATTTTATAATAATTTTTTTAAAATGAAACAATCAGTTTTTCATTTCCTTATTTCTAAATGAAAAGTTTTTTTAGAATGAATATGTGGTAATTTCCTTTTATATTGTGTGTTTGTGCAAGTGAATGTGGTGAGTGATATTTTGGTGATGATAGGTATGCAGATTATTTTCCTTTAAACTTCTTGTTAGGGGCTACTGTAGAAAATTTGAGTGAAGCAGTAGCGTAGGCAGTTTTTTCTTTTGTTAAAAAAACTGTGGGAGGGCAAAATCACTCGCGGAAACCAATATCATCTTGAGGTTTCCCATTTCAATTTCTTTCTCATTTGATTTTCAATTTCTATTTTTGTTTTGTTTTGTCACTTTATAATTTTTGTTTGTTAAATTTTACATTTATTATAGATCAGGCATGTATAGTAACATTGCTTAGCGAGTCAGCGCAAAAGCCCACCCCTCCGACGAGCTAGACCTTAGGAATGCAAGCATGCCTGCCCGCACTCGATAAGCTAAGCAACCTACCATTCAACCATTGGTTTTCTAAAGGAGTCCTGTATCTTTTAGGAAGTCATTGGAAACCTTTAAAAAAATATCTATTGACAGTATTTTGAATCGGTAGGAAAATTCTATAACTATATTTTCCACTTCGTGAGAATATGGTTTCGGAATTTTGTTACAGATGATGAGGGCTAAGTTAGCAAAGCAACTTTGACGAACCGAGAAATGGATAGGCGTATAATTTGTCCTTAACTAATTGTGACCATTTCTAATTTGTCGTTCTATGTTTTCTATGTTTTATAATGTGCTTTGTCAACTTGACATAACTCGAAAAGTGGTATAAACTTCTTATACCTAATGTTTTATGGCTTAATAATTTGCCTTTAGTTAGTCTCTTATTAGTTGTGACAGTTTCGAATTTTTCGTGCAATGTTGTCTACCTTTTTTGGGTTCTTTGCTAACTTGATTTCAGCTAACTTGACTACTACTAGCACTACTTCAAAACTGGGTAAAATTGCTTTAATGGTTACCCTGAGGCCACATGAGCTAGTAATCGCTAGAGAGTTCTATAATACATCGAAAGTTTTCCTGCTCGCTAGTCAACTGGCTTGCCTTTTTCGAGGCCAGTTGTGAAGCGAGTAGAGCGGCGAGTGATTTGACAGTTAATGTATGTATCCAACTCGCTAGCGAGTACTCGCTCGTGTGGCCTTCAGGTTAAATAACTCATTGTAAATTATTCTTTAATAAGTTTTGTCAATTTCGAATTTTTCATTCTATGTTTTCTATGTTTTTTTTTGAAAGGTGGTAAAAACTTCTAATACTAAGCAATTTATAACTAAATAATTTGCCTTCAATTAGTTGTGACCCTTTCAATTTTTCCGGGCGATGTTTTCAATATATTATTCAAAGAAATTACCTTATTTGACCCAGTGAAAACGTAATAAAGCAATAAAAAAATCAATATAATCAATTTTAAATCATTTTCGAATGGTTGTTCATATGAATTAAGGAATTGAAACAAAAAACGTAGAAAACATGCACAAAAATGTTAAAACTGTCACATATAGTCAATGGCTAGTTGATGACAAATTATTAATCAATTACAAATTTCAATACAATAATTTCTAAGAACTTTTATGGAGCTCTTTTCTGCTTTCATACGGTTTTAGGAAAATAAAAGAAAAAAAACATAGAAAATATACCACACAAAAATTGAATTTGTCATAACTAATTAACTACTAATTAATGGCAAATTATTGAGTATAAGAAGTTTTAATGCTTTTGCGAGTTGTGTTTAGTTAGCAAAGCTGGCAAAAAACATAGAAAATTTTTAACGTTACATTCTAAATTGTCACATCCAATTAATAACTAACTGGTGGCAGAATATCCGCCAACCCATTTTTAGATGATTCATCAAAGAGGCTTTTGCTAACTTTACACTCATAGAAAACAAATAACCCAAAAACACAAAGAAAACATCGCATGACAAATTGATCTTTTCACAACTTTCAACGACTAATTAGGGGCAAGTTATTAAGCACTCAAATATTTAAGCTTAGAAGTTTTTACCACTTTTTCAAAAAAAAAAACATAGAAAACATAGAACGACAAATTCGATATTTTCACAACTTATAAACGAATAATTAGAGACAAATTATGCATCTATACATTTTTCGATCCGTGAGATATGTAACGATAAATTATCCATTCATTTTTCGACTCGTCAAAGTTTGTTCTTCTAACTTGACACTCATGCTAAGATAACACGGAACAATTGGATCCAACAGCATTATAGCTTACGACAAAAAATTTCTAATTTGTTGGCTTTAGTAAATGAAATGCGTTACACAAATTGGTTAATAAATCAAACTTAAACTAATTGAGAACATGAAAGCCATAGTACATATATTTTCAGGCGCATTATCGTATAGTGTCACCAAACAGCATATTATGCAATGAATTTCCGTATCAAGACACATGTAGGAGTATAGTTAGTGCGTTATTTATTTTCCAAGAAGTCTAAGAACTCCATAAGAATATATCAAACAAAAAAAAAAAAAAATATTAAAATCGCATTTCAACACGAAAACTCGTGTTAAGTAATCTTTGTTTACCTATTTAATGTTGCGTGGAAATACAATTTAATTGTAATACGTTTTTCATTCATGTCGTTTGTAAGCGCTGTTTAAGATTCGCTTATACCTTGCAAATTTTCAATAAACTTATTCCTATAGTCACGCATGCTGTATTTTTACTCTTTTGTTTTTAGAAAAGGAATTGTCCTATTTTCGTCAGATGATTTTTTTTTTACACTGCAAGAAAAATGGTTCGCATTACCTAAGACAATTATTGCTGGGTAGGTATTAAGTGAAAGACATTTAAAAGCTCATTAATAAAACTCTCAATGCATAAGCACATAATGCCTACCTTAATTACTCTCCATTTCTATTTTTACTTGGTTTAAGGGATAGTTATTGGTTTCAAGTAAATATATTTTTTTTATAAATTAATCAATTTTAACAATGTACGGTGATGAAGGAGTCAAAAATATTAATTTTCGTCATTTTGTCCGTATTGATACAAGTTATACGTAAATTTATTAAATGAGCTTAAAGCTAGGTGACAATCATTCAATGTTTTGAAAAGAGGGAGGCCAGAGTCTATAAAAATATAAAAATTATTGCTGTCATTTCAGAAACTTCATTACCTGTCTCAGTGTCTTGTTAAATTGATCATCTTTTGATAGTGTCAATTTATTTGGGATGAGATTTTTATTTTGCTGCCAGAACCATCCAAT
Source organism: Dasysyrphus tricinctus (assembly GCA_963921185.1). Lineage (NCBI taxonomy): Eukaryota > Metazoa > Arthropoda > Insecta > Diptera > Syrphidae > Dasysyrphus > Dasysyrphus tricinctus. The sequence goes on from OY992532.1 coordinate 237,907,005, forward strand.
TTTTCCCAGAATATATGTACTTTTGTGTTCCTTTATTCGAGGTTATCTTTTTATCACGGATCAATTTTTCTGCTCAAGCCTCGTTAAGACATCTGAAAGTACATACTACGTTTCCGCTTCAAAATTCTATTCGAATTTTTAAATGAAACCCAGAACTCTCTGTCAAATGTGACAATTTTTTTTGGCTCAGTGTATTCTTTGGGTGTCTTAAAATAATAGCTTGTTTGCATGCTTAAGTAAAATAATGCAAAAAGCCCTCCCCATCTAATATACACTTAATTAATAATTGCATATCAGACTTAAAGTCGGTGTGTACCGGAAACGTTCTGTGTGTACCCATTTACAGGCATGTTTTACCATTGGGCTTGTTTTTTTTCCTCGAATATTATAAACATTTTTTTTATTCATAATAAAATTTTTATTTTTAGAATTAACATCCTTTGCCGGGGATAATTATTTTGAGTTTTTCTTATGAGTTCTTTCAATTTTACAACGTAAAAAATTATGAAGCACGTTTTAGCCTTCAATTATTTTTTTTACCACTGTCAGCAAATTAATTCAGCGTCACACAGCAACGATATGTAAATACTATATACATACATACGTATGTATACGTATGTATGTATATAGAAGCCCATCAAGTTGCTATATAAAAACATCCAAAAGAATCTCTCTGCGAACACCTCGACCAAGGTGAACGGCGTTTGGCGTGCACGTAATAACTTTCCAAAGGATACACTTTTTTAAGCTTTACGAATTACGTCTAGAGAGTGTGGGGCCAAAAGCAACACACCCAGCAACACGTAAATATTTACACACATCATGTAATTTTTGCACCTTATTTTTTTGTAAGAAGCCGTAAGAGGAGCGTAGGCGCATAATTAAAAAAAAAGGAAAAACTAATATTCAGGACATGAGAAGATTTCAATAAGCCCGGTAAATTGAGGTTTAATAGAAATAAAATACACACTCGCATGTTGTGTAGGTAAAGGTACCTAACTTATTTGGTTAACATTAAAGCAGTCTTTTGATGCGAAAAATTGTTTTGGTAAATATTACCTTTGAAGTGATATTGGATATATTAAAAAAAGAAACTTTGATAGGCGGCCTTGTCATCAAGAAGACTTTTTGAGTTTCTTCGTGTTTATGAGTTAAATGCCTACCTATCTTCCTATGCAAGTTTTACTTGAATAGTAATATTTAACTGAATTTTTTTTCTTTTACTAATTAAAACTTAAATTTTGTTTCAGTGAAGCTTTATTTGAAACTACTTATAAATGTAATTACTATATAACTATAGCAGGGTAGTTTTGAAATTTAAAACTTCAGGAAGGTATAGATAAGAAATTAAGGAATAAACTCTAGAACTGTGCATCTTTCTAACAATACATATAGGTACAATTTATGGTGAATTATTTCTGGAGCCTCTATTTTGAAATTCTTGTCTTTATTTTTTTTACCTCAAATTATTATTAAAACCTTCTTTAAGATGAAGTGAATTTTTGAAATTCACACTTGAAAAAAAAGTTGATGATTTTTGATTTGTATGCATTTTAATTGAAAACAATATATAAATAGGGATAAATCATTGGAGTGATAGTAATACACCTTGATTTCATACAAACGGACATAAGGTAATTTTTGTGAATTAAATAAGTATGCCAAAAAGCTCATCAAAAAATTTCTTTCCGGTGCAATAAAGTCGCTATTAAAATTACTCTATTTTTATCAAGGAACGATATAATGTCCTTAAACCATTGCTCAGTTTACTTTAAATCAAATAGTTTCAGAAGAAGTTTTGTGTATCTGTCGGTTGTTGTGTTAAATCACCAAGAAGTATTTGTTTATTTGACGAAACAACGACATAATTGCAATTTAGGTTGGATTTTCTACAAATTTTACATAGTTTATGAAATTTTTTGTCGATCGTGTAAAGTCATTAATGTTCGGTTCGTCCGTTTTGAACTTAAAATTTTGCGAAAAAAAATATATGCAAATATTTTCGCATGTCAAAAATTATTGAGGTGATGTAAAATATTGCTTTGTACATGATTAGTTTACAGACCGGATAATGGACCGGCAATTCTTTTGCATATACGAAAAAAAGTGTTGTGAATAAAATATATTTTTTGGATGGCCAGTTTACACTTAAAAAATATATCTTGACCTCAAGGCTCTATTTGCATGTAAATGGTTTTTGCATCCAAAACTTTTATTAACAGGGTACATTAATGACTTAACGGCAGACTTAGGTCAAGGCAAAAATTGTTGTCCTTGAATATTACACAATATGGTGCACAGAATAGATTAGGTCATATAAAAAGAGTTCATAGGATTTTATTGTAAATATCATCAAAGGGGTAATTTAAGATGAGAAAACCGCGGAGTGCTATGAAATTGGAGGGTGCATTTTTTAGACGGGAGGTCTAAAAGCAACCTATTTAGTTTCTTGCATATAAATCGAAAACGAAGCAAAATTTCAAGATAATTCTCAAAACCTTTTTTGTAGAGAATAAAATCAAAATATATTTCTGAAAAGAAAATTAAGATATGTTTAGTTAGCTAAATTAAAAAAACTTATTTGCTTATACCAGCAGAGATAAGTATAGACATTGCTTCATATAAAAGATAATTAAAGTTTCTGTAAAATTAATTATTCAAAAAACGGTTTGGATACAAATCGGCAGAGAAATAGTCGTTCAAACAAGGCTGATTTTAAGTTTTTAAAGATTTATAAATGGAATGTTTTGGCTATTTTGATGGATTTGTTAGATTATACGCTCAAACTGGGTGTATTAGTGAGTCATGACCAGTAAGGTGAAAAATAAAAGTTAAATTTCAAACTTTTCACATTTTTATGTTTGCCATCTAATGTTTTTCAAAATTTTAAATAATTGCCAAAATCAACACACTTGTTCTCACAAAGCCAGGTTTTGAGCACATATTAGCGTAAACCTTCTGAGCAAAAAATAGTGCCAGACACGTTTTACGGTTAAAAGTCCTTGCCAGACTAGCTCAACATTTTCAAAGTAATTTCAAATAATTGTCAAACCTTGCTTTAGAAAGCCGGCAACCCTAAGACTGCGAAAAATTTTAAACTTGACCTTTATTTTTGACTTAACTGGTCATGACTCACTAATACAACCAGTTTGTGGTCTAATCTAACAAGTCCATCAAAATAGCCCAAAATGCCATTTATAAATCCTTAAAAACTTAAAATCAGCCTAGTTTGAACGACTATTTCTCGATCCATTTTTATCCAAAACATATTTTTAATAATTCATTTTACAGGAAATTTTATTATCTTTCGTTTATATGGAGCAATGCCTGTACCTAGCTCTGCTGGTAAGAAAGTTATAAGCAAATAAAATAATACAAAATAACAAAAAAAGTGATTTTTCACAAAAAAGGGTTTTCAGAATTATCTCGAAATTTGGCTCTGTTTTTGAGTTATATGCAAAAAACCAAAAATCAATTTTCCAACATTTACATTTTGATTAAAATTTAACTATGCTTGAACCTAAGAAGTGCTTCTTCAATTTTCAGTGGAACAAAGCTATGAATGTTTACTGTGTATACTTTTGTTATTAACAATAAAGTAATTATAATAAAACATACACATACAAAAAAAATACAGTGCCAGAAACTTTATTAAATTGATTTAATTATGGTTCTATTCCTTAAAAAAATGTAAAAATTGTAGGGTTGAGAAAAAATTAAAAAAAAATCAATTATTTTTTCTGAAGAATAGAGATTTTTGTGGGATCATGACGTTATCTCGAATGACAAAAATCTCGAATGCAAAAAATCTCGAAATAAAAAAAATTAAAATCTTGAATGCAAAAATCTCGAACGCACAAAATCTAAAATGAACAAAAATCACGTAAGACATAATCTCGAAAAAATCTCGAAAAATAAAAACAAATTCGAGATTTTTTTTAACTTATTTCAAAAGTAAGTCTCTGATAACACGCATTTTATGTTCAGTTAATCAAATTATTGACTTTTCTGGGCAAACAATTCAACAAATAAAATGCAACAGATACATATATGAATTTCATAACAACGCAACATGAAAAATATATCAAAAAAAATAAATAAAAATATAAACTATATAGAATTCAAAAATAATAGCAGTGATTGCAGGCATGCCAACAGTCTGACATTCTCACAGAGTGTTGAGTTTTTTTCGGCTTTAAGTTTGGCAGTGGCACATTTTTAGATAAACTTTGTTTTCAGTGATACAGTGCAAAAGTATACAGCTGTCCAAGAAAATTGTTCCCCTAGGTGCCTACCTGGCGATTGAACATAACCAAAACGGAGCAACGGGGTTTCCTAAGCGGTATATAGGACCCAAGAAGAGAATTAAGAACCCTTGAACCCGAGAACCAGGCTACTCAAGGTACTTTTGCTCCACCTCAGTCAGTCGTACTCTTATACCAGTCCCGAGTCACAGCCTCAACAAAAATAGAGTCTTAAAAAATATAAAAAGCAGAATCAATAAACTTATTTAAAAACAAAAACTTAAGTTGGTATAAATATAAATGTCATTCTAAAATTTTCAGCTGTTTGCCAGGCTCAAAATTGTAACTTCTTTTAGATAGATAGACATTCTAAGTCTAGAATTAATATTAATTTTTGAAATTAATATTTATTCTAAATTTTTTGCATTCGAGATTTTTTTTTCTGGATTTTTGTAATTCGAGATTATGCTTTCTAGATATTTTACAAGTTCTAGATTTTATTTTTCGAGATTTTTACTTTAGAGATTTTTGCTTTCTGGATTATTGTTTTCTAGACCCGATTTTTGTACTTACCAAAATGTCTCACATGCTAAAATGTTCAATATAGTCGGTCATGAAAGATTCTGGTGCAAACTTCATGATATTGATATTGAAATAATGACACATACATATCGTCATCGTTCAATAAAAACTCCCAAAGTCCATTTCGTTTTTAGGGTTTTTACTGAGCAGAATTTGAAATTTTTTGATTTAGGCAATTTTTTCCTCTACATTTACCAACACAAGATTAAGAGATCTTTTTCAGAATTAAAATGTTTATATTTTATTAAATATATCGTATTTACAAGAGGATTCACGGCTTTGAGAAAAATGGACATTTATTTATTTATTTATCAACTACAGACATACACGTCAAAGTATGTTTACAAAAATTTACAAACTTATTTAACAAATTAAGGACATTATGTGTGAAGTTTTACATAGATAAATGATTCTATTGCAATCTTGAATATAAAATAAGTTTTATACTAGAAGCAGATTTATTGTAATCAATGAAGTTACAACATTTATTAAAGTCACTCTTCATAACAGTAAGCGGTTCATTTAAAACATTATTGGCCCTGGAGACCAATGTGTACAAAAATTCAGGATTTCTAGTTGTTCTGGGACGAATGCTGATGTTTAGTTGGCTTAGAATATAAGATGAGTCAATAGATCCTGACAAAAGATGATAAAAGAACATGAAATTGTTAACTTCTCTCCTTTTTTCCAGGGATGTTAGGCTAGTAAGATTAAGTCGGTTTTCGTATGGAGGTTCATAAGTGTTGAGTTGGGTTCCATGGAAGATGTCGAATAGCATATAAAAGGAAATGTTTTTGGAAACTTTCAAGTTTCTTTCTAGCACTTTCATAGGTAGGACACCAAACGCAGCTAAAGTACTCCAACACTGGTCTTACAAGTTCACAGTAAAGTGTTTTAAATATAAGGATCATTAAACTCCTTTGAGAACCTCATTATAAATCCAAGGTGGCCCTTAGGGACTAATAGAGTTTTTATGCAACGGCGACGATATGCTCAAGTTTGTGTCCAGCTTGATTCCTATTTGAAAGTAATAATGAATAATTGGAATGTGTCAGGGAATAAATTTGTAAGAAACAAAAAAATAGTGTGAGCTTGCAGGGGCGCGACGCACGCTTTGGGGATTTTGAAAGGGAGGGAGCTCAAAACTGAATTTGATAATCACAATTTGCGGTAGAAACATTATATCATTATATTCTTCTGTTTATTCCTTTTTTTTCCAAAGATTTAATCTTTACAAATATTATTAACTCCTTGCTGATGATTCCTCAAACACCACGAGTAGAGGATTCTGTGTACATATAACCTGAAGCTGATTTTGGGTCTTAATTTGTTTTTTTTTCAAAACAATTATTACCCATCAGCCATCATCGTTCCTGATAGAAATTATACGATTTGGGGCTAAGTATTCTTTTTTAAGTTGTCTCTTGAATATAAATTCCGAAATAAATTCTATCAGTTTTGTGGAGTGATTTCAGATCGATTTTTCCTTTTTCCTGCATCATTATCAGATTGCTCTTATCCCCAAGACAACCATGTCTGTCTGATGCTGATGTTCTCATCCTTTTAATTTTATTTAACAATAAATAGAAAACATCTCATTACACCCCAGAGAATACTTAATTTCTGATGAACATCACTCTGATTCCCCTTTGCCCCTCAAACCTCCGTATAAATTATCCTTTTCAGAGTTGTTGTGATGCTCTAGCAAGACATTCCTTAGAGGCTTTTACACCTTTGCATGTGATGACTATTTGCATTTGCGGTGTAAACAATGCGATTCTAACGCTTCGTTGATACAAAAAAAATGTAGATTACTTTGTAAAGCTTTTAATTTTTGAAATCCCATTCAAAGTGCTTACTCTTGCGCTGTGAAGTGTTGTACATATAGATATATATCTGTATATATCTGTACCTACATATAGTAGGTATATATGAACGTGTGTAAGTCTATCATGACTTTTAACCTTCCTTATGATGTGAACTTTTAGTATTGCTTCAGAGCAACAACTAAGCCATTCAGAAAAAGGAATGTAGATCTCATCAGATATACACAAAAGTTAATTCCAGAGATTCCAGGCTGCTTTTGCTATAAGAAAGGAAGCTCTGATGCTGTTTACTGTTTGTTGTCCTTGACAGATACCATCATATCATCTCAATCTCATCTACCTTTACGTTGAGTTTTTTGTACAAGCAAAAACTTTTAGAAAGCAGAAAGTAAATGAGATGAAGTCATAGGCGCATGCAGGAGGGGGCATACAAATACTTTCCTGAACTTACCCATTTTTTTTTCAACGCAGTTAGAATTTCGTTCAATATTTTAATTCAATTCTTCTCGTCGAAATCACTTGGAAAGTGAGTTTTTTTTAATATATAAATTTGTGGGGTTTTCGGGAAATTATTAGAAAAGTATGGTTAGGTTTCTGCACCGGATCATACACATGATTTCAGCACTTGAAGAAACATTTCAGCTAATCAGGGTTAATTCACCAAATATTGTAGGTTAGCTCGAGAGTTAAAATCCAATAACTCCTATATATCACACAAACAACTGAGCCTGAAAATATATTAGATGCCATATTTTAAATTTCTAAAATCGTGTTTTTCAAAACATGAATGTTTTTTTTTTAAGTACTGTTGATGTTGTTATGTATACGCACACATCTTAGTTCTTAATACATTTTTTACTTTAAAAAAAAATAATTTATACTCTTTTTGAAATAAATTTTGCGACCGGCTATGGATAAATGACACTTGAAGGATATTTCTATTCCTATAAAGGTTTTCTTGCATTTGTATAAATATAAAAAGCTTCTTATTTTGTTATTTAGATGTGCCAAGCTGACGGGATACTTTTATTCAGATTTTTTTTTTCGAGCATTTTTTATATTAACATACGATTTAAAGGTAAGTAAATGCTATCAAGGGATTTTATAGATTCGTGAGTTAAATTCAAGAAAGTGATAGCTAGAAAATGAAAAAAATGTTCTCCTGTTAAATAAATACTTTTCTGGATAAATCTTTTGATAGAATTTTAAAATATTTACATTTTTTATAAGAACATTTTTGTACATAATTTCTTTTACATATCCAAACAAATGTTTAAATAAGCCCCAAGAAATCAGATGGATATTTAACTTGCATAATTATGTGACATAGAAATTTGATTTGAAGATGTCATAATCAAATTTAACTTTGTCCCAGTGTAGATATTTTTTTGTAACTATCATCAATAAAACCAGCCAAACAAAAATAGAAAAATCAAGTTTTTTTTTGTTAACTCCTCATACCTTTTTTCGGAGCAAAAAAACACTCCAAACAGCTATGTATAACAAAATAAAGAAGAGGATCAAGGCTTAAATATGACATGTTTAAAAAGCCATATTATTCAAAGTCAACAAAGTCTTGTCACTTCTCGCATTTTTCGCCCGAAAGCCTATTAAGCAAGAGAACGAAATTGCGGGTTTTTCTACTTTTTTTAGTTTTCTTTATAATCGTAATGTCACATTAGATCAAAATCTTGAGTTCGAATATCTTAACGAATATGAAATTTTCCATGTAGTTGTACCCTAAAAAGAAGCTTTTAGGGCCAAGAAAGCAAAAAATTAAAAACAATGGTTAGTGTGAATGGGTATATCGTGTATCTCTATCAATTTTGAATAAAAATTACTTTAAAAAATGCCTTAAACGTTGCTAAAAAAAGTTATGAGCAATTTAAAAAAAAATTAGAAATCTTAGAGTTTTCGATTTTTTTTGGTTGTTTTTTGTAACTTTTATGCTTAAATTGTTTTGTACAATAAACCCAGTATTTGGAAATTTAGTTTTGAACAAAAAGTTTCAAGTGTAAAATTGTCAAATTCAGCTTAGTTTCCGAGCTATACCAAACATTTTGAAAAGTGGCCAGTGTGGCCATTCTCTCAGAAACTAATGGGTAATTCTAGTTACATTTTTCGATTTAATGATGCTTATGTCCCAAGTAAACATATTCAATAATAAAAATCCTTGAACCTTATTGTTCCTTGTTAAAAAGTATATTGGAATAGCCTAATATTAGTCAATAGTCTTTGAAAAATAATCACTTTCAATGTAATTAAAAATTAATTTTTGTTATTTTCAATGGCTGTGGAAAAAACTTATGACAAGTGAAACTCGATTGCAAAGTTTCAAAGAAGGAGAGACTTCTGGCAAACAAGCTATATTAAACATTATTGTAACTTTATACATAAATTATTTTGATGCAATTTTTCCATTTGAAGTACTTCTTACAAAATTACCCCTTCTCCCTAAACGCTAGGAGATAGACCCTTCTTCTACGATAGTAAAACAGTTCTTGTGGGAAGGGTACATGATCTCGAAACCCGAAATCTCGAATTGCAAAAAATAGAAACCCAAATTCCATAATCCTGAATGTCCAAGATCCCAAATGCCAAAATCCCGAATGGACAAAATCCAGAATGGACAAAATTCCGAATGGCCCAATCTTGAATGCCAAAAATCCCGATTCCCGAAAGAAAGCGAACTACTATTTTTGGCTTGATTTACGTTTATTTTGCGATCTCAAATGACAAGAATTTTGAATGCACAAAAAAGTTCATTTTGAAGACAAGAACCTCGAATGGCCTAGTCCTGTACTTAGCCATTCGAGATTTTGGCATTTTTTAGGATTTTGGCATTCGGGATTTTTGTCCATTCGGGATTTCGTCCATTCGGAATTTTGTACATTCGGGATTTTTTCCATTTGAGATTTTGTACATCCGGGATTTTTTCTTTCCATATCCAATTTGGGATTTTGGCATTTGGGATTTCGTACCCAACCCTTTCTTGTACCGATTGTAGTATTCTATAAAAAACATTTATTACTATCCAACACCGTGTTAATTAAAATTTCCCCTAAGGAATTTCCTGCTAAATATTGGCAACTATGTAACAATGATTTTAAGGCATTTGTTGTTTCATATAGAATCTTAATACACATATTGTAGGAAATGAAGTAATCTACAAAAACAAATTAATCATTTTTTCGTTTAGATAAACAAGAGGTGGGATAAATACTTAGACACAATATTAACACTATGCCAAAATAAATGTCAAAAATTCAATTAAACATTTTCTCTATACGTCTAATAGGAGCCGATAAAACCCGATTTATGTTTGTCAATGCATTTATTCAAAATGGCGAATAACGAAAAATCTTCCACCATCCAGAATGCCGTCATCTGAATCTAGGGAGTTAGAGGGAATATATATAAAAAACCAGCCCTACTAAAATCACTTCTTTTTTGATGTAACTACCACTAGTAAATACTAGTGATTGTTATGAATCATTGTAAAATACAACATTTAATGCAACTCAAACTAGTTTCTACTTTTTTAACAGAGCGTTACATTGTACAACTGTTTAAGTTATGTTCAGCAGTGGTTTAAACATTATAAGGACATAATAGTCAAGTCATTTAAGCTTTTTGTTAAAAAAAAATGGCTAAACGCTGAATTTTGGAATATATAGCTTCCTTATGGTTTTCTTAGGAAACTTTACGGGGGTCAAAGGCCCCCCAAACGGTTTTAAAGGAATATCTTCTGAACGGTAACCTTTACAGAAAAATGTTAAGGGCTAGGTTGTAGCTTGAAAATTTCCTACAAAAAATAGTGAGTACCAGTTTTTCATAAGATAATTCAATCATTCAAGAGTTACGGAATTTATGTTTCTATACAAAATGTACTCTTTACGAAACCTTTTAGTACGAGGTGAGGTTTTCTTTCGTGTTATCCCCCAGGAAAATTAGAAAACAATACTGAAAAATATAGAGAGGAATTTATTTAAATGTTTTGGGAAAGTTCCCCATAGATTCCCGGCTCCACTACATTATTCATACGGTGTCGACGGTCACGAAATATGGTATTTTGTTCATACAGGGTGATTCGCAGAAAATATAAAAAAGCTAGAGCGTGTAGGATGGGTTGAAAAAGAAAAAATCGTATGGGAGGGGGGCTCTATTCTCCCCGTAGGAGGGGCAATTTTCTGAAAAAAGACTTAAAACAGAAACAAAATTATTAAAAAACAACGGTTACACTTACAATGCCATACTTTATATTTTTTAAAGCCAAAAATCTGTTCTTTTGCTTTAGTTCTAAATAAGGTTTTTTGAGTTAACATTTTATAAAAAAATAACTTTCAAACTCAAAATTTTGAAAAAAAAATATTAAATACATTTTTTTTTAGTGAAGTACTTTGTTTGTTTTCAAGATTCAATGGTTTCCTGTTTTTGGGCTTAAATTAATAATAACATTGAATTTTGAAAACAAAAATTGTTCTTAAATACATGCGTAAAAATTAATTAAAAAATAATTTAATTTAAATTTTCTTATAAATTGTTTTCTTCAAAATTTTGAGTTCATTCAAACAACTTCATTTTAAATAATAATAAAAGAAGAGATTTTAGGCTTTACAAAAAGATAAAGGATAGAATTGTAAGTATTACCGTTGTCTTTTAATATTTTTTTTCTGTTTTAAATCTTTTTTTTTTTAATTGCCGCTCCTCCCATACGATTTCTTTCTTTCCCCCCAACACACCCTACACGGCCTTTTTGTCACATTTTGTATACACAAAATACCATGTTTCGTGACCTTCGACCTCGTATGATTAGTGTAGTGCAGTCCTAATCGATGGGGAACTTTCCTAAAACCTTTAATTAAATTAAATTGTTGTATACAGGGTGTCCCGTAATGAGTGGATAATACTGCAACTGGTGATAGCAGGCCTTATGACTGCTCAGAAAAAAAATATAAAAAAAATATTTTTCTTGTGGTCTCCATGGTATAATTTATAAATACCTAATTACAACGGCCACCCATAAAGGATTCTTATTATTTTTGTATTTTTATAATATTCTTGAATAACCGTTCTAAATGATGGGTAGTAAATTTTAACACCAGCTGATGCATTTTTTGTGTTATAATTTTTTAAAAGTACTTTTTTAGTCAAAAATAATTCAATATTTTTTTACCAAAGTTTGAAAAATCATAAAGGGAAAAAATGTATGAGAAACTAGGTGGCAAATTTGATAAAAATTATCCTGTTTAATGTACTTTCCAAAATGGTATAACACATGTTTGTGTCTACAACCATAACCAATAAAATTGGCATTTGATCTACTAAAGTAGTTTTTTAACATTTTATCAGATGAAATTAATTTACTAAATTAAGTAAACACTACGACGACGAATGAATGACTAATATTGTTTTTTTAATTTTAATTGCATTTAAAAATAACCGTTCTTAAATAAAGGCAGTAACATTTATCACTAGTTGCTGGATTTTGTTTTTTAATAACTTTTTTAATTAATTTTTTAATAAAAAAATGATTAAATATTTATTTTCATCAAAGTTTGTAAGTTAATAAAAAATACAAAAAACCTGAAAACTTTCGTGGCAAATAATGTTAAAAAAAATCTCCTTTTAATGTACTTTTCCAAATGGTAAATCGCAAGCTTTTATCTACAGCAATAACACATTAAATTGGCTTTTTATCTACTAGAGAAGATTCTTAACACTTTCTCAAATCAAAATTGACTTGTAATAAAATAGGCATTAAAATGCATAAAAAAGTATTAATGGCAGATATTGTCAATTCATAACGTATAACGTTGTTATACTGGTTTCGTCAATTAAACGAATTTTTTAATTTGATTAAATTAATACTGATTAAGAATGTCACAGTATACGCCGCTGGAGTATGCAGATATGCATTTAATATACGGGGAATGCAGAGGAAGCGCTAACGCAGCTGCAGCACTCTATATAGAGAGCGATATCCAAATGCGCGACATCCAGACTATCGAGTGTTCATCAGAGTCCATCAATGTTTTTCAGAAGGACGAATGCCTGGTAATGGACTGGGCAGCACTAGCGGAGGACGTTTACCGCGAGAAGAAATTGATGGTATTGTGCTGAATGCAATTGAAGCAGATTCAACTACCAACACGGGAGATTGCAAGACGAACAGGGATCGCAAAATCATCAGTTCATAAGGTATTGCAAAAATATAAATTTCATCCTTTTCATTTCACGCGTGTCCAGACTCTGCTACCAAGAGACTTCCCCGCAAGAGTTATTTTTTGTCAAAAAATGTTGGAAAAAATTCACGAAGATCCGGAGTTCTTCAAAAAAATATTGTGGAGTGATGAGTCGTCTCTTAAAAGGGATGAATTTCAATATCCATAATTTACATAGCTGGCAACTGGAAAATCCAAATTTAATGCGCGAGGACAGATCGCAGTACCAATTCAAAATCAATTACTGGGCAGGTATCCTGAATGGACAAATTATAGGCCCTTTTGAATTACCAGGCAACTTAGATGGTGAAGCCTATCTTAATTTCTTGCAAACTAATTTGCCAACTCTATTGCAAGAAGTGCCCGAGGAGCTAAGGAATTCAATGTGGCTTCAAAACGATGGATGTCCTGCTCATTATGCTGTAAATGTAAGGAGGTACTTGAATCGAACGTATCCCAACAGGTGGATAGGCCGTCTGGGCCCAATTTTGTGGCCACCACGTTCACCAGACCTAAATCCTTTGGACTTTTTCTACTGTTGGTGCCTGAAAGAAATGGTTTATACTAAACCAATTACATCAATTACGGAACGTGTTCAAGACGCTGTGATGAAAATAAATGAGCGCCAATATGCTCATTTTATTGAGAGGTCCTTCATTAGAAGATGCAGAGCCTGTATCATAGTGGATGGGGGACAGTTTGAACACTTGATATAAATTTATTTAAAAATAAAAATAAATCATAATTTTAATACTGTTGTTTTTATTTATCGCATTTCCCATACCTAAATCAAAACCTTTTTGAAAGTGCATACTATTATTTTAGGTATTGAATTTAGCAGACATAATAGTGACACTCGTATATCTATTGACTTTTCCTTACAACTCAATTTTTGTAGTCATCAAACTTTGATGAAAATAAATATTTAATCATTTTTTTATCAAAAAATTAATTAAAAAAATTATTAAAAAAAAAACCAGCAACTAGTGTTAAATGTTACTGCCTTTATTTAAGAACAGTTATTTTTAAATGCAATAAAAATTAAAAAAACAATATTAGTCATTCATTCGTCGTCGTAGTGTTTACTTAATTTAGTAACTTAATTTCATCTGATAAAATATAATTTGGAAAAGTTTTCGGCTAATATGACTAGACTATACATACATTTTCATTTTTATTATAAGACAGAAAACTTTCGAAATATTTCCAGAAATGGGTCCAACACATACATACCAATATCTTGGTTCAATCAATCGAGTGTCGAATATCTTAGTTGCTTTTTTAATTTTTTATTATTAATTTAAAGTTAACTTAATAATAGTTGTATGTACTATAGTAGAAATAATAAATAATTCTATTAAAAAAATATTATATTAATAATTTCTACCAGCTTCAACTAACGATGAAATTACCATTCTCTTTTACACTGCAATAAAAGCTAATAAGCTTTTATTTAAAAATATACACTGTGGCGTATACGCGCTATTTCTCAAAAATATAAAGTAAATTACTGCAAAACAAACGAATAAATAAATTCATAAATTTAATTACTATTGGAAACATTCTTTGAGTAAAAGAAAAAAATCGTTAACAAATCTTTACATTTTAGTTACTAAACAATATGAGTCACTGTGTGTTGCGTGTCGCGTCAGTAGTCTTCACTTTTAGAGTAAAACTTGAGTTCTTTTTGAATCAGTTAATTCACTATAAACGATTTTTTGAGGTTGACATCTTTATTTTGATATTATTATATGGAACAGCTAGTTTAATATGGATAATAGCTTTCTCTCCACCATGCCCTTGAACTGTAAAATTGAAATTATTACAAAGTAACGAATAGCATTATCAGAATGTAAATGGAATTGAAATAAATTAAATTTTAAAAGCGATCCTGCCTTTGCAGTATAGGAAAACCTTTTCACATTTAATGGTTCTTATGAAATAGCAACCCAAAGCTTATAATTATTTCTTTTAACATACAAATTCATTATTGGGATTCTATTATTTTTTCCAGATGACTTTTCACTTATTCTTTTTCCAGGTATTGTTTGTAACTCTCTCAGACATAAAACATCAGCCCAAGCATTAAACAAAGGCTTTTTTTTAAGTTGCGACTTTCCTAGCTGCACAATTTTTTAAATTATACATATTTTGCAACAGTTTTTTTTTTTCCTTCTACACAAATATATATGCATATAGTTTAGTTCATGTTTATTTGTATATCATAAGTGGTATACCTACCTGCTTACTTTTGTAGCTTTCTAAAACTGTTCAGCCTAAACAGGTAATTGGGTAACTATTAACTTTTACCTTCGTCATATTTATAATTCGTAACTTATTCTTTGACTTGACAAAAACAAAAAAACACTTGAAAACTCTCTTTTCAATTAACACTCAACTAAGTTCTCGGTTATAAGCGCACATTGTCCTTGTGTGTTTTTCTTTACAAAAAAAAACAAACAGAGAAACTAACATACATTCATAATATGGTAGGAAGGTATACCAACAAACAAAATAGGTAACCACTTAACAAACATCAAAGCCATTCATTATGCTCGGCTTGGATCCCAACATGGTAGCCAACGAAGCAAACTTAAAACTTACGACTTTTTTTTTGTTTTTGTTGTTGTTGGATTTTCATTTTTGCAAGCAAGGCAATCACCGGGGCTCAACCATAAATGTCGCGAACGAAAAATGTCAGCGCGGCACTCCTTTGGCTGGATTGAGCCACTTCTGTGTATGTGGTTGACCTATTCAGCCAACCAACCAACAAGTCCACGAGCAAAGTAGCGACAATGGCAACGTAATCATAATCACGAGTTGGTATACGATTCTCGGAACACCACCCACCGCTGCTCAACGTACGTAACGTACCGTTTTGTTTTCCACGTTCTCTGCTGTCGTCGCCACCATTTGCCACCCGCCATCATTGCTAGCCCGGCAGCAGACATTTAAAAACAGAGAAAAAAGATTCTCTGTCCTGATGGTCTTGGCCTGGGGTATGCTGGAAATGTTTAAATTACCCACAAGGCCAGTGCCACAGTATCTACTTGCGCTTCCACCCAAAGTGGGTCCTGTGTGTGGTGGCTCTATACAAGGAAATTGTTTATGACAGTTTAATATCTAGAGAGCCAAGGGACAATGTGAAAGGGAAAAACTAATGGAACACCCTCTACCGAGTGGACTCGAATCAGACTCGGGTGCAACATTTTAAACCACTGCACCACGTAACTATATGTGGACATTGGAGTAAAGCACGTTCATGGCCACACCGCACTAACGTCCGGTTCCTTGGCTTGGCCTGGTCCTTGCTGGATGACGATGCCTGGTACCTACATACGAACATATGCAAAAAAAACAACTGCGAAACATTTCTCTTCATCAGCGGATATTGCTGAAAGCAAAAGTTACTGTTAAACATAGCGGTGCATAATAGTGAGAGTGCTCTTCATTCTGGAAAAATACTGCCAGAAAACATGAAAGAATCTTTTCCCCGAACTTCTTCTCTGTTGCCCCGATTCAAAACCCCGCTACATCAACCATCCACGACTGCAAAACTATTTAAGCTTTATCTCTGCTCTTTTTGGTTCGTTGGTGCCACCGTCAAGCTCAATGAAAAAAGTTACCTTCGTTTCGCCCGGTGAGGCACGCGTGTCTATTTTGTAAGGAATTTTAACTACACCCAAAAAAAAATGTTACTTTGTTTAGTTTGCTATACCTACACCTTACCGTTTGAGAATAAAAAAAAACTTAAGTTAAAAAATAAAGGTGTAACCAAAATTTTAAACCGTCAGATTATAGATTTGTTTGCTATAAAAATTCATGAAAGTATAGCAGACAAACTTGGGCCTTACTTACTCGTTTTTCACTTCTAAAATAATTGTTCCCGCAAAAATGACTTTCAATAGAAATACCAAACTTTTTATGAGGAAGTGTCAACCTTGCTATAAAAGAAAAACAAAATAAAAAAAAAACATACGTATATCGTCGGCTTTCTATCAAAACCACGTACTGTTAGGAGATACAAAAACAAAAACATGTAATAAAATGGAATTCGTAGATACTAAAAACTTGAAAACTGCTTGGTAAATTTCAAAGAAACCATCAACAGTTGCGAAGCATTGGTATTTCAATTCAGTAATATTTTTTTAGTTAAAATACATTAAAATTCAATTTTGACAGTCTTCGGCGGCCATGTTGTTTTGGTGGCATCTGTCAAAGTGGATGTATCTATATATTATCAAGTCACTGATGCCAAATCACTATGGCAAGTAACACGTGCAAATGATAAAATGATGTCACAAAGCTGATGCCAGATGTCACAAAAATATGCATTCTGCATCAACGATCTCTATCGGAGGTGACGTGAATTTTGCACCAAGATCATGCGTTTAAAATCGTTAGACTTTTTCTTGTGGGGTTTTCTGAATGGTCCATGTCAATAAACCACAATCAATTATTGATGAGCTAATAGTAAGCATAACTGATACCACTGTTCAAATTCAGCCAAATCCTTGAAGCAGAGTCAAAATTAGACTCCTCAAGTCCGTACCATCACGCGAAGCCACAGGAAACATTGGAACACTGTTGCATTACATACATAATGACATACATGGGCCTTTCAATTTTAAAGAATTTCGTTAGTTTCTACTCACGCAGAGATTGTTTTATTCCATTTCATCATCGACCCATCTCACTTAAAAGAAAATTCGTTGATACAAAAACCTGCACCTACTAGAAAATCTTATTTTACTTGAACCCGGCAAAAACAAAATATAATCAATTTATTAGATTTTTAGGGGTTGGAGTCGAAGTTTTGGCATGGTCAAAATCATTTTGTTAAATCCTCCTTTCCAAGTCCTGCTTCTCAAAAAAAACTTTTGGCTTTCCAACAAGCTATAAAACAATACTGTAAGCCGTGCCGTTGTTTTTGATAATAATTTTTTTTCTATTTTCTTATAAAATTGCCCTTCCTGTCCAAGTGGGGGGGAATTATTACCCCCTCCCGTGGGTTTTTTTCTTGTCTACTTTCAATCTATATATATGCTCTGAATTTTTCGGTAGATTTTACAACGGCTATAGGGGATGAGCATAGCGACTACAGAGGATGAAAATAAAAATTTGAAAAATTATAGAATTTATTTTTCTTCATTCGGAACTGTTTTAATCCGTCAACCAATTTTCGAGATATCGAATTTTCAAAAAAAAAGAAACTTTTTAAAAAATAAAAAAAAAAATATTATGAACATTTTGAAATTGCTTGTATGTACTATAAAAACAATAATCTAAATCCGTTCAGCCAAAAATGAGAAAATACAAAATAAAAACAAAAGTTCTATGGGTGGTACTATCAATTGGTTGTATAAACAACTAGTAAAATAGCTTAGTGATCAAAGCCAAGTATGCCATTTTATAACTTGAAAAAAATAGAAATATATGTAAGAAACATTAAAAATCGTTGTTGGAACGATCGTTATTTAAAAAATAATTTTTTATATATAAAATTTTAGTTATATTTTAAAAATAAAATTTTGGGATGCCAGTTTTGAGTATTTATTAATATACATTAAGAATTTATTTTCAAACAAGTTCATCAACCCGTTTTCAAAATATTTAATTTTCAAAAATAAAATTTTAATATTTTTTAAAAAATCCTAAACTTAATTATTTCGAAATTTTGATATGCAAAATTATTGACATTTTAGAGGAGCTTTTGTATAAAAAAATAATTGAAATTGGTTGAGCCGCTAAAGAGAAAACAGAAAATAAAAAAAAACGTTATATGGCAGGTACCGTTAGTAACAGTTTATGGAATTTTTTATATACCAAAAAGTACACCATATATACAATAACACGCTGATTTTTTTTTCATCAAAACCGTTGGAGCCGTATTCGAGATAAATTAGCTTTTTCTTAACGGTTGTATTGCAAGTACCGTTATTTTTGGAGCTAAAAAAAAATTTCAATTTAACCTCTGGAGAATTACAAAAAAAAAACTTTAAGTTCAAAATTTGATGAAAATCGCTTCGGTGGCTAAGGCTGTAGGTTGAGGTACAACCAGACAGACAGACAGACAGAATTGTGCCACCCACTTTTTGCGTGTTCTCTATCAACGTAATGTCATGTTTGATTGTTATCTCAAACATTTTTTTTTGCACGAATCCAAAATCTTCCCTATAGTATATTTACCTATATCGCAAGTAAAAATTGTATAGCTGGTGCCGTTATTTTTGTTTCTAAGAAAAATATTTAAAAAAAACACGTGGGCAGAATCACCAGACACCACTTTGTACCAAGCTTTGGGAAAATCGATCCGGCCGTTTAGGCTGTAGCCGAACAGACAGAACTGTGAGACCTACTGTTTTCGTCTACCCTATTTCATCAAAATGACAAATCTGATCAAAATCTCGAGTACAATTTTTTTTTACGAATGAATAACTTGCCAGATATATCGCAAGTAAAAAAAAAGTTTTGACCAAAAAATAATTCAGGAAAAAAGGGATAAATGTTTTAAAGAAATTGATGCATGAGTCTGTAAACGTTAATTTAGAAATCTGTAAAAAAAATGTTAATATTTTGGAACCAGTGAAAATTAATTCCAAGAAAATCCAAAAATCGGACAAAAATAGAAATCGCGTGAGGTATTCCATTGGTTAATTCATATTTCAATTCGAAAATTAATTTTTTGCGGTGAATGGAGTACGATTTGAAGTGATTTTTGTTTTGTCATTGGATTCGTATAATTTCGTGCCTCTATATTTTTTTCTTGAGAAATTTCAAGTTGACAAATTTAAGAACTAGCTATTTAAGCAAATAACGTTTTTACCGAGATATTCAGCCTCATTGTGAGTTTCATGGGAAAAACATTATACATTCACTTTTCGGTTTTCGTTAGTATCAGCTTTCACCTGAAAAATGACAATTCCCCTTTTTTGTGAGAACTCATTTCGGGTGAAATGGATTAAAATTAAGAGCTTAAATTGTCATTAATTTTTTGACTTAGAATGAAAGCAAAACAAAGGGTACCTACTAGGGCGTTTTGCGAGACTTTTCTGTTTAAAATTTTTAAAATAGAAAATCGAGTTTTCCAGTTCTTGCAATCAGGTAACTATAGTTCTTTTAACATTTATCGATGAAATTGGGTACCGAGACACTGTACGTTGGTATCAAATAAACACTATTATTCAGTCTATGGCTGATAAACATTGAAAGGAGTATAAAGATACTCCATAAAATTAATGAATCAAATTAAATAATTAAATTTGAGGCGCGACAGCCCCTGTAGAACCAGAGCCTCAGCCTAGTGAATTACAACTCTCAACCACTGCTTTGTGCGTGTTGCATGTAGAAACGGAGGAGAATACAACTTTTTGGTGTGGAGGGACTTTTTGGTGTAAAATTACCTTTTATTGTTTAAAGCAGACATCCACGCTTCATAAAGTAAAAAACTTTAGATCGGACAGTACCTATTTGCCGGCAAAAAATGAAAAGTGAATTTTGACGTGTTGCTGATCTTTTACATTGAGACACGTCCACATTTTGTTGAATTGTGTAGGTCAACATTGTTGACGAACAGTATTGAGTAAGTGTAGACGTGTTGATCGACAATGCCAATCGACAAAGTAGTTCAATTAATTCCATTTTATTAGAAACATTTGTAGGGTTTTAATTTCATGTACATAATTTATTGGTTTTGTGCGCTATTAGTTTTTTTTATTAGATGAAAAATGCAATATTTGTTGTGAATAAGTATTTAGTGTTAATAATATCAAAGGGCACGGTAGTGCCCAGCCAAGTTCGCGGCACTACACCCTTTTTACAGGAACAAACTCAGGCGATTTTCAACCCCCCTCTAACTTCAGTACCAATAAAGTCAGAAACTTCAAATTCGCAGTATTTGCTAGGCTGATCAAACACAGGTGGCTCACCAAATTTCAACTCTTTAGCATTAGTAGTTCCCAAGATATAGGACTTCAAAAATCGCAAAAACCGTAACTGACTGACTGATTCACTGACTCACTGACTCACTGACTCACTGACTCACTGACTCACTGACTCACTGACTCACTGACAGATCATCAAAATTATGGAGCACTTCCCGACATCGTAGAAACTTGAATTTTCGCACAACGGTAGGCCTTGTGGTACATACAAAGGAAAAAATCGAAAATCTGCAATTTTCTATTCAGGGGGCGTGGCATCCACCCACTTTCTTAAATATTCTATAAATTATATGGAGCTTTTCCGATTGTTCTAGAACAATGAAAATTGGTAAGTTGGTAGGATTTAAGGTACTTAGAAAGAAAAAAGTTGAAAAATTGGAATTTGGCATTCAGGGGGCGTGGTATCCACCCACATTCTTAAAAATTCTTATAAATTATATGGAGCACTTCCGATTGTTGTAGAACGATGAAAATTGGTAGGTCGGTAGGCCTTGAAGTACTTAGAAGAAAAAAAATTGAAAAATTGGAAGTTTCAGTCCAGGGGGCGTGGCATCCACCCACATTCTCAAAAATTCTTATAAATTATATGAAGCACTTCCGATTGTTGTAGAACGATGAAAATTGGTAGGTCGGTATGGCTTAAAGTACTTAGAAAGAAAAATTGAAAAATTGGAATTTTGCATTCAGGGGGCGTGGCATCCACCCACATTCCTTAAAATTCTTATAAATTATATGGAGCACTTCCGATTGTTGTAGAACGATGAAAATTGGTAGGTCGGTAGGACTTGAAGTACTTAGAAAGGAAAAAATCGAAAATTTGGAATTGTCCATTCAGGGGGGGTGCATCCACCCACTTTATCAGAATTGCTATTATTTGTACAGAGCATTTTCGGTTGTCATAGAATTATGAAACTTTGTAGAGCGGTAGGGCTTGACTTTCACCTGGCAAAATAAGTCTTTGCAAAAAGGAGTGAAATCACAACAAAAACATTAATGTTAAAAAAGGAGCCAAGTTCTTATGTGCACAAGAAACCTGTGCGTAAAAAGTCAGCCAAAAAAAGTAATGAGATCTAAAATATATGCCAAGTTTTTAGTTCATGAAGTTCAATATCAAATATCTTAAGTAGAGTAATATCGAAACAATTCCAAATCATGACAGAAATTTGGTAATTAATGATTACTGATTAAAATTTGGTGGATTTACTTGGCAAGTTTTCTCTTAAATACTTACTAAATCACAAATTTAAAATGTATGAAAACTTGACCAGTGAACCCACCAAATTTTTATCAGTAATCATTAATAACCAAATTTCTGTCATGATTTGGAATTGTTTCGATATTACTCTACTTAAGATATTTGATATTGAACTTCATGAACTAAAAACTTGGCATATATTTTAGATCTCATTACTTTTTTTGGCTGACTTTTTACGCACAGGTTTCTTGTGCACATAAGAACTTGGCTCCTTTTTTAACATTAATGTTTTTGTTGTGATCGTTTTAACTTTATTGTTCACAAAAAAAAAAAAGTTGGGTACCCTAAGGATTCGAACCCTGAACCCTTAGGTTGGATCCTGACGCATCGATCAGGAAATTCCAATCCACACAAATTGTTGCTACGAAAGTTTTTGACGTACACACTAGCATCATTGTATATACACTCTATATAGGATTCTCGCGCAACACGATTTTATAGGTTTACATGTGGTCGATAGGTTCGCTGTGATCGCCTCACCGAGATCTCTTAACAAAAATTAGGAATACATGTGGCCACTAGATGGCCACGAGATTTTTGGCTTCATGAGAATATAATAGAGTTTCTATAAAATGCCAGCATATTGATCAACAATGTTAACCAATAATGTTGATCGGCTTAGTGTGGACCCTATTTTCCATTTACAAACTCGACCACACGACTACTCGCATGGCATTACGCCTGAAAAAAAATATTCTTATGTGGAATCGGCTGGCTAGATCCCAATAACCGTAACGCCTGTGCACATTTACTTTGTCATAAACAGATCATCAATTTTCGAAAAAATGGTATAAATACCTTTTCTATCTATTTCAATTATTAATTTTTAATTTTTTTTCGCGGTGTGGAAACTAACGGATTTGAAAACAGCCAAGGATCATGTGCAAAGGTCTGTAGTTGTCAGGATCCGTTGCTAACATGCAATCGGAAGCGCACATTTAACAACACTCAACGGCACACACCAATTCGACTAAAGGGAAAAAAGGGTTAGGATTCAGGACTCAGGAATCTCGCGTCAAAGGGCGAACGCAAAATATTAAAGTCTTGTTATAAAACTGGATTTTTTGTTTTCTTTTTTGCTCTATTATTATTTTTCTTCTTTTATTTTTTACTCTCGTATTTTGGAAAGTTCCTGTTTTTTTTTTGTTTGGCTTTAAAGCTCGATGCAGGATGTTAGAGAACATGCGGGTAATCTGCAACTACAGCTAGTCACGATATCGTCGTCACACAAAATGTCTTTAAAGTGAGGACGTAGAATGTTGTTTCAACAAAGCAGCCGCTGCCGGTGCCGTTGTTGGAAGGATAGATGGATATTCCATATATCTACACACATGTCTCTGGTAGCACCACATAAACTGGAGGTAATGGTGAATTATCATGGAAGTTCATATTCCCCCCGGAGGAGTATAGTAGCATGGCAAAGCTTCGAAAATTCACAGAATATAGAAGAAACCCTCGCGAGCCGTGGCTGAGTTTAATAAATTAAAATTTACTCATGACCTAACTACCGACCTGCATGTGATGTGAGATGTGACATAGCAAGCAAGGTAGAGTGGTCTTCGATGTAGGATGATGGGGTGCTCCTCTGCTCGAATAGTTTATCTTGTTCCAGCACACTTTGGGAGTGCGGAGCCATTGGCGCGTATGCCATAAACACGATAAGAGGTTATGGCAATGCACGCCTTTCGAGTAAGGTGTAGGTATAGGGTTAATATATATCTATATTTTTTTTTGAAGAATGATTGAATTGATATGTTGCAGTTGAAAGAGTATCCCACAGGATCAAACGTATTAGGATGGGAATTTTGATATTCTTTAATGTTGAAGGAGTAAAATTCGAGCTGATGGTGTTGGAGGCAACACGAATATTTTTTACGTGACAAAAATTCAGTTTGCCACAGGATGACTATGACAACGACTATACAAAGATAAGGATTTTGGAAAGAGTGGAGGAAGAAGAAGTTTCTTGTTCACAGAGGAGGAACTTGTTTAAGTTGGAAGATAAGTTTTTATGTTTTCTTTTATTCCGGAGGATAGTTTATAAAGTTTATGCTGTTTGCGGGCAGGTGGAATAAATTTGTTCATGCTTTCTGTAAATTTTGGTGGATAAAGTGGATGGTATAGATATAGGTGCTTATATTGTGCGCTATCGTTTGGGGGAAATAAAATTATATTCGAGGGAAGATATTTTGTCGCTAGGAGGCTATATTCATTGAGATTGTCTTAGATTAAATAGCAATGTGTGGAGAGACTTTAGAATTTAATTTTTTTTTGTTTTACTTCTTGAATAAATAGGACACCATCACTACTTGAGGAAGAAGTTTGAAAATCTTAAAATATAGTATTAAAACGAATATAAAGGAAGGTTAGGCTTAATTTGGGACAAGTTGTTCTTCTAACATAGATAGTTTTTCAACAGTAAAAATTGATTAATCACTTGAGTTTGAAGTAAGGAATTGTTGTATATAAATGTAATGTAAGTATATAAATATATCTAAAGCGTTCAAAATAGTATTGAAAGGTGTCCACCTTTTGAAATTAATAAAGATAAATAAGTTTTCGATTTTTTTAATTAAAGGTTTGTATTTACTTAACCTTTCGAATGCAAGGCTTTTTTACCTCGATATACGTAGTTCAAATGTGAAAGTCGTAACAATATACGGTATAATTTGCTAAGCGCAAACATTTACACAAGAGATTTCTCCGAGAGTAAAGCAGTAATTGGAATGATTTAAACTGAATTTAAAAAAAAAAGATAAATATTTAGGAGCTGTTGCATATTTTGTTGAAAAAAATCTCCTTGCATTGTAACATAACCTCAAACATAGCAATTCAAAAAAATAATACTTACTACTACTTAGGTCCTCGGACCTGTTACGTCCGTGAGTTTCCCCTTGCGGGGCATAGGGCCTCCACTACTCCTACGCGCCATCGTGTACGGTTTCTGGAAATGTATTTCAGCTCTCTCCAACTCTTCCCCAGTTGTGCAGATTCCTCTTCGACCGTTCTTCGCCAAGTACTTCTAGGTCGGCCTACTCCTCTGCCTCGCTGCGTGAGAGGGTTCCATTGCAAAGCTTGACTCGCAATGCACTCGTGGCCTTTTCGAAGCGTATGTCCAATCCACTGCCACTTACGTTTTCGTTTATTAGAGTCGATGGGTTCCTGACCTGTCCTCGCATGAAGTTCATCATTTGAGATGCGGTTAGGCCAGAAAATCCGCAAGATGTTTCGCAGACATCTATTTACGAACGTTTGCAGCTTTCTTGTCACAATGGGTGTTACTTTCCAAGTGCTGCATCCATAAAGAAGCACGGATTCTACATTGGAGCGAAACAGTCGTAGCTTGGTCTTTAGGCTTATAGAGTTGTTTCTCCATATTTTGGACAGCATCCCGAACGCAGCCTTTGCTTTCCCGATACGGCTGGTTATATCTAGCTCGGTCCCGCCATCAGTAGAGACAATACTCCAAAGGTATTGAAAGCTCTCTACCATCTCTACTGGTTGTCCAGAAATATCTATTTGAGTAGATGAAGAAGTTCCAAGGCTGATCCTTTTTGTTTTCGCCGTATTGATCTTGAGCCCGACGATTTCAGCTTTTCTCTCTCCACCCTTATTGACATTTGATGGAGATCCGTGATCCTATGAGAGAGTAAGCATACGTCATCCGCGTAGTCCAGATGTTTCAGCTGTGATTGCAGATTCCACTGAATTCCTCCATTTGCAGTGGACAAAGCTGCATGCAGCACATCACTTATTACCAACGGGAACAGTATTGGTGACAGTATACAACCTTGCCTAACCCCACTTTGGATTTCAAATTCCTCTGACAATCTTCCTTTATGCAGAACGTGACATTTGGATCCTTCATAATGTAGCCTTGATAATAGCAATCAATTTATCCGGGATGCCCCTCCTGCGCAAAGCAAGCCAAATAAATTCTCTATTGACACGTCCACCGCCTTTTCGAAATCGACGAGCAGCAGGTGAAGTGGTGATCGATATTCAACGCACTGTTCAATGATGATCCGCAAGGTGTTGATGTGGTCCACACAGGAAGATCCAGTGTGGAAACCAGCTTGTTCGGCGTCAAGCGTGTCTTCTAGGTGGTCTTTTATTCGCTCTAGGACGATTCTTGCTATAACCTTCGCTACAGCAGGCAGCACGCAAATTCCTCTCCAGTTTTCGCACTATGTAAGGTCTCCTTTCTTTGGAAGCTCGACAATCATTCCCTTTTTCCACTCCGCAGGAAAATTCTCTTTTTCCCAAGCTCTTTCTATGAGTGGGTGCAAGAGCTCAGTTGATGTTGTTGGCGCAGCTCGTAAGAGCTCTGCGGGAATATCGTCAAGTCCAACCGCTTTGTTGTTCTTCAGTGCTCTAATTGCGGTTGAGATTTCTTCTCTACTGGGGGGTACAGTGCGTATTCGGGAATTTGTTACTACGGACGGGTCATTGGGTGTTGGGCTGACTTCAGTGGTGAAAACACTGAGCTGGTCCTCATCCGAAACTAGCAGTGATCCGCTTATGTCCTTTACCAGGTGTTGTTTAGAGCTTTGGACACCAGTAAGCTCTTTGGTAATCCTGTAGACGGTCCTACTGCCACACCTGCTTGCGGCCTCTTCTGCTTCTGTTGCCAATGCGTTGATATAGGTACGCTAATCACGTCACACGCTACGGTGAACTTCTCTCATCTTCATGCGATACGCAGACTCTAGCTCGTTTCTGCCTGCTGCTAGAGTTGCTGCAATGCGAGCTTTGAGCTGTTTTCTTTCTTCGATCCTAGCCCAAGTTTCTTCGAAGAGCCAGGCACTGTTTCTTCCTTGCGACCGACCGACTATACTTTCAGCACCTGATATGAAAACATTTTTGACAGCACACCAGGTTTTCGATGGAGGTGGTCTCCGTGCTACTGATTGCTCTCAATCCTTGCGAAAGGTGGTCCCCTAGTTGTTGGCGGACTGCGGGATCCTTAAGTCTATCGGTGTTGTATTTAGGCATTCCGGTGTTTTCTTGGGATCTCCGAACTGCAGCTGTTCGTAATCTTAAATTTAAGTATAGATTTCTCGGAGAATAGGTAAAAGATATTGAAAAAAATTGAAATGGATTCAAAGAAGAAGATTAGTACTTTCAGAAATATTGTAAATTTTGTTTAACAAAATCATCTCGCTCCGTGACATGGTCTCAAAAAAAGCGAAAATATTTTTTTTTTTTATTTGTTAACGGGAATATTTTGGAAGCCCGAGCTGATGGCGGAAAACGGATAACGGATTTTAGTTCGGAGAAGAATGCTAGCTAGAGTCATTTTTGTTTTTTCGTCTCCAAAAGAAAGCCGATATTATTTGTAAACTTGTGTTATGATTTAATAACTTTTCACCACTAATTCAAAATAAAACAAAAACTGAGGGAATTTGATATTTATGTACGTCAAATTATAGTTCATTAAGAAGAATGACTGAATGTTGATCAAGGGAAGAATTGCAACATTAAACCCATGACCCTGCAGATTGGAGGCTAGCGCGTTGGGCTAACGACCCGACCACAGAACACATTAAAAAAAAAACATTGTAATGAGAGAGAAGCGTGAAGCCTCGGATAACGACCCCCCTCAAATGGCACCCATGACCCGGAGCGAAAATGGAATGTATAAAGACACTCTATACGCCAGGTGCTACTAAAAAACTTGAATCTGTCCTCTCGCGGTACAAGGCAGATATTACCACGATACAGGAGATATGATGGATAGGATAAGGAACAACGAAAAGAAAAGATTGCAACATTTATTACAGCTGTCATCAAAGACAGCATATGCTAGGATGCGGATTCGTCGCGTCGTGGGAAATCGACTCAGATCGAAAGTCATCGATTTTAAGCCGATTAGCGATCGTCTGGCTGTGATCCGCATCAAAGATACCTTCCAAAACATCAGCCTAATATGTGCACACGCCCCTACCAATGAAGCTGAGGAGTGTTACAAGGAGGAGTTTTACGACCTTCTGGACGGTGCCTGTCTTGAGTACGATATCAAAGTCGTGCTCGGAGACTTCAATGCTAAAGTCGGAAAGGAAAACATCTTTGGCGGATCAGTTGGAAAGCACAGCCTCCACGAAACAACAACATATAACGGCTTTCGACTAATCTACTTTGTTGCAGCTCGTAATACGGTGATAAGTAGCACTAGGTTCCCCAGGTGAAGGATACACATAGCAACCTCCAGATGGTCGAACCGCCAACGAAATCGACCACGTGCTAATTGAAACGATCCAATACTATGATCGGCACGTACCAGTGGGGCTTCAGGCCAGGTATAGATCAACGATAGACCAAATCTTCATATTGAGGCAAATCCTGGAAAAGACCAACGAATTTCAAGTCGAGGCCCACCACCGACTTCAAGGCCGCATATGAAAGAATAAGTCGCCAAAAGCTTCTATTGGCGATGTCAGAATAAAACTGATCCAGTTATGCTGCATGACGTCGCAAAATATGCGGTGCAACGTGCAAATATGGGTGGGTAACAGCTCTTCCGAGTTATTCCAGAGTGTACAGGGTTCAGACAAGGAGATGCGCTATCATGTGGTTTCTTCAACCAAGTTCTGGAGCAGATAGTGCACAAGAGTGGTGTTACCATGGAAGGCACTATCTTCAACAGGTTTTCTCAACTGCTTCGCTATGCGGACAGAATTATATGTTATCAACAAAGAAAGCCTCATCTGTCCATCTCCTAGCACAAAACGTCACTGTTGGTAATTTCGTAGGTAGTCAAGAAGTTCACCTACCTCGGAAAAAACATCAATCTTCGAATCCCAGCTCCCAGATTCGAGACGACGAGGAGGACCGAACCTCCGCTATAGGGACCAGGTGGTCAGACTCAAGAGCGTTTGGGTCTCAATGACTGGAGAGAGCGTGCGAGGGACCGCAACCGATGGAAGACCGCAATATCTCAGGCAGAGACCCATCATGGATCGGAAGCCAGATAGGTAAGTAAGTAAGTGGTATGTCTAACAATTTTGAGTTTTCTCCCCCCCTCCCTCCCCTAATCAAAATGCTTTGCATACATTTCATACAATTTGTCCTCTTTTGAATGTATCTCAAAGCCAGATCTCAATGCTAATAAATACGAATTTTTGTATGAGTTCCCCCCCCCCTGACCAACATCCAGCGTATGCCCCCTTCGGATGCAATATTTCACGTCAGGCAATTTGCTTTCGAAAGCCAAACAACCAAGATAGTGGTTGTATAATGTTGGTATGTAATTTCTATAGGTGCGTTCGTACGGTCCTGAAATCAGGCTGGAGTAATGGAAGGTTTAATTCAAAAAATAACTATGATTCACCAATATTAAATTACGATACACTTTCTTAAAAAGCATTCAAAAGGTATATCGACAGAATTGTGGAAATTTAAATACACAAACACACCAAACTAACAAAATAGAACTTAAGGATATAATTTGATTGAATAGGTTCTTAAGAGGACCTTTATAGTTCCTTTTCTAATGCACAAATTTTGTATGTGAATTCATCTGGGCAAGTAAGAATACAACAAAAAAACAAGCTCTTCTTCATACATGATTGAATATGAACAAGACTTGGTTTTCCAGTTCTAAAAATCTATACATAGTCCACCCACCATCTCTCTGTAGGTATAATACAAAATCAGCAATCTAAGAAAGTACATACACATCGGTTGTATGTGGAATCAGTCGAACTAGCATCATCTACAATATTCATCGTTACCATCGTTAAGATAAATTGACCAATGCTCCACTGAATTCACAATAAAATCCAGCTAGAACATTAAAGTGTATATCCTTATATTTTTCATACATATGGCCAAAACGTATACATATACATACAGATAGCTAAACAACAAAATATTCTGCACTCTTAGAATCCTCAATGAAGCAGACAGACTGCTGCAATAGCAGCTTAAGTGGATAAAGCAAGACAAATAAGTTTATTATAAAATTTGCTTCTTGAACATCGTTGATCTGTACAAAAGGACACTCGACATATACAAAAAATATACACAGCAGAGCCACACACATGAGAGAATATATAACATGAACCATATGTATAACAGCAGAGGAAGGCTGTATGAATAGAAACTCATTCGATTCAACTTTAGAATGCACTATCCCCCATAGAGCTCAGAGGTTTATCAAAAATAATTCGAATTTATTTCTCGAGGACACACACAAATATACACAAATCATCTCTCTGGAGCATTAATATGGAATTGAAAATCGATTTGTATAGTATTTTGATTTAGCTATTGGATCTGAGCGTAGAGACCAAACAAAAAACACAAATTAAAATAAAAACAGTTGGGCTTTCTGGTTTTGAAATATCGAGGCAGAAAATTAATTTGGTATTTTTCGTGTAAAGCGTAACAACATTCGATTGAGCATAGAAATTATATGTGAAGTAGGCCTTTTGAAATTGATGAATTTCTGCGGCAAAATGTTGGTGACTGAGTATTTTCTTAAGATTTATGAATAGTTGGATATTGAAGAGGGTAAGAAATCCACATTTATGCCCAGGAAAGTTCTATTTTGGGTAAAAAGATTAGACTGAAAATAAATTCATATAAAAAGAAAAATATCAATTCTTAAAGCTTTGATCTTGATGTGCTAAACGATTTTTTAGAATAAAGGATTTAATGCCTCAGTTTTATCCACCCCGTAGCTTTCTTTTAGTCGACTTTTACAACAACTTTTGAGGAAAGAATGAATGAACCTACTGGATAACAGTAACTTTTGTGTAAAATTAACGTTCTGCCATTTGCATTATATTGAAACAAGAGCTCTATGTACTGAATACATTTGACATAATATGTGCTGGTTACATGGAATTTTTGTACCAAATGACTGACACGATGTGCGTGAAGTTAGCACCGCCATTTTGGATTTTCAAAAGAAAAAAGGTTGTGATGGAATGTGCCCAACTTGTGCTGCTATGTGCCGTATTTTTTAAAATAGTCGTACTAAGGATTTGGTTTTAAGAGGGTATCCATTTTTTTACCGTGAAGTTACCACCGCCACTTTTGATTTTTGACAAAAAAAATTGTGCTGTCCTGTGCTCAACTCTTGCTGGCATGTGCCTTAAATAATTTTGAAAAATTCGCAAATTTTATGAATGAAAATTTTGCGAAATTTGAAAATTTCTTAAATAAAAAAGTTGTGCTGCATTGTGCTCAAAAAAAATAGCAAGAACCAAAAAGAAAAAAATAAAAATTCGCATAATTGCATCTATTATGGCCAAAGCTAAACTTTGCGAAGGGCTGTAGCGTGAAGTTAGCACCACCATTTGCGATTTTCAAAAAAAAAAAAATTGTGCTGTATTGTGCTCAACTTGTGCTGGCATGTGCCGTAAATAATTTTGAAAAATTCGCAAATTTGCAAATTTTACGAATGAAAATTTTGCGAAAATTTGAAAATTTCTTAAATAAAAAAGTTGTGCTGCATTGTGCTCAAAAAATAATAGCAAGAACCAAAAAGAAAAAAACCAAAAATTCGCATAATTGCATCTATTATGGCCAAAACTAAACTTTGCGAAGGGCTGTAGCGTGAAGTTAGCACCGCCATTTTCAATTTTCGAAAAAAAAATTGTGCTGTGTTGTGCTCAACTTGTGCTGCCTTGTACCGTAAATATTTTTAAAAAATTTGCAAATTTGCAAATATTACGGATGAAATTTTTTCAAATTTTGCAATTTTGTAAAAAATTCAAGTTGTACTGTTTTCTGCGCTATTTGTACTGCCATACTGCGAAGAGAAAACAAAAAAATTTGCATATTTGTAACTTTCACAGCCGTAAAACAGTTTTGCGAAGCGTGTGCTGTATTGTGCTCAACTTGTGCTGCCTTGGGCCGTAAATATTTTCAAAAAATTTTGCAAATTTTGTGAAAATTAAAGTTGTACTGAACAATTTTTGAATGAACAATAACAACTTGCGTGTGTTAACACCAAGTATATAGGCTGGAGTTCTAGCTATTTCACGAGAGCCACCTCGATCATCAGACTCCTTTAGTGGTGCTTAGTCTGGTTATGCTCATATTAATTGAAAAACTCTTTGCCGTCATGGCTCTCGTGAAATAGTTAGAACTCCAGCCTATTTAATGGCAACACACGCAAGTTATTGTTGTTCATTCAAAAATTGTTCAATACAACTTTACTTTTTACAAAATTTGCAAATGTTTTGAAAATATTTACGGCACAAAGCAGCACAAGTTGAGCACAATACAGCACAACTTTTTTGGTTGAAAATCGAAAATGGCGGTGCTAACTTCACGCTACAGCCCTTCGCAAAGTTAAGTTTTGGCCATAATAAATGCAATCATGTGAATTTTTCTTTTTTTCTTTTTGGTTCTTAGTAAAATTTTTTTAACACAATTCAGCACAACTTTTTTTTAAAGAAATTTTTTAAATTTCGCAAAAAAATCATTCGTATCATCTGCAAATTTGCGAATTTTTCAAAAATATTTACGGCACAAGTTGAGCAAAGTACAGCACAATTTTTTTTTTTTTTTTTGAAAATCGAAAATGGCGGTCCTAACTTCACGCTACAGCCCTTCGCAAAGTTAAGTTTTGTCCATAATAAATGCAATTATGCGAATTTTTGTTTTTTTCTTTTTGGTTCCTAGTATCATTTTTTGAGCACAATGCAGCACAAGTGTTTTTGTTAAGAAATTTTGCAAAAAAATCATTCGTAAGACTTGCAAATTTGCGAATTTTTCAAAAATATTTACGGCACAAGCCAGCACAAGTTGAGCACAGTACAGCACAATTTTTTGTTTTTGAAAATCAAAAATAGCGGTGCTATCTTCACGCTAAAAAAAATGGGTACCCTCTAAAAACCAAACCCTTAGTACGATTTTTTTTTTAAATACGGCACATAGCAGCACAAGTTGGGCACTTTACAGCACAAACTTTTTTTTTTGAAAATCCAAAATGGCGGTGCTAACTTCACGCACATGATGACACGTTAACTCAATACATTTCATAATAGATTTTATATCAGGCTTCGCCTCCTCCTCGCATAAACTTAATACAAACTTCATGTACTCAATACAAACCTATTGGCCCAGCTGAAATGAAATATGTAATTACTACATAAATATTTGAAGCCCTCCACTGAAAGAGAAAAATGCATATTACAGTAAGTAGTAAACAAATTTATTCAACGTCTTGGAGGTATTGATTCAATAAAATATGTACTGAGTACAGGTCTTTCTTGAAAAACTGTTTACGGGTACGTTTATGTGACAATCGATTTGTTCGAAGCGCTGCTCCAACATAGACACTTAAAGGAAAAACAGTATTAGGTTTCCAAGCTTTGATCAAATCGCTGGCGCTGCTTAAATTTTTACAACATAAACATACGCTTAGTCATATTCTATGGGGAACACGTTTATTTTCAACTCATTAATTTTTTTGAACCAGTTCAACTCTTAGGATAATCAGTTGAGTGAAAGAGGGAAAGAAAGAAAGATATGACTCAGAAATATGTAGTAGGCTCAAAAGGATTCTTGTGCTACTTACAATTATTATTAACAATACATTTCGATGAGTACACTAGATATGTACTTACTACATATTTATTTTATTAATCCAAATTATAATTCCTTATTGGCTACACGTACCATATATACTGTAGTAAGTACACATTTTAACATGTAATCAGTACATAAAATATGTGTGCATGAAATCTTTGCAATGAGTACATGCATTTGTGTAATGACTACATAGTTTATCTCTTTCCGAATATATAATATGAATTTCAAATTTTGCATAATTTTAAGAGACATATAAACTTGCCCTAAAAATCACACAAATAAATATAGCTGTTTATTGGCATGCAAAATTGTCCTTTTTTTCTATTAAAGATTGAATTTAATAAAAGAAAAATAATAATAAAAGTGAAATTCACATACTTGAAAAACTAATAAATAGAATCCTTTCGGCCATTCCCAGTAAGTTACAGAGTGATTTATTTGCATTTGAGAAAACTCAACGAATTATTATAGGGTTCACAAGAGTTAAAGATATATGATGTTACTCAAAGGACTCTTTCAAAGCGGAAAAGCAGACAAATAATGTATAACACAAAACCCCTTATACATATACTCGTACAACAAAACTGAATGAACATACACAAAAGATTTACTTCCTTATTTTGCCTGATTTGTGCTGCCTACAATTTCAAAGCCAATTTCATCCATTTGTTTTATTAATGTCGATTTCATTTTACCACCAAACCGCCCATACTCCTCTTTTATTTCAATGACTGGAGGGTTTCAATGTTGGGTTTTTGGTGCGTTGCAAGTGCGTATTCTTTATATTACTCCCTAAATTCTATTTAAGGGTTATGTGCGAGAAGATATGGGTTTGAGTGTATAAAAAAAAAATAAGAAAAATCCAAAGAAAACCAACGAGGCAACTTATGTGATTTATATCGAATCGAAACCAAAACGAATGGAAAATTCTGAATTCTTATCGTCGGGTTAAATTAAATTCAAATTTCACCATGATTAAGTTTTGTTATGTACAAGAAAGAAAGGTGCACCTTGGGAAAGGATTTTTTTCTTTGCCTTTATTGTTGCAAAAATAAATGAATATTCAGGACCGGATGCTGATGGCCTCGGATAACTGAAGTAGAAAACCCTATGTCTCTAGATCGGTTTAACTGTGGATCTCAAAAGATCAAAATTAATAAAGTAGATTTTTTTTTCTGAATACTTCTAAAGATCCAAGATGCTTGGTTCTTCCACAATACATAGTTTGAATCTATTTTTGCACAATATCATATCAAAGGTACAAAATCATCAGCAATGCAATACCATTGAATATAACCTTCAAATAACTTTTTCTAAACGCGAAAGGGTTTTACCTACTCCTTCATCAAAAGTTTCCTAGTAGGTAAAATATATTTTTTTTTTTTTAATTTCTTTCTTCTTTATAAATAGTTTCATTCTTTTCTTAAATTAAATATTATTAAGGCCCTTTTCATATACCATTTTTAATGGGCCTTATCAAGCTGTGCCCTGTTTAATCCGATCCAAAAAAAAAACATTGAAAATTGGATTAAATCAAATGGAAGACTGGAAAGATATAGCTCAAGGCATGGTATAAATGGGTACTTAACTAAGCAGTGACTTTGACTGTAAGTACGTGTACATTTATACACATACTCTGCTGTGTTTAAGAATTTAAGGGTTGTGTTTGCTTTTAGTCATTGCGTATCATATAAAGCATTATTTCTTATATACGGAACTTGATACCTAAAGGCCTATAAATATTTAACCGTGCATAAGAGTTGTGCTTTTAAGTATTGCCGAAACATAAATAATGAAGAATGATGCGGACAAATTGAATTAGAGGGGATCTTTTTTTATTTTTGTGTTTTCCTTCTGAAAATCAAATAAAGTACAGATTTTGTTTTGTATTATTGTATGTACTAAAGCTATAATTGAAATATACACTGAGAAAAATTCTAAATATTTATTTTAATCTTAATTTTGGATTTTTGAAACATTAAACAAAAATTTCACCCAGGTGTTGTTTAATTTGGGTGCTGCCCACCTTAGAAAAATTCACAGTAAATATTTTGTCTACAGTTACGGGTGGTCGTTTCATAAAAGCAATAATTTTTGCCCACCAAATCAATACCAAGCCGGGGAAAAATGAACGAGCAGACAAGTCGGAGTAGTGCTTCTCCAACAAGTCCTTGAAAGAATACATGAATTTCATGGTGACCAATTTGAAGCCCTTCTGTTCGAAACGCTTAATGACCTTGCCGACGACGTGACGAGTTCACGCTGGACCGCATCGGGCTGAACCATGATAAAAAACATTCCTTGTTTGCTGTCATCGCTGTTGAAAATACCGAGAAGAGTGAATTGAATTGAAGGAATGTATTATTATAACCCAGGAAAATTGGACACAAAAATGGCAAAACTTCGAAAAAAATCCCGATAAAGCTGGTGGTGGAGAGATTTGCTTTGACGTCTTAAGCATTTCCTAAAAAGTTCCGTAAATTTGGACCGGGGCTAAATTTTGAAGGGGGGGGGGGGGGGGGGGGTTAATTCATACAATCAATAGATTCAGAGAAAATTGTGCAAGAACTTTATGGTGGAGCATTGGAGCGAAATTTCGTAATTACTAAAAAGTGGAAGTTGTGCTGTTTTGTGCTCAATTTGTGCAGCCATATTCCAGAGAGATAAAAAAAATTAGCATATTTGTAACTTTTATGCCAAAAATGAATTAATAATTTTTTTTTCGTAAGTTTTACATTTTTCTTAAAAACTAACATGTGCTATTTTGGGCTCAGTTTGTGCTGCCATATTCCGAAGAGATAAGCAAAAAATTCGCATATTTGTAACTTTTACGGCCAAAAAACAGTTTTGCGAAGCGTGAAGTTAGCACCGCCATTTGCAATTTTCAAAAAAAAAATTGTGCTGCATTGTGCTCAACTTGTGCTGGCTTGTGCCGCAAATATTTTTGAAAAATTCGCAAATTTGCAAATTTTTCGAATGAATACTTTGCGAAATTTCAAAATTTCTTAAAAAAAAAGTTGTGCTTGTGTTCAAAAAATGCTACTAAGAACCAACAAGAAAAAACAAAAATTCGCATAACTGTATTTATTATGGCCAAAACTAAACTTTGCGAAGGGCTGAAGCGTGAAGCTAGCACCACCATTTTCGATTTTCAAAAAGAAAGTTGTCCCGTATTGTGCTACCTTGTGCCCTAAATATTTTTAAGAAATTTGCAAATTTTACGGATGAAAATTTTTCAAATTTTGCAATTTTGTAAAAATTAAAGTTGTACTGTTTTTGCTCAGTTTGTGCTGCCATGTTCCAAAAAAATTCGCATTTTTGTAACTTTTACTACCAAGAGACAGTTTTGCGAAGTTATTTTGTGCACAATTTGAGTTCCCATCATGTGCTGGGGCATATTTATGTACATATTTTCGCCAAAAATAAATTTTTGCTGCGTTAAGTAAGCAGAGTATTCGCCTGACAGCAACGACGGGATCTCGTCACGCTCACGTCTCGTTTCCTCGCCGCATTGTAAATCAGGCTTGAGGCCACTTTAAATTTTTCATGGTGAAGCAATACCCGAAGTTTATAATATTCTGCCTTTCAACCATTTTAGAATCACTAAAAAAAAAACTCAAATGGTCATACAAACAGATTAAACCAATTTATAGGATGATGGCATGCAGGGTTAGGCCCGCCATTGTAATAGTGTACATTTTTAAGTGGGTATTATTAAAGAGTCTTTCTAGCAGTAAAAGTTGGTTAAACACAATACAGCACAACTTTTTTTTTGAAAATCGAAAATGGCGGTGCTAACTTCAAGCTTCGCAAAACTGTTTTTTGGCAGAAAAAGTTACAAATATGCGATTTTTTTTGTTTTCTCTTCGGAATATGGCAGTACAAATAATAGCACAGAAAACAGCACAGTTTTATTTTTTACAAAATTGCAAAATTTGAAAAAATTTCATCAGTACAATTTGCAAATTTGCAAATTTCTTAAAAATATTTACGGCATAAGGCAGCACAAGTTGAGCACAATACAGCACAACTTTTTTTTTGTGACAATCGAAAATGGCGGTGCTAACTTCACGCTACAAGCC
This sequence comes from Dasysyrphus tricinctus, assembly GCA_963921185.1. Lineage (NCBI taxonomy): Eukaryota > Metazoa > Arthropoda > Insecta > Diptera > Syrphidae > Dasysyrphus > Dasysyrphus tricinctus. Next base: position 237,944,711 of record OY992532.1, read on the forward strand.
TTCGCAAAGTTTAGTTTTGGCATTATAACGGGTGATTTTTTAGCTGGTTTGGTTTTGGCAACACTGGTTTTGACAGCTGACGTGTGTTTAGTACCTTGTGTCACTGTCAAACAGCTTCAGTTTGGTTTGCAATTTAACCATGGATCGTCTTACAAATGAACAACGCTTGCAAATTATTGAATTTTACTATCAAAATTCGTGCTCGGTTCGAAATGTTCATCGCGCGCTGCTTCCATTTTATGGTCGGCATTGAATGGGTACGTAAATAAGCATAATTGCCGCATTTGGAGTGAAGATCAGCCAGAAGCATTGCAACAGCTACCAATGCATCCCGAAAAAGCCACTGTTTGGTGCGGTTTATGGGCCGGCGCACAGTGGGATGAGAAGCGATTCTAGCGCGCCAAAAGTATTCTTGGGGTAATTATATGGAATAAACACCTAATTTTGATAAGCTTATGTAGTTTTGAGGTCGTTGCAGCCGTTTTTAATATTTTCCAGGGTGGTGTCAAAAATTAGGGACAAGAAAGTGGCAAAAAGAAAATTCTATCAGTGTTCAAGAAAAATGGTGTCCCTTAATGCAGGATTATTTGAGAAATGATTCTTAGGCGGTTCTAAAAAAATTGTATGAGGTGGGGGGTATGTTTCCCCCCGTTTCTAAGAAAATTACTTGAAATAGACAAACAAATATTAAAAAACAACAGCAACAGTTTGAATGTCATGCTATAGCTGTTTTTAAACAAAAAAAGAATCATATATTTAAAATTCATACTACCTACTTTTGCAATATATGGAAGTAATTTACCAAAAAAAAAGTTTACCCAAAGGCAAAATTGTATTTCGAATGACGTGAGCTCCATGGAATAAAACTTGATGTACACTCGAAGGAAGGTAATACCATGGATACAGAGATACAAATCTTTAAAATGGCAATACTTACTTACACTTACGTATTCTTTCACACTTTAATAGGATTCATAGTTTTTTTTTTTTAATAATCGATAATCCGGTGGATAAAATTTAATTATTTAATTAATATGTATTATTTTTAAGCAAATTTGAGTGTTTATCAAATAAAACAACCCAAAAAACGCAGAAAACACTCGCGACAACTTATTATAACGGAATACATTACAAACTTTTAGTCACCAGAGAGAGCAGTTTGACTTTCTTGGCTAACGTTATCTTTCATTTAAAGTTAAATAAAATTGTTAGTTGGTGGTAGTTGGTAGCGATTTTTATAGGAGTGTAAGTATACATATTGGACTAGCTAATGGAAGTATAGGCAAGACGTTCCATGACGTTCCGGATTTTTGACAGACTATACAAAAAAAAAAATGATATAAAAATTGTTTAAACAAAATGATTTCAATAACATACAATCAGTGAATTAATTTTATTGGAATTGATGGTTTATAATATTTACACTATTGGTAAACAAGAAAAAAAATCTAGCAGATATCCATCCTTAAGTAGGATCAATATCGACATTTTAAAAAAGCAGTAATTTGACTTCATAACTAAGATTATTCATAACCTTCTAAGAAACGAGAAATAAAAAAAAAGTGCATGACGTTTTACAAAAACTGGCTCTCGATTTTTTCACGCCCAGGTATTGACAACATTCCCTGAAAAAATTACGCATTTTGGAGACCATTTTTTATACCACTTTTGGCGCGCTAGAATCACTTCTCATCCCACTGTGCGGCGGCATTATTGGGCCATATTTCTTCAAAGATGATGCGAATCGCAGCGTTACTGTCAATGGTGAACGCTACCGAGCGATGATAACAAACTTTTTTTTGCCCGAAATGGAAGTTCTTGACTGGCATGATATGTGGTTTCAACAAGACGGTGCCACATGCCACACAGCACGCGAAACAATGGCGCAATTGCGAGGCGAGTTTGGTGAACAGTTAATTTCACGTTTCGGGCCGGTCAATTGGCCGCCTAGATCGTGCGATTTGACATCATTAGATTATTTTTTGTGGGGGTATGTCAAGGCTAATGTCTATAGGGACAAGCCCGCTTCGATTGACGCACTGGAAGCCAACATCCATACATTCATTCGTGAGATACCGGCCGATATGTGTGAAAGAGTATGCCAAAATTGGACTCAGCGGATGGGCTACCTGAGACGCAGCCGCGGTCAACATTTGCATGAAATTATCTTTAAACATTAAATTGCAAGGTTCAAACTATCGATTCAAATAAATATTTCATTCATTTTTTCGAATTTTTTGTGTTTTTTTTTTTTTTTAAAGTTCTAAACCTCTTAAAAAATCACCCGTTAGATGCAATTATGCGAATTTTTGTTTTTTTCTTGTTGGTTCTTAGTAGCATTTTTTGAACACACTGTAGGACAACTAGTTTTTTAAGAAATTTTGAAATTTCGCAATTATTTCATTCGTACAATTTGAAAATTTGCGAATTTTTCAAAAATATTTACAGCACAAGCCAGCACAAGTTGAGCACAGGACAGCACAATTTTTTTGTCAAAAATAAAAAATGACGGTAACTTCACGGTAAAAAATGGATACCCTCTAAAAACCAAACCCTTAGTACGACTATTTTAAAAAATACGGCAGATAGCAGCACAAGTTGGGCACAATACAGCACAATTTTTTTTTTTTTAATCCAAAATGGCGGTGCTAACTTCACGCACATCAAATAATGCCAATGCCAACAATTTAAGCTTTTTTTTTGATACCAAAAAAGTACACACTATCATATCAGGGTACCTAGCTACCTACCAAACCAGAGTGAGAAAATATCTCTCTCAAGAAGTTAAATCTTAGTATCTCAAAATATAAATATTAATAGTTAAGCTAAGTATACAATTCTTTTGAGTAAAAAAATTCTTCAAGGTGAGAAAAAAAATATTTTCGAAGGAGAAAAAATGGTGGTGGTGTAAATTTTTTTTTTTATTCGTCATCGACTTACAGTTTCTAAAATCTCAATGAGACTGATCTATGAAAAAGCAAACACAAATGCCAAACGCAATTTTTTTCAGAAAAAGAATGTCAGTGACATTGTTTTGTACAAAAAAAATTCGTGGTGAATATAAAATTTGTTTTCTTTGGATAGTTCACAGTTCGATTAAAAAATTTAAACGTCAAAATTTTTTTCGCAAAAAGCTCTCCCATAAGAAATACATGTAGTTTTTTTTCGTCAAGGAACTGTATACTTAGCTTTAGCAATTAATTTTTCATATTTTTGAGAGCAATAGAAAAAAAAACAATCATTTGATACCAAAATAATTTTCTTACCTCTTCTACATTGCAGAAATAAGGAGTTATTTCAAGAAAACACTGAAAAGTTTAATTTTTTTCGACGTTCTTGCCTCCAACAAAATGGTAGCAAAGCCTCACTTTTTCTCTATACAAAAAGTCCTATTTTGGTTATCTAGTTCTAGATACTTAATAAAATCTATGTTTCCATTTTGATTTTCAAATTTAGAGTAACAGTAACCATATTTTCATCCACGATTTTTAATAACGAAAATTCTAGTCTGTTGAAAATCAAACATTTTTTGCTTAGTAAAACTAACCACCATTAATGTACCTACTTGATAATTACACAGGCTTACAAATATCGGTTGAGTTTTCGACACGTGAAAGTAATAGTCATTTTAAGGATAATTTTTTACGCTGAACTCAAATCCGTTATCCGTTTTTCTCTATCAGCTCTGGTTTTCAAGACATTAGATGGCGTTAGAAAGTGCAAAAAAAACCCTTTTTCGCTATTTTTGGGGTTGTGCAACTATGCAAATTGATTTTTTTTTTTGATAGTAATAATCTTAATCTTCAAAATTCAGCTTTAATCGTTCCAATATCTCTTTTACTTTTTGAGAGATATTAAATTAGTCCTTATCTGACTACATAATAATTTTAAAAATGCTTTCTCTTCGGTTTACCTCGTTTTCGACAGGAGCATGTAAAATATATTCTAAAAAGAGTTTGTAGTGTAGATTTCAAATCTGAAATCCATTTTTTGCCATCAGCTGTTTTGGAAATAAATTAAAAAATCACCCGTTTTTTACCAGTTTTTTTTTTTAATTTGAAATAACTCTTATACAAAGTATAATGGAACTGCACGGTTTTTATTAATTTTGGTCCGTTTCACGTACAAGAGACCAACATCCCAAAAACCTTTGTAACTTTTTTGTATTCTTTCAAAATCTTGGTGAAGTCGCTCTCCTTGTTCATCACAATCCGTGGCGGTCGTGAAGAACCAGGTAACTCAAACACAAAATAATTCGGAAGATCGGTGTCAATGTTCAATTACATTGACAAAATCTGACTTATGTCAAAACAAGTGTTCATCATGTATTCTCAAATATATAAGGAAAGTATAAGATTGAGTCAAAATTTTGTTAAATATTGTTAACTAAGTAACAAGTAAGTAAGTAAGTAACAAATTCATTTATTTACAGTAAGTTCTTGAATATTTACAAAATACATGAATTTAAAAGCAATGGCTAAGCCGTCAGCCTGGTTAGCAAATATAGTCTCAATGTAATAATATTTGTTTACAAAAGGAAAAAGAAATAAAAGAACAAATTTAATTATATAAACTTAATAAAAAAAAAAAATATATTGTTAACTATTTATTTAAGAATTTTTGAAAAATAAAAATTCACTTCCAGGTACCTCGACTTACCTGGTTCTTCACGACGACGGCCATGGATATTGAAGAATGCAATTGAGGATTTCTCAAAAAGTAAAAGAGATATTGGGACAATTAAGTCTAAATTTTGAAGATTAAGATTATTACTATCAGAAATCTGCACAGTTCAAAAAAATTAAAATCAATTCGCATAGTTACATAACCCCAAAAATGGCGAAAAAAGGTTTTTTTTTTTACTTTTTAACGGTAATACCTCGAAATCCAGAGCTGATAGCGAAAAATGGATGGAGTTCAGCACGAAAAATTACCCATAGATCAACTCTTACTTAGTCGTGTTCAAGACCTTGTAAACCTGCGTTATCAGTTGAACATAATTTTATATTTTTCTCAGTGTATACCAGATGAGGCTTTAATATGCTGTGCCTAGCCTATGAACACTAAAATGTAAACAGCCTTTGACTTATGTAATGTAATGTATACAATGTCTGAGTTTTGATAGTGAGGTCATAAAGGAAATATTTACAGTCTCTATTAAAAAAAAAAATTTACAGATTTCACTCCTTGAGTAACGATGGGGACATTGAAAATGACTTGCTAATGCTAGATAAATCCTTAATCTTTATAATTTATACAATCTTTTTTCTCTTTTAAATTTTATCTTTACCAATTTATACATACATATCAATTTAGTTCATCTTTTTTATGAAGACCAATCCAAACATTTTATTGAACTAAGAAAACTAAAAATTTGTTAAACAAACTTTATTCGCACTTCCATCTTTACCAAATTGATTTTTTTTCTTCAGCTTTAAAAATAATTAAGGAAGGATAATTTTTAAGCCGTTAATCCAACAAAAATCGGAACTCTTAATTGCTTAATACCTACATACATTTAATTTTCCCTCCGTTTTATCTTCAACCAAATTTTGATTCTTCCCTAAGCGCAAAATGATAGCATATGTATAACTACTTTTTTTTCCTATTTCGTCCTGTATTCGTTTTTCGTTTTCCAAAATCACGTTTTTTGTAACACTAAATAAAATTATATTTTCCAAAAAACAAATATTTAATGTTGGTAGTTGTTACCTCTCCCCAAAATTTGTCTTCTCTTATTCCCACTGTAGTTTTTTTTATTTTGTTTCATTTTCAAATATACAAAAGAGGTGTTTTCTTTTTGTCATTTTATTGACCCACATATATTATTTTCCCGCTTGTCTTCTAATCTTATATTTTTCATTTACTTCGTGCGGTATCTTACTTTTTTTTTTTTTGATTTAACTTTGTGGTAGCACCAAACAAAAATTAAAAATTTTTACACCTATTGCTTGTTTATTTCGGTCTGTATTTGAATAGATTTTTCCTAACTTGTGTAACTGTTTAATTGTGGTAGGCAACGCTAACTTATATTTGATTTTCCCTCAAATATATGCCTACAAACGAATTTTTAACGCTGGTGTTTGGTACGTGTCAGAAAAGTTCTATTTTTCTTATTCCCTTTGTAGTTTTTTTTTTAATTTTGGGGTTTATTACGAGTCTTTTCGAAAAAATTCGGCAAGACAAAAGTCAACCAAAAATTCTTGATGGACTTAAAATTTCTATCAAATAGGAAAATATTTACTAATACAAATTAGCAATAACGATAAATCGACTTTTAGTCTAATCAACCAGTCTATTTTGAAGAGACTTACAATACGGTCCTTTATTGCATTTTCAAAAAGAGGCTGGGTGTGACCCACACTAGTAACTTCCAATTTGTGGTGCCCCGGAAGCTAGACGTCCAATGTTATTTTTTTGTATTCAACAATTTTTGGTATAGTTTTTGTATTTTTTTTTTGCATTAAAAAAAAAAACAGTTTGTTGAATTATTTTACAAAACCTACCGATTGTCAATTATAATCTAGTACATACATATATAGAAGCCCGAAACCAATATGATTATTTGTTTCTAACATATTCGAGACTAAAAACAATTCAACATTTTTTGGTGAGGTTTTTTGTAGTTTTTTTGCTTAAAAAAACTGGTTATGGGATATTTTTACAAATTCTTGTTTATAGAAAAAAAAAAAAAAAATACCCAAAAGCTAATATCATTGTTTGTTCTCAAGATATTTGGGACGAACAAAAATTTTCTACAATTTTGTTAAGTTTCTTGTGGTTTTTTCGATAAATATAATTATTTGTTGAATATTTTTACAAATTTTATCTCATTTATTATAAACTCATTTAAGGAATAAAATTAGCCTGAAGTCAATATCATTGTTTGTTCTCAAAATATTTGAGATGAAAAAATATTCTCCACAATTTTTGGTGAAGTAGGTACCTATCTTGTAGTTCTTTTTCACTTAAAAAAAACTTCTTGCTGAATTTTTTTTTCAAATCCTATCAAGTATCAATTCTAAACTAGTGTGTGGACTTAAATTAACCCGATGTCATGTCATTATCTGTTCTCAAGATTTTTGAGGCAAAAACCAACTTTTTAACAATTAGTGTGTAGAATTGTTTGCAGTTTTTCCCTTAAAAAAAAAAAACTATTAATCCAATCCTTTTTAAAATTTTATCAATTTGTATCTATAAACTAGCATATAAAATAAAATAACCTCGAAGCCAATATCATTGTTTGTTGTCAAGATATTCGAGCCAAACAACTTTTTTCAACAATTTTCATCTACATTTTTTTATTAAAAAAAAAAAACTATAAGTTGATATACTTCTATATTTTAATCAATTCCTTATTACGTCAATTTGCGTAGAATAAAATTAACCTGAAGTCGATTTGTTCTCGAGATATCTGAGACTAAGGAAATTTGAACTGCTCCTTGAATTTATTGAAAGGTCATTTCTGCTTGTAATGAAACTCTACTGTGTATACAATAAAATCCATCCGAAGTCGATATCTTAATTCGTCCTTGAGAAACGGTGAACAAAATAAGCGAAAGAACGTACGAATACACACAGACATCTCTCTACAAAAATGGATTCCGATTCTAGGGAGCGAAACGTGAAGATATGTTAAAATTTTTATTTTGACAAATCGGACCATTTACAATAACTTCCAATGGGAAGTTAAAAAATTATAACTTTTTTATGTTTTAGTTTTGTGATTTTATTGACCTATATTTGTATTCCCACTTGTAGGTATTCTTATTTCATATTTTTCATTTTCTTCGTTAATCCATCTAATCATAGCTAAACAAAACACAACAGTAAAATAATAAACACACAAAAAACCCCCAACAAATATCCTAACGAACCTAAACCTACCTGCAAACTAAAATCCCACATGCATTCTATCCTACTTACCTTTCACTTTCACGCACATCGCATTCTATACTATTAATAAAAAAATATTTACCGGCAAGCAGCGCAAACGAACCTTCCCACTCCAAGGCATCTTTGCAACTGAAGACTGATGACTGAACCACTGAACACTGAAATGAACAGTCTTTCATAATAAACTACTAGACAGATATCAGGGATGAAATCGTGTTTCAGCAATGTATCAAAATATAAAAGGAAAGTGTATCGAATTGTACTTTTTGATTTGATTTGATAATATTTTGTCCACATTTGCTGTTGTATGAACGTATGTAATATTTCTATATCCAATTAATTAAAAAACAACTTAGCTGTTTATGTTAATTAACATATAAGGTACATACATACTTACATATGCGAAACTTTTATAACAAAACTGTAGGAATTTGTTGCAATACCCTTCGATTTTGCGAGATTTAAATTTTATAAATTTAATGTTTTCGATTTTTAATTGCGAGATTGTTGAAACCGGTATTTTGTAGATGCCATTTTCTCGAACAAACTGTATTAATCATTTTTATTTCTTCTGTTATATCGATGTCAGCCTCGGTTCACAGTATACATTTTGTGATGTCAGATGATTTTCTTTTTAATTTACTTTATCTTTTTCGTTGAATGCAAAAGTGGAGTACTTTAGCAAAGTGGAGTGTATCGAAAAAAGTACAATCTTATCGACTTTTGCAACCCTGGCAGAGATAGAAAGAAATCTTCAATGAACTATGGGACTATATTTTTGTGCTCTGTTTATTTGGGCTGTTTGTCCGCACAAAAACTTGCAAATCGACGACGATGAATTTTAGGAATATTGATTAAAGATTTAGTACCACTTTTTAATTAATTTTTTTTTCGATTTGTGAAGCTTATACAGAACGTACAGCAACGTATGATATATCAAAATAATTGTCAATTATTCAAGCTGCTAATAAAACAAAAACTAATTGTCTAGGTGCACAGATTAAAGAGTTAGTAGGTGATATGTAAATGAACAGAAATATGTTATTATCTCGGCTTAGGTACGATTAAAAAAATCAAATTTTACATGTTATATGTGAATCTACATATATAATCTATCTCCGGTATGAATTTGAGATTTTTAAATGCAACCATTTAAAAGATAAAAAATAATAACTGCGAAAAATCGATCAACAAAAATTATATAAAATATAAAAAAATACTAGGTATCAAAATTTCCTGAAACGAAACAATTTGTTATTCATTATCTTTCTTAAACTATACAATTTAGTACAATCAGCCTTAACTCTGATGTGTAGCATTTGTGAGCCATCTTTTTTAGAACTTTGAACTTACAACCAATAATATCTCACTTTGTAGATTTTTTGGAATTGCAAAATATATGTACAAAATTGTTATATTAAACTTAACCATCGATAAACAAAAACAAATATTACTCTGGCACTTCTCATTTGTTTTCTTTTTTTGTTTGACCATTTCACATAAAACCATATTTTAAAAAACGTCATATTGCACCTCTACATTATTTTCCTATCATAAACATTTTCAAAAAATTTCCAACGCTTAGATTTAGTTTTAGAAGCACAATGCACTGCTGAGTGCTGACTGCACTAGCTCTTGCATTTTATAATTATAGTAATATGTATAGTTAAAACTTATATTGTTCATTTTAGAAACACCAACCAAAAATTCAACCGTACCCTCCCTATCCGCCTGCAATCATCTTCTATACATATTTGTTCATTCCAAAATGAATGGTAACACCACCAAAAATTCGATCTTATCCCCCATATACGCCAGCGTTCATCTCATATTACCATTGTTCAATTTATTCATTTTAGTAACACCACCAAAAATTCGATCTTATCCCCCTTATACGCCAGCGTTCATCTCATATACACACTTGTTCACTTTATTCATTTTAGTAACACCATAATTTACTCAAAACGACCCTATAAACATTTTCAATGTTAAAATATTAATACTGATGTATTTCAAAAGGCAATGAAACTGTTCCAGTTCTTTTAGACAAGCAAGATATGTTTTTCTGTCGTTCTTTATCCACTTATGACATACCAAACAATCTAGAGAAGAAAGCAATAGTTCTTTAAATTATTACGTTAAGTATTGATATGTTAAAGGTATTAAATTGTACCTACACCAAGCTCTGATTTTAGCTACTTTTTTTTTCTATTCATTACATTCCCAAGAACCGAGGTCTCAACACAGTCAAAACCACAAGGGCGAATCGAATAACAAATCATTTTATTCCCAAAACTTTAAATTTTAATATTTATACACATAAAAAAAAAATGTTTGCATTGCCTAGAAACTAGAGCAAAACCAAATCCTATCAATTAAAATACGTTGAACTTTTTAAAATGACCAAGCATACGAGTACATGTATGACCTAGCCAATCCAATTCAAATTATTTGATGGAATTTTTTAACAATCCAATACATGGAAGAACATGAACAGAATATCCTTGTGATGCAGCAGATGTACGTAGAACTCTAGATACCTCAACACAATTGTATTCACAAAACTGGATGAAGACATTTTCGTAGGAGGAACTACCTACATATAGAACCACTCGTAGAATGCAATTAAAAATCGAGTCCTTATCTACTGCGTTGTACAGGTTAGGAAAAGGTTGCGTATTTCAAAACTTTCACTTTCTTGTTAACATTAACTACTAAACCATGAGTCTTATACCCATACGAAGGCACCTTAAGCTAGAGGGGATGGAAAGGAAAAGAGGTATCCTTTTTGTCATTCATATAGGTACATGGATAGATCCATGCGTAGCAAGGAGGAACAATTTGCCCACGATAACGGGAGATATGTTAATCGTGTAGGTGCGGTACAGAGAATTTGATCGGTGAGGTAGAAAGGTTGAAAAGGCTTTTGTCCCAAATGAATGCATAATTTCCCTTGGGGTGGATGTATATTGCGTTGCATACCGACCATATTCAATATGAGTCCCTATACCTGTGATGGATAAGGAAATTCTTTGAAATGACGTTGACGGTATAACGGGTTTTTGGCATTGTGTTTCGTTGCAAATTTCAATTTTATGCAGACATTCACATAATATGCATGCGTGTATGGGTTTTTCAGCTTCATCTTTAGAGTGGTTCAAGGTTCAATGAAGTTACTCCTATGCCAAACCTATATGCAAAAGCATCACAACACAAAATACGGTGCTTCACCTGCTCATGTCTTGTATTTTGTGATTTTAAAGCTTTCCTATGGTGGTTTTTAGAATATTTTCATCAGGTCGTTAAAATAGCAAGGATACTATTGAAAACTCTTCGGTCTTTGCCCTAGGTAGAAGTTATATACATAGCTTCGAATTTGAATTTGTACCTCTGCTGTGGGTTATAAACTTAATAATGGCAGCTTCGACAACATTGTGGTTGAGAATAAGGGAACAATAGAGGTGAAAGGATATCTATACACAATACCTACCTCCTATAACTGATCGAGGCTGAATTAAGTGTAAATATTGTTCTAGATGAGTAGACAGGTGTTTCCAATAGCTTAAAGAAGTTCATAGGTAGGTTGTAGGTAGATTGGATATTGGCATCAGGGTGTGGTTTGAATAAAAGGAAAATATACACGATAAAGTTATGCTTTCAATTTAAAGTTATAGTGAGAAAATCTAACTTCGTTATGGACGATAAAAGCTCACACCTGTTTCTAATACGGCCCAGAATTTGTGCAAAGTTATAAAATCTAAGTTGATTCGAATAGAGTTGCTTTGGAAAGCAATGAGAAAAAGGTGATTTTAAGTTTATTAAATTGTTGAAAATTTGTTTGAATATACATTTGTATAAAGGAATTATGTAGAATAGGTGGGTATATAAACTTTTGATTTTGTGGAGCAGGAAGCATAACCGATTAAGACGGTTAATTTGAGCGATTTACGAAATTATTTGAAGGTGTAAATTTTATTATATAGAAGTTTACCTACACATAAATAAAAAAAACATCTCTTTTTAATTTTATTTGGAAAAGAGAAACAAAACAGAAGTTTTTAATTTTATTAACATTTTCGTTACGTTTAGAATTGGATAAACCAATGTTTTTAGTATGTATTAGTATAAAGAGAAAGACCAAGCTCATTTAGATTTAATTGAGTCATTGTGCTTTGGACGCGTTGAATCATTAGTTTTCTAACAAATGCAACTGCATGCAAATGAATGGATGTCGGACGTGTCGTATATACTTAGGCAAAGGTTAAAGTTTAGAAATTATATGTTTATTTTGGTGAGGTAAAAACTTCCATTTATTCGGATCAATACCTACAAGCTAGTTCTTAACCTTACTAAAAAAAAAACTACTTAATAAACTTATTCTTCATTACTTAAAAGCATGAAGCCATTTGTTATAATTGGGAAGGTGGATCTTTAGGCAGTTTAAGTCCTGGTTCAAGTCAAAACAATTGACGTTCGAGTTAACACCTCCTCAGGATACAAGTATAACGTTCATTGGAGTCATACAAAGTACGGTCATGAGCATACTTATATCGTTAATAGTAAATTTGAAAAGAAGTGGGCCTAAGTGGCTGCCTTAAAGCACCCCGAAGTTAGCCAGAAAGGTGGGCAACTGAAGGTGGATAGTTTGGAAAACTATAGTCTATGGGAAATTTTGTCAAGGGCTTAACTTAAAGGCTCCGCGAAATTAGGCCCCAGGAAATCAGGCCCCAAAAAGAAAAAAATAAATAAGGCCCCAACAATACATACAAAACAACAACAATGAAAATTCTCGAATTTTGGGGTGCTGTTTCGTTTTTTGGGGCCTTATTTAATTTTTTTGGGGGGCCTTATTTCATTATGAAATAAAGCCGCAATGAAAAAAGACCCCAAAATTAAATTTGGGGCTTAATTTCATTTTATTTTGAAAAAAAATTTGGGGTCTTATTTCATTTTGCATAAACAACATTGTTTTCACAAAAAGTATTATGAAAATCCGCTAATCGAGGACTCAAAGCTAGCTAAATACCGCTTAGTGTGGTCCCAGCAATCATGTTTGAAGAGAACGTTCCAACCAACAGAGCCATCTTTTTGGACGGAACATTCAAAATTGTTCCGCAAGGGTGTTTCAAACAATTGTTGGTTATTTATATCGAATATTTTGACGAGGTAATACTAATCAATTTTGTTTAATGCTTAAAATCGTGTTGCTGATGGTTTTCAACACGATGCTCGTAACAGAATAGCTGACAGAAATCGCGCGATTTTTTCAGCTATACTGTTATATCAATGGTAGGGATGGGTCAAAAATATAGTAACAGGTATTCAGTAACAGGTATTGGCAAATAGCAATAACAACCTGTTACCGAAAATCGAAAATACCTGTTACTGAAAATTTTTTTTTTAATATGCAATTATTAAATTATTGGCGGCATAAAAATTCAAATACATTCTAACTAAAATTCACAATTTTTGGATTTTTTTTCTTTGCTTAAGAATTCCAAGGAATAACAAGATGAGAATAGCATACTCATAATATATATTTGAATGCATTATATTTTTTGAATTTGCTTAACTGTAAATCTGCTTAATAGTGATTTCATCTGCTTAATAGTGATTTCAATATTATCGTGTAAAATCAAAATCTCACTGCAATAACAAATAGTCGTTTTAATTTTGTTGCTAATTTTGTCTAACTGTTATTCTGCTTAATAGTGATTTCAATGATATCGTGTAAACTCGAAATCTCACTTCAATAGCAAATAGTCGTCTTAGTTTTGTTGCTGATTCTGCTTAACTGTTATTCTGCTTAATGGTGATTTCAATGATATCGTGTAAAATCGAAATCTCACTGCAATTGCAAATAGTCGTCTTAATTTTGTTGCTGATTTTGCTTAACTGTTATTCTGCTTAAAAGTGATTTCAATGATATCGTGTAAACTCAAAATCTCACTGCAATAGCAAAAGTCGTCTTATGCTATGTTCCCACCAAAATGAAATCCGAGATTTCGGTTGAAAACTTTTGATATTTCAAGTTGATGGAACAAGATTTCATGGAAATTTCAACGAAATCTCAATGAAAACTCTAGATTTCATCGAAATCTTAATGAAATCCCGCTCCACCAAGTCGAGAATTCCAATTCCAATTTTTCAGCTGAAATCTCAGATTTCGTTTTGGTGGGAACATAGTATTAGTTTTGTTGCTGATTTTGCTTAACTGTTATTCTGCTTAATGGTGATTTCAATGATATCGTGTAAACACGAAATCTCACTGCAATTGCAAATAGTCGTCTTAATTTTGTTGCTGATTTTGCTTAACTGTTATTCTGCTTAAAAGTGATTTCAATGATATCGTGTAAACTCGAAATCTCACTGCAATAGCAAATAGTCGTCTTAATTTTGTTGTTGATTTTGCTTAACTGTTATTCTGCTTAAAAGTGATTTCAATGATATCGTGTAAACTCAAAATCTCACTGCAATAACAAAAAGTCGTCTTAGTTTTGTTACTGATTTTGCTTAACTGTTATTCTGCTTAATGGTGATTTCAATGATATCGTGTAAACACGAAATCTCACTGCAATTGCAAATAGTCGTCTTAATTTTGTTGCTGATTTTGCTTAACTGTTATTCTGCTTAAGAGTGATTTCAATGATATCGTGTAAACTCGAAATCTCACTGCAATTGCAAATAGTCGTCTACGTTTTGTTGCTGATTTTCCTTAACTGTTATTCTGCTTAATGGTGATTTCAATGATATCGTGTAAACTCGAAATCTCACTGCAATCGCAAATAGTCGTCTTAATTTTGTTGTTGATTTTGCTTAACTGTTATTCTGCTTAAAAGTGATTTCAATGATATCGTGTAAACTCGAAATCTCACTGCAATAGCAAAAAGTCGTCTTAGTTTTGTTGCTGATTTTGCTTAACTGTTATTCTGCTTAAAAGTGATTTCAATGATATCGTGTAAACTCGAAATCTCACTGCAATAGCAAAAAGTCGTCTTAGTTTTGCTGCTGATTTTGCTTAACTGTTATTCTGCTTAAAAGTGATTTCAATGATATCGTGTAAACTCGAAATCTTACTGCAATTGCAAATAGTCGTCTTAATTTTGTTGCTGATTTTGCTTAACTGTTATTCTGCTTAATGGTGATTTAAATGATATCGTGTAAACTCGAAATCTCACTGCAATAGCAAATAGTCGTCTTAGTTTTGTTGCTGATTTTGCTTAACTGTTATTCTGCTTAAAAGTGATTTCAATGATATCGTGTAAACTCGAAATCTCACTGCAATAGCAAAAAGTCGTCTTAGTTTTGTTGCTGATTTTGCTTAACTGTTATTCTGCTTAAAAGTGATTTCAATGATATCGTGTAAACTCGAAATCTTACTGCAATTGCAAATAGTCGTCTTAATTTTGTTGCTGATTTTGCTTAACTGTTATTCTGCTTAAAAGTGATTTAAATGATATCGTGTAAACTCGAAATCTTACTGCAATTGCAAATAGTCGTCTTAATTTTGTTGCTGATTTTGCTTAACTGTTATTCTGCTTAATGGTGATTTAAATGATATCGTGTAAACTCGAAATCTCACTGCAATAGCAAATAGTCGTCTTAGTTTTGTTGCTGATTTTGCTAAACTGTTATTCTGCTTAAAAGTGATTTCAATGATATCGTGTAAACTCGAAATCTTACTGCAATTGCAAATAGTCGTCTTAATTTTGTTGCTGATTTTGCTTAACTGTTATTCTGCTTAATGGTGATTTAAATGATATCGTGTAAACTCGAAATCTTACTGCAATTGCAAATAGTCGTCTTAATTTTGTTGCTGATTTTGCTTAACTGTTATTCTGCTTAATGGTGATTTAAATGATATCGTGTAAACTCGAAATCTCACTGCAATAGCAAAAAGTCGTCTTAGTTTTGCTGCTGATTTTGCTTAACTGTTATTCTGCTTAAAAGTGATTTCAATGATATCGTGTAAACTCGAAATCTTACTGCAATTGCAAATAGTCGTCTTAATTTTGTTGCTGATTTTGCTTAACTGTTATTCTGCTTAATGGTGATTTAAATGATATCGTGTAAACTCGAAATCTCACTGCAATAGCAAATAGTCGTCTTAGTTTTGTTGCTGATTTTGCTAAACTGTTATTCTGCTTAAAAGTGATTTCAATGATATCGTGTAAACTCGAAATCTTACTGCAATTGCAAATAGTCGTCTTAATTTTGTTGCTGATTTTGCTTAACTGTTATTCTGCTTAAAAGTGATTTAAATGATATCGTGTAAACTCGAAATCTTACTGCAATTGCAAATAGTCGTCTTAATTTTGTTGCTGATTTTGCTTAACTGTTATTCTGCTTAATGGTGATTTAAATGATATCGTGTAAACTCGAAATCTCATTGCAATAGCAAAAAGTCGTCTTAGTTTTGCTGCTGATTTTGCTTAACTGTTATTCTGCTTAAAAGTGATTTCAATGATATCGTGTAAACTCGAAATCTTACTGCAATTGCAAATAGTCGTCTTAATTTTGTTGCTGATTTTGCTTAACTGTTATTCTGCTTAATGGTGATTTAAATGATATCGTGTAAACTCGAAATCTTACTGCAATTGCAAATAGTCGTCTTAATTTTGTTGCTGATTTTGCTTAACTGTTATTCTGCTTAAAAGTGATTTAAATGATATCGTGTAAACTCGAAATCTTACTGCAATTGCAAATAGTCGTCTTAATTTTGTTGCTGATTTTGCTTAACTGTTATTCTGCTTAATGGTGATTTAAATGATATCGTGTAAACTCGAAATCTCACTGCAATAGCAAATAGTCGTCTTAGTTTTGTTGCTGATTTTGCTAAACTGTTATTCTGCTTAAAAGTGATTTCAATGATATCGTGTAAACTCGAAATCTTACTGCAATTGCAAATAGTCGTCTTAATTTTGTTGCTGATTTTGCTTAACTGTTATTCTGCTTAAAAGTGATTTAAATGATATCGTGTAAACTCGAAATCTTACTGCAATTGCAAATAGTCGTCTTAATTTTGTTGCTGATTTTGCTTAACTGTTATTCTGCTTAATGGTGATTTAAATGATATCGTGTAAACTCGAAATCTCACTGCAATAGCAAAAAGTCGTCTTAGTTTTGCTGCTGATTTTGCTTAACTGTTATTCTGCTTAAAAGTGATTTCAATGATATCGTGTAAACTCGAAATCTTACTGCAATTGCAAATAGTCGTCTTAATTTTGTTGCTGATTTTGCTTAACTGTTATTCTGCTTAATGGTGATTTAAATGATATCGTGTAAACTCGAAATCTCACTGCAATAGCAAATAGTCGTCTTAGTTTTGTTGCTGATTTTGCTTAACTGTTATTCTGCTTAAAAGTGATTTCAATGATATCGTGTAAACTCGAAATCTCACTGCAATTGCAAATAGTCGTCTTAATTTTGTTGCTGATTTTGCTTAACTGTTATTCTGCTTAAAAGTGATTTCAATGATATCGTATAAACTCGAAATCTCACTGCAATAGCAAAAAGTCGTCTTCGTTTTGTTGCTGATTTTGCTTAACTGTTATTCTGCTTAAAAGTGATTTCAATGATATCGTGTAAACTCGAAATCTTACTGCAATTGCAAATAGTCGTCTTAATTTTGTTGCTGATTTTGCTTAACTGTTATTCTGCTTAATGGTGATTTAAATGATATCGTGTAAACTCGAAATCTCACTGCAATAGCAAATAGTCGTCTTAGTTTTGTTGCTGATTTTGCTAAACTGTTATTCTGCTTAAAAGTGATTTCAATGATATCGTGTAAACTCAAAATCTCACTGCAATAACAAAAAGTCGTCTTAGTTTTGTTGCTGATTTTCCTTAACTGTTATTCTGCTTAATGGTGATTTCAATGATATCGTGTAAACTCGAAATCTCACTGCAATTGCAAATAGTCGTCTTAATTTTGTTGCTGATTTTGCTTAACTGTTATTCTGCTTAAAAGTGATTTCAATGATATCGTATAAACTCGAAATCTCACTGCAATAGCAAAAAGTCGTCTTCGTTTTGTTGCTGATTTTGCTTAACTGTTATTCTGCTTAAAAGTGATTTCAATGATATCGTGTAAACTCGAAATCTTACTGCAATTGCAAATAGTCGTCTTAATTTTGTTGCTGATTTTGCTTAACTTAAAATTAAGAGGACTATTTGCTATTGCAGTGGGATTTCGAGTTTACACGAAATCATTGAAATCACTTTTAAGCAGAATAACAGTTAAGCAAAATCAGCAACAAAACTAAGACGACTTTTTGCTATTGCAGTGAGATTTCGAGTTTACACGATATCATTGAAATCACTTTTAAGCAGAATAACAGTTAAGCAAAATCAGCAACAAAACTAAGACGACTATTTGCTATTGCAGTGAGATTTCGAGTTTACACGATATCATTTAAATCACCATTAAGCAGAATAACAGTTAAGCAAAATCAGCAACAAAACTAAGACGACTTTTTGTTATTGCAGTGAGATTTTGAGTTTACACGATATCATTGAAATCACTTTTAAGCAGAATAACAGTTAAGCAAAATCAGCAACAAAACTAAGACGACTTTTTGCTATTGCAGTGAGATTTCGAGTTTACACGATATCATTGAAATCACTTTTAAGCAGAATAACAGTTAAGCAAAATCAGCAACAAAACTAAGACGATTTTTTGCTATTGCAGTGAGATTTCGAGTTTACACGATATCATTGAAATCACTTTTAAGCAGAATAACAGTTAAGCAAAATCAGCAACAAAACTAAGACGACTTTTTGCTATTGCAGTGAGATTTCGAGTTTACACGATATCATTGAAATCACTTTTAAGCGGAATAACAGTTAAGCAAAATCAGCAACAAAATTAAGACGACTATTTGCAATTGCAGTGAGATTTCGTGTTTACACGATATCATTGAAATCACCATTAAGCAGAATAACAGTTAAGGAAAATCAGCAACAAAACTAAGACGACTTTTTCTTATTGCAGTGAGATTTTGAGTTTACACGATATCATTGAAATCACTTTTAAGCAGAATAACAGTTAAGCAAAATCAGCAACAAAACTAAGACGACTATTTGCTATTGCAGTGAGATTTCGATTTTACACGATATCATTGAAATCACTATTAAGCATAATAACAGTTAAGCAAAATAAGTAACAAAACTTAAACAACATTTTGCAATGGCAATGGGGGTTGATAAAATTGGAATCACTATTTAGCAGAAAACACTTTCATTTATGAGTTTAATTAGAGCTATAACGTCCATTTTTGTTCCTATATTTCAACGACTTTTTTTCCTTAACTGTTATTTCAGTAACAGGTATTTGTAACTGTTATTGAAAAGTAGCAAAAACATCAGTAACAGATATTGCAAACTAGCAGTTTGGCCCATCCCTAATCAATGGTGCAGGCATTTAAAAATTTGTGCTGAATGCAACCTCAAAATTCAAGCTGAAGCTATGGCTGAAGGAGAGGAGAGTTACAAGTGTCCTTGTTGCGGGGAATTGTACAGGATACAATCCAAGTATTTGTTTGATGGTTTGGGGTACCTACTATTTCTTTTTTGAAAATAAACTTTAATATTAAAAAACCAAATTGGGGTCTTATTTCATTAAAAATAAAAAAAAAGAAAAAACAAGTTGGGGCCTTATTTCATTTATTTTTGGGGCTTTTTTTCATTTCGATGGGGCCTTATTTCATTGGGGCATAGTTTCATTATGAAAAATTAGCCCAATTTGGGGCCTTATTTCATTTCTTTTGGGGCCTAATTTCCTGGGGCCTCATTTCGCGCTTCGCGGAGCCAACTTAAATTTAGTCTTAGAGCCAAAGACATAAAAAAACAAGTCAAGACCCACCATAAGCATGCTTAAAACCTAAAATGCTTCTAAGCTCTCCAATGCATTTTTGAGAGACTGGTCATACTTGACACTTTTCAAGTAGAATTTGCAAATTAGCTCCTTATCAAAATTAAATTTCCTATTACAATGAATGGTTTAACAAATTTTTATAAAAAAAACAACTAGCAGGAAAATTTAACAATAAGCTTACCAAAAAAAAAAATAATCGAAAGATTTAAGATTTAAGAATTCTATTTTTTTTTTATAAATTGCGCGTAACTTTTTTTGGAGCAAAAATAGGCTCAACAAATGCTCGCACAAAATAAAATAGAGGCTTAAGCTCTTAATATGGATTTTAAAAAATTTGTTTTTATTCAAAATTGACAAGAAATGGTAAAGTTTGAATGGGTACATACATATCTACCCATTCACACTTTGTTATAATTTTTCGCATGTTTGGCTCCAGTCTCTTTTTCGGCACTACATCATGCCAAATTTCACATTCGTAAAAGAGCTTAAGATTTTGATGAAAAAATGACAAAACGATAAATTGGGAATATTTAAAAAGTAAGTAAACTTGTTGGTTTTCCGGCTGTTTTTAAATGCTTACTTTGAATAAAAAAAAAATACTTTTAGCGTTATCCAATATCATACAAAAATTCAATGACAGTTTTGAAAATTTGAGAAAGCGTTTTACAAGATAACTTTTAATTTCTTTTTGGGGTCTTATCGTAAATCTTTTTCTTTGCAAATATTGATTGCATGGCTCTCGTTGGCATGCAGATTTGTAGACTTTTAAAGCATGCAAATTTTCAAATTGATTCATCAAACCGTTTACCTTACCAAATCTTCAAAGTCTCACAAGCCAGTTATAGAAACAATTTATTGTTTTGTTCCTTAACAATGCGTAGTCGTCATCAAAATTACAAGACAAGACAAGACACTGCAGTTCCCTTAGACTTGTTTCACAGTTTTGCATAAGTTATGTAAATACAATACTTTCTTGACTTGAAATGAAATAAAAAGTAAGGGTAACTGAGGCATCTTGGTACCAGGGGTATGTAGACTTACTGTCAATGGGCCTTACTAATAATCAAATTTAGCAACGAGTTAAATATTTTAGTGAAATGAACCGTAATGTTATGCATCCCAAATAATCAACCATACATGGAATATTATTTTTTTGGAGTTCATACCACCTATGGTTCATTGTTAAGAGCTCAATTAAATATTAAGGTCATACCATATATGGTTTATTATTTAGAGTCCATTTCATTATGGTCCATTTCAATGAAATATTTAAGTCTTCACTAAATTTGATTATTAGTAGGGCCCAATAACTTCAAATTGACGTATCAAAATTGATTTTTCTTTTTGTCATTGGATATAACCCAGCTGTCTGGTTAGTCTCACAAATTTTTATACCTGGAGTACGCTTCGTTTCAAAGATATTAATTAAAAACTGTTTTTTGTACCCGTGAGTACCTTTTTTTATTTTCTATCGTTTTCCTCTTTTCGATTCGGGTTTTGAGCATGGCTCCAAAAATTTGTTAGAATTTAAAGTAAAGCTGTATTTTCGAATCTGTCTATCAGAGCTGTTTTTTTATTTACTTTTCACGTTATCAAAAAAATCCCGTTCATTGCTATATGGTCGATCGGGGCAGATTGGCCTCATTTTTTTTGGTTAAGTTTACTCATTATTTCGTATGGGAGTTGCAGAAAAAAAAAATAATTTAATTTTTCAATTAATTATCTACACGGTTAAAAATTCTGGGGTATTTTTTAATACAGCCTTTGTATTACAGCCGTATTCAATACAGAAAATATTACTTTTTAATATTCCGTAAATATTAAAGAAATTTTCTAATAATTTTGTATTACATTCTAATAGATTAGTATTAAAATTGTTATTTTTAATACAAAAAGTATTAAAATTTAATACAAATTGTATTAAAATAGCAAGATGCGTATACTTTCAATACAACAGTATTAAAATCTAATACAATTTGTATTACAACAGGAAGCCATTACAAGCAAGCATCAGCCATATTTAAATATGAACATGAAGCATATGTTTTTAATACCAAAGTATTAAAATTCAATACAAATTGTATTAAAACAGCAATAAAACAATAAATAAACAATTTAAATATGCATTATTTTGAAGGCGCGTTGAAATATTTCGAGATAAAATATACAAATTAGTAGATAAAATTTCAATCGCATTAAGATTTTAGTTCTCACATATGTGAAAAAAATAAATATAATAATGCCACCATTAATTGACTTAGAACATAAATATTCTTAGAAAAAAAGTCTTTCATTACTATTATTTGTAATATATTTTGTATTAATTTTCATGAAAAGGATCTAAGAATTAAATTTCAAGAAATAAAGTATTATATTATAATACCTTTGTATTATTAAAATATAATACAGATTTCGTATTCCTTTGTAATATCTGATATTATTAAGTTTTAATATATTTTGTATTAACTTCCAAATTTTAATATTTGTCAAGTATTAAATTTCAATATATTTTTGGTGTTGTCATATATGTAACCCAGAAAATATTAAAAAGTACCCCAAAATTTTTAACATTTAAATTCTAGTTTTAATCAAAGTTATGATAAGTCCCCAGTTTTTTTTTTACAATAACAAGGGGTTTTTATTTATTTCATTTTTAATTTCACTTATTTATCAAATAATATTTCTGATAAAAAAATATCTAAAATATATATGAGAACAAATATAATGTTATAGGTGCAGTGTAATAACACCCGCGGTAAAAACACCCGCGGGCGTTACTACGGGCGTTTCCCAAAATAAAAGGAAAAAACATCCAAGGGGGTTTTTTCCATTTTGAAATGGCAATAAGACCCACGAAAGAAAAGAAATAGCAACCGCGGTTGTAATTTCCTTTTGGATTTGGCATTTAGCCTACACTTAAAGTAAGATCCATACTCTGCTTTAAAATACTCTTCTATTTTAAAATCTCAAAATGATACAGATACAATTATTGTTGGATATATAGGGAAAATTCAAAGTTTCCTTAAATCCAGATTCTATAAATGCAAAACTTTGGCTTTTATTTCCATTTCAAAAAGGAAAAAACCCCCGTCAGTGTTTTTTCCTTTTATCTTGGGTAATATCGCCCACGGGCGTTATTACCGCGGGTGTTGTTACACTGCACCAATGCTATATCATATAAATATCATAAATGTGTCTATCATAATAAGTTTGATAAAAATGGTGAGTCAACTAGCCCCGGTCTCCCCTGCCTACATTTTCCAAAAACTAAAAAAAAAAAAATTTTTTTTTGTTTGAAAATGTTTTTGAAATAATTTTTTTTTTCAACTTAGTCAAAAAGCAGTTTTTTCAAAAAGAATATCCAAAAAGTAGTTTTTATAATTTTCAGTTATTTTTCATAAATTAATGACAAATATAAATCATTTGAAAAATGCAATTGCAATAAAATAACCAGTGTCTAGATCTAGAAAGATAGAAAGCAGTACATTTTCCAAAAACCACTCCTTATCTTCCTAGAGACTTACTAGAGAGAGTTTGACCTATAACAGCAAGCGTTCAGAATTGTTAGCTAAATATTTCTTGAGTATAATATTCTCTGATAGCCTTTCCATCGCTTCAAGTGGCTGTTAAAGCCTTTATCCAGAAGATGTCTGACGGCTATGATTTTCCATCGTAATATTTTGAATTTCGCTTTGAATCTATCCAACGACAAGGATTTTACGTTTCGACAACACAAATTTAATTTTCGGTATGTTGTTGATATTTTATGTTATTCTCAAACTGTATCCACCACCATACCGGTTAGTTTATCATAAGGTTATGAAAACAAAATTTTAACTTTAAATTTTCTTTTAAATTTTCAGCTTGAAAATTAATTTTTCAAAAGCGTCATTTATAGACCAGGAAAAATAGCACAAATCGTATGGGGAACCTTGAAAAAATTAATTCATGAAATATTAAAATTGGAATCGACGCAGAATTGCAACCTCTATAACATATCCAAAGTCCCCCAAAATCCCCGCATTGGCTTTTTGTGTAGATGCATTTGAAGAGGTGCAGACGGGGAGAATTTGGAGGTCTATCAAACTAAAATATTTGTTTGGGTAAAACCTGATCATATGATACATGCTTTAAGGGTAGTTTTTAACGCTGAATCTAATGAAACCAAATTCAAAATGATACAACCACCCAAAAGGAAGTTATAGTCCTTTTTATGTAATGATGACTTTTTTTTCAGGTACAACAGGTAAAATATTAACGAAAACCCTTTGAAAATAACGGTATGTTAATGAAACTTGGATTGAATGTTTCATTTGTCATAGGAACTAAGAATCAAGAGAGTCCCTAAAAATATCCATGGTGAAAGGGTGTTTTTTTTAAGGGGGAGGGGCAACAAAGAATGTTAGCCATAACACCCACGTAAAAACTCTTACACTCATGAAACTCGCCAAAAATATTAAACTCTTCATGGCAACCAAGAATCAAAATAGTCCATACAAATATCTTGGTTCTAATAGTGTTTTTGGTGACTGTTAACTTTTGACTTGTTCTACGGAAAATACGATTTCAAAAATTAATTTTTTTTTGAAAAGGCCCATAACTTTGTTAAGGGTGCTTGTATCATTTTAGTTTTGCTTTTATTAGATTCAGCGTTAAAAAATACCCTTAAATCATATACCATACTTTGTGTTTATACCTCAGTTACACCAAATCGGAATTTTGGCTCAAATCTTCCAACTTCTTCCCAGATTTTCCCTCTCTTTAATAAAAAACCCCAGAACAAATATATTTATGAGGACTATTTTGATTCTTGGTTGCCATGACAAATTATATATTTTTGGCGAATTTCATGAGTGTAAGAGTTTTTTCGTGGGTGTTATGGTTAACATTCTATACTTGCCCCTCCCCCTTAAAAAAAACACCCTTTCACCATGGATATTTTTAGGGACTCTCTTGATTCTTAGTTCCTATGACAAATGAAACATTCATTCCAAGTTTCATTAACATACCGTTATTTTCAAAGGGTTTTCGGTAATATTTTACCTGTTGTACCTGAAAAAAAGTCATCAATACATAAAAAGGACTATAACTTCCTTTTGGGTGGTTGTATCATTTTGAATTTGGTTTCATTAGATTCAGCGTTAAAAACTACCCTTAAAGCATGTATCATATGATCAGGTTTTACCCAAACAAATATTTTAGTTTGATAGACCTCCAAATGCTCCCCGTCTGCACCTCTTCAAATGCATCTACACAAAAAGCCAATGCGGGGATTTTGGGGGACTTTGGATATGTTATAGAGGTTGCAATTCTGCGTCTATTCCAATTTTAATATTTCATGAATTAATTTTTTCAACCTCGGAACCCATTTTTCCTGGCCTATTAAACAACTTTGTTTAGAAAGAAAATTAAACAATGAGTTTCTGAATAAAGAAAATACAGTAAAATATTGTAGGTGTTGCGTTTGTTTTTTAATAACTTGGTATCCATTTTAATCAATCTCTCATGAAATAACTGGGGAAAAAACACCCCTTTCGATTTGCTTACCCTAGAACATGACTAAAACCAAATTTTTGAATTGGATAAAAGGATTTATTTTTTCCTTGACTATCCAATAAATTTGTATTCCTATTCCTAATCATTCAAAGTATTATGCTTTAATGAACTATAACTCTCAGTGGTCACCTGTCATCAACTCATATATATTTTTTGTTGATGTTTTGATTATATTCTTTTTAATTTGTCAACATTTATACTTTTAAACAATAAAAACCTCTAAATACTTAATCCTCTTTACCAAAACAGCAGCTATTATTTCAACCGCCCTTATATTTTATCAACACAAGTAAAATAACGTACATCCGTCGCGGTGCACATACCTCAATAGAAATCCATTACAAAGTATCGTTTTTCCTCTATTTCCTCACAAACTCCTGAACAAAAACTTGCCTCTAACAACGATACGGATAGTGATATACCATTGAAAATGACTTCTGTAGTAACAAAAAAAAAATAAAGTTCCAAATAACAATTCTCGTATATAGAACCGGAAGCAAAAGAACACCCACTCCCTTAAAATAAAAAAAAAAAACCGAAAACACCGGAAACTAACCACCGAAACAAAATGGTACGAACAACTTTTTCTTAGTCTAAATGACAAAAAAAAAAAAATTTTGCAAAAAACCCAAACAATAAACAAAATGGTTGGTAACAATTGAAATTTGTTGTAGGTCCTACAATATTCTTCTCGTATATAGAGTAGTGAAAGGGCTCTATTGTAGGATGATGTTAAGGTCGGGTTTGGTTTGAGGGTTTGCATATACATATACCGTACCGCTTTTGGCGGTCTCTGAAAACTCTAAACAGTCGTTATCGTCGTCATCGTTGTCACACAAAGAACCAGAAATTATTATTTTTCTCATCTCTTCTGTGTAAAGTTAACCTATTAAGAGGTTTAAGTCTCTTTTAATGTTTCATAAGTAAAACCTTTTTCTTTTGTGAAAGAGGATGGCGAGTTGGCAGAGAAGTTTGTGAATTGGCAATTAAAAGGTCACCTCCAGCAACAGCCCCACACAGTTGAATTGAAATATTAATTTTAACCCAATAAAATCAAATGGTGTTTTGAGTTTTTTTATAGGTACCTTTTTTTTCTCTTTGAATTTTTATTTGACATTAAGAGTTTCCTTTGGGAGGGATTTTTGTTAATAAATAAACAATACTTATTTCAAGGCTATTTTTTCGGATAGAAAACTCCCAACAGCAGCTTATTGGTAGTTGGTGAATATTTGAAGGTTTTTGAAGTTTTTGGTTTAATTTAAAAGATTTACTCTTTAAATCAATTTCAACAGAAAATTTCGAAAAAGAGAAACTTTTTATGACTTTTAGCGTTTGAACTCAATTATTTAGTCAAATAAATATTTGTATTTTATAAAAGAGTTTGTTTCAAGGACTTTAAGATTTGTTGAAGAACTTTCACTTTGAGAATTTGTTTGTTTGGCTGATTCTATGATGTTATATGTTTGTAATAGGTGAAAGCATTTAATTGTTTACTTCATTTTCGTCGTGTGATTTTTAAATTAAAATAAAAACCTACAAATTTATTTAATTATTTGTTATATCCAATATTTCGTTATTGGTTTATTTAAACTATTAAACAAAAAAGAGAAATGCACTTTAAAATAAAGGGCAGCCTTGAACTAAGCATACAATTGCCTTATATTCTATTTTGGGTTTTAGGCTCCGTAACAGAATATAGTTTTTGATTTTTCACGCACAATTTCTGATACTTCTACTTATTATAATATATCTGAGTTTAATCGAGATCGAGTACAAAAATATTTGTGATTTATAAACTTAAGGAACTGTTCTGTGAGACATTAGATAGTAGGTAAACCTAAGCATGAGTAGCAAGAATAAAAACGTTTGTAGAAACTGTGAGAAAAATCTCTAGGTTCACTCAACCCCTTCTATTTCTTAATTTAGAAACTTTGGTAAAATTTACATTGCCAGTTTGGTTCCAAAGCTATTTTCAAACATTGCGACTCTTAAGATGTACACATCTGTAAAATATATTTAGTTTTTACATTTTTCAAACTAAACAGCTAACGCTATTAGGACATGAATTTCAAAATCTCAAATCATATAAAACTCGACAAAAATTGTTAAACCGATGCATTCTTTAAAGAATCTTGTTAAAGAAAAAAAGTTTTCAAATTAAATCTTTTATCATCTCTTTAGTTCGGCAAATTAACACAAAATATTTGAATAGAGAAAGCAAAATAAAATTTGAAACTAACGTCATATTTTCAACTCGAGCCCCCAGACTATGTAGGTATTATGTGTTGGATGCTAGCACATGTGCCGTTGAAACAAAATTATCAAAATTATCTTACTTCAGAATTTAATTTAAAGGCCAAATTGAATGTGGATAATGATGAACTTAAACTATGTAATTGCAATCTGATAACATTAATATGTATGATCACTGTGAATGTGAAAACCACACGATCCATAAGTCTTTAAAGAAGAAGCATCATTTTTTATACACGATATGAATACAATAATTTTTTATCATTTAACCAGCAGACGCCCCTTTCGTTACAAAATATAAGTATTTTTTTAATTTTTATTGGAGATAGAATATAATCGCAGCATGGCCGTTCCGGAGACTATGTGGCCTGTGCCTATTGTTGAAAAAAAACCCCTGAATTTTATATGAAAGAAGTGCATATTTTTAAAATTCATCATAATGAAATACGAGCACTTTTATTTTTAGTTTTTACTATGTATTTACAATTATTTTACATATGTCATTAACGTCACAGAATTCAATTTGAAACATTTTATTCGTTCGATCTCTTAACATCATTTTTCCCACATAAAATAATAATGGATGATATTTTCGTTATTAATTTTTAAATCAGTGTGACAATTATGACTAAAAGTTTGTTTCCAACAAACTGATCTTTCTTATCAGAAGTGGTTTGCACAATCATTTGCTTCAAGTCCCTCTACTAAATACACATTTTAGTCTATAACTGGCTGTTTTTGGTTTGAATGCATAACCAAAAACTGAGTATGGGGTCTGTAGGTGCATGTATCCTGACATTGAATTCAAAAGTCTGGCAGGATTTTTTGGCGCCTGTGGTAGGAACGAGGGGTTGAAAATAGCGCTTTTCAGACTATTGTGTTATAGGGGCACATTTACTTCAATTCATTCACTAAAATGAGAAATGATGCTCTGTCATTTTTTTAAGCCCACAGACTTTAATATTGACGATCCGAAAAATGAAGCTTAAGATATGAGCTTTTGAAGCGAACCCTATTGGCTTAACTTTGGAGATTTTTTCTGTTGATTTTTGTTTTTTTTTTTAATTCTCCAAATATGGTTTAACTGAAAAGCTTATATTTTGAGTTTTATTAACCGAACCGTTAAAATTAAATCAGTTTGAACAGTTTTTGTCATAGGTCAAATTCTCTATAGTTAGTCCCTAAGCAGATAGAGAGCTAAGAAATTTCCACAAACCACTCAGGTCAATCACATAAGCCTGAGTGGTTTTTTGAAACTTCATTGATCTCTATCTTCTTAGGGATTAACTATTGAGAGTTTGACCTATGCACACTTTTTCCCTTCGAAAAATAAATAAATAAATTTGTTGGCGCAACAGCAAGTGGAGAACCAGGGCCTAGTGAGTTACAACTCTCAACCATTCCTGTGTGCGTGTTGTTGGCAGGAATGGAGGGGACCTACAGTCCGAACGGCTAAATGAGAAGCACTTTTTCATGACATGTATACTCTTGGAGGATTTGTCAGCTCCTCGCAAGAGGCAGTACTTCGGATAAAACATTTCTGTTTTTAGGTGGCACGGCTGGGAATCGAACCCACACCTTCGGCATGAGAGTCCTATGCACTAACCATCATGCCACGAGGTACTACCCTTTCCACCAATAGGCATTGAAATAAATTGATGTTAACATTTTACGTCAAATTTTACTCCTGTTCGACACGTGCTTTGGTAGGCAGACAAACGGTTATTGGTTCAATATGATATGACTTACAATGTTACGCAAATGACTTGACTTTTTATTTCGTTGGCACTCGGTCTATATATTGTTATGTATGGAAAATGACATTGTTCAAAATATCCGCGGAGGTTTCGCAGGGCGGCATTAATCCAAGACATCAAATTTTCATTTTGTTTGCCTTATATTCCCCGCTGAATTTGAGCGATATGGCCTAAATTACTTTGACTTTGAGGGCATCAGCGGCTTATCAGTACCTATAGACCTGGAACTTCAGGAAACTTCACGAGAAAAATCTAATGGCGTCAAATCGCAGGATCTCAATGTAGAATGTCTTTTCTGTGACATCTAGTGTTGTCATTTTAGAACTTTGTGTCGATCATATCACAAAATAAATTGTTTATCATCTATTGGTTGGGGTTCCTATTGACTGAATCGACGAAATAGACTTTTTCGGGTTCACCTGCCCCCTTAGACCTTAACCCTCCCCCAACTGAGTAGTGAGTACCTTATTTTTTTTTTAAGTTAAACCCAGACTCTTGTGTTCTTAGAAAAAATACATTTTCTACAAAAGTGATCAAATTACGCAACCTATATTATTTTCTCCAATCCTCTTGAAATTTGGGAGAAATATCTTTTACAGCAAATAGAATCGAGGCGTTAGCAATGTAGGCTGTAAGGTAAGATTTTAAAATTTTACATTTTTTGTATGCCTTACAAAATGAAACACCTTAATGCACATTGCTTAATAAAGCAAATTACAAATTCATATTTTAACGGAGAGACTTTGTTTTTTTGGATTCTGACCATAAAAATTTATTTGAAAAAAAAAAAAATTACCGCGAGAAATAATAAGCCCCGCACTTTGCATTAAAACACATTTTCTTGAAAACTTTAGATTCAAATATTTCAAAAACGTGATGTGATACAGCAACTCTGAGGCCAGATTCAAGTTCATCAACTTAAAAACCATCAGAGAAGAATATGTTCGTAGCGGTCGTGAAGAATCAGGTAACTCAAACACAAAAAAAAAAAAAAATTGGAAGGTCGGGGTCAATGTTCAATACCATTGTCAAAATCTGACTTTTGTCAAAACATATAAGGAAAGTATATTAAATCAAAATTTTGTTAAATATTGTTAACTATTTATTTAAGAATTTTTGAAAAATTCTTCACGACTGCTTCATGTCATAGTCAAAAATTCAAATTTTGTCACACAGAGTAAATAATTAGTGTTTTCGAGTGGATTTTTGGAAACAGTAAAAATTCCAGTGATGCAAGATGAGATTTCTAGAATCACACCAAATTCCAAAAAAATCCCACCATTTTTGTACTGGAAGGAAAAAAAACCACCATAACCTTTTCTGCTACAAATATTTCCTAGATATAAAAAGAAGAATGTTGGCTCTGCACTCTTGGTACTTCATATTCGCAAAAAAAGTGTGTCATCTAATTGGTCAGTAATTGGTGAAAGAAGACAACTAGTCCTAGAAAAAAGTCAGCCCTAGAAAACTTTTAATCAAGACTTAAAGTTTCTAAAGGTCACGCACGATTTTTGCCACTTGTGGAATATTCACAAAAAATGTATACCGATCCGAAAGATCACAAGATCATGATAAGATCAACTATTTTCAATAATTGGTCAGCCAAAGTTTTTCTAAGTTCAATTCAAGATTACAAACAAAATGTTGGCATCTCACTTGAAGGTCACTTAACGGTAATAAAAGGTCAGCTAGTAAGTTTCAGTAATTGGTCAGCCATTGGTTTTTATGAATTTTGAGTTATTTTTTTTAATTTTTTCAAGATCAGTGATTTTTGGTACCTCATTTGTGTGGTATTCACAAAAAAATTTATTTTTTAAAGTTTCTGTTTTTTGTGCCAAAATATTATATGCAGATCATAAAATTCAAGTATAGGCAGGTATAGTGAATTGTGGTTTTTCCCACCAAAAAAGAGACCATTGAAATATTTTCCCACCATAAATGCCACTATGAATATTTTCCCACCAAAGGCATTTTTTCCAATCATTATGGTTGGAAAAACCACCAATTTGGGAACACTGAAAAATACGTCAATTTCAACTAGCGCTTGAGTCCAAATGAGTAGTCGCAGAAAAACCTTAAATAAAGATTTATTGGAAACTATGTATACTTTGATGAAATTTAGGAATAATTAATAGTTTTCGAACCACCATCATCATTTTTTGCATTTTTTTTCCATGTTTCGCCAGGAAATTTCAACCCCAAACCTCAGATTCAGATTCAGTACCCCCGAAAACATAAAGCAGGGAAACAATTTTTTTTATTTTTTATTGTCTTGAAAACATGAACCACTTTTTAAAATTTCTTTACAGAGGCTTTTAAAATAAAGTGCACGTACTTCAAAACGTTCATGACAGGACACTGAGGGTTTAAGAAAATTGTATATAAAAACATGAAAATTATGACAGAAAAATATTTAGAGGCATGAAATGCGATATTTAAATTAGCTAAAATAACTCCTTTGACAGTTCGAAGTGAACAAAATGAATGCCATCTTAATTCTTGATTATTATGATTGATTGAATTTTTACTTGCGATTATAGGTACTAACGGGTGATTTTTTAAGAGGTTTAGAACTTAAAAAAAAAAAAAACACAAAAAATTCGAAAAAATGAATGAAATATTTATTTGAATCGATAGTTTGAACCTTGCAATTTAATGTTTAAAGATAATTTCATGCAAATGTTGACCGCGGCTGCGTCTCAGGTAGCCCATCCGCTGAGTCCAATTTTGGCATACTCTTTCACACATATCAGCCGGTATCTCACGAATGAATGCATGGATGTTGGCTTCCAGTGCGTCAATCGAAGCGGGCTTGTCCCTATAGACATTAGCCTTGACATACCCCCACAAAAAATAATCTAATGGTGTCAAATCGCATGATCTAGGCGGCCAATTGACCGGCCCGAAACGTGAAATTAACTGTTCACCAAACTCGCCTCGCAATTGCGCCATTGTTTCGCGTGCTGTGTGGCATGTGGCACCGTCTTGTTGAAACCACATATCATGCCAGTGGCGATTCCTCTCAGTTGGCTAGGTTGGCTGCGCCAACCCTAAAATTTCGTCTTATACACGTACTACAAACAATTTGTTTGTATTAAAACTTGAGAATAAAATATCCTTTTATCCTTTGATAAAAAAAAACAACAACCCAATCCGTTTGAATCATTATAAAACCAGCAAAACCTATTTAAATCGAGCCATTCACTGCAACAACTACGTGCTATATTAATCCCATACATAGTAGGAATCTCTTTTAATATTATTTTTCTTTCAATATTGGCCGTGTTGGCTACAAAATTTGCGCCAACAAATCTCATACAAACTACATATTATTCCCGATGTGCTGTGTCATTCTATCTTTAAGAACAGACCCACAAAAATACCCACACAGGTTGGCTCTACCGAAAGAGCCAACGCCTGGGTAGAAAAATGTGAGTTGATTGCCGACCAGTACCCACCAGTGGAGAACCTAGTTATCTGAAGCAAATGTTTTAGTTCGAATTATATATGGATAACTTGAAAAAATCATAACTCCCATTCTACTAATCCGATCTTCAAGGTTAAGGTCTTTAAATAAAGCCAAAACGACACGCTACAATGTGTGAAAAAATCATTGAAAAAGGGTAAAAAATTTCACACTAAAGAGGTGACTAAGTCTGCCTTCAATTCGATTTGCAGCATTCTAAATTCAAAAGTTGATGAAAAATTTCACAATTTGAAAAAACAAAAAATGCTTGTTTTTTGCTTATTTTCTCTTCTAAGATTTTGTTATACAATGTTTTACCATTAAACCTACATGAGCGGTGCTAAAATTTTTTTAAATGATTTTTTACAAGTAAAGTGCATTTTAATTATAAAACTGATCGACATAGCTTCATTAATATAATGATTACTTAAACAAATCTGCATGAATCTTTATAATTAAGGTTTTAAAATACTGTCAGTAAGATAATCGTTAGATTTATGAAAAAAAATTATTATTTTTTACATGGTAACTATGAGAAAAATGTTAAAACAATTTGAAGTAATGTTTTTTTACACCTACTTTATGGCATTAATATCTAAAAATTTCATATAAATATTGAACATAGAAAAAAAATTTTAATCAAGTATTTAAATTTAGTATAAAGACTTAATACATGTAGGTAATCTCAAAGTTGTATATCCAACACCAGAGCAGGAATTAAATATTATTTGAATTTAATACATTTAAAACATGCTTTGTTGTACATTGTTCCGGCCTCACTAAAACATTAATAACTTTTTTAATTACCAACGGACTTTAATTAATGAGATTTTTTTCGATTTACAATTAAAAATACTTTTATTTTAATGTATTATACATCATTGTAAACCACGGAAAAGCTAAGAAGAAATGTACACAAAAAAAAATACCTTTAATTTTTGCATATGAAAATAATTGAAAGAATTCAGTATAAATGTAACTTATCAACATTGGTAATTTTTTTTAATATTCCAAAATGAAGTGTCAAATAATGGATTATAATAATTTAAATTATTTTCAACCAAACAAAATTATAAAAACTTCACAAGAAATTTTAGGGGGAAACAAACTTAGAGCATCTATATAAATATATGCTTTTCGAGTGCATTTTCCTGAAAAATACATAACTTGAATATTAAGGAACAAAAATACATCTTATTTATGATTTAGTATTGGTCTTAAGAAATCAGAAATATCTAAATTATAAAGCTCAATTGGAAGTAAAATATCAAAAATGTGTTTTTAAAAAAGTCTCACATTAAAAATTTCTAAATTAATCCCCCTTTTGGCAAACTATATGGCTTATATTTATCAACCAAGTCCACAAAATGGATTTAATTTTTCAAAATTCTATTTCACCAATCCTAATAAAAAATTTGATATATGAATTATTGCTGTACGTTGCTCAAAAGCTTGAGTATTGATTTTCAATTTATTAATCAATTATAAGAAAATTCACATTTTGATAATCTCCAAGGTAGCCGCAGAAACCAAATAAAATCAAAAATTGTCGATCCAACTGCATGAGAAATACTGCTTTGATTTTTAAAAATAAGGTGTCTATTGGCGTTTTTCTATTTTAGCTCAGAGCAGATCAGATCAGATTCAAAACACAAAAATAATTGAATCAGATAATAAAATTTTCAATTTCTGAATCTGATCTGATCTGCTCTGAGTTAAAAAAGAAAAACGCCATATAGAGAGATTAATCCTCAATTTTTTAGAGCGTTACAGTTTACAGGTTACATTTTCATAAAATGTGAGTAGCTGAGAGGCTTCGAAAGGCTTAAAAGCATGTTTTTTACTATATTTACAATAATTTCATCCTTATTTTTCAAAGTGTTTAAATATATGTAATAATTTGGACTAATGTGTCAATAGAGAAAGAAATGTTGTCGAAGATAAGAAAAAGTGAACATTTTTAGGAACCGGTTCTCGAAATTTTTTTGAAAATAGAGTGACGACTGGATTTTATGTAGGTTGAGATAAATGAGTTGAATTAAAACTCATTATAGAGGAAAAAAATTAAAAATGTTTGCTTTTATTACATTCAGCTTTGATCAAAGGATTATTAGTAGCCAACCCAGAACTCAAGACCAGAAATCGCCACTGTATCATGCAAGTCAAGAACTTCCATTTCGGGCAAAAAAAAGTTTGTTATCATCGCTCGGTAGCGTTCACCATTGACAGTTACGCTGCGATTCGCATCATCTTTGAAGAAATATGGCCCAATAATGCCGCCGGCCCATAAACCGCACCAAACAGTGGCTTTTTCGGGATGCATTGGTAGCTGTTGCAATGCTTCTGGCTGATCTTCACTCCAAATGCGGCAATTATGCTTATTTACGTACCCATTCAACCAAAAATGAGCCTCATCGCTGAACACAATTTTTCGATAAAAAAGCGGATCCTCGGCCAGCTTTCCAGCACGAATTTTGATAGTAAAATTCAATAATTTGCAAGCGTTGTTCATTTGTAAGACGATCCATGGTTAAATTGCAAACCAAACTGAAGCTGTTTGACAGTCACACAAGGTACTAAACACACGTCAGCTGTCAAAACCAGTGTTGCCAAAACCAAACCAGCTAAAAAATCACCCGTTATAAGGCAAGTTTTGGATTTGTGCAAAAAAAAATTTTGAGATAACAATCAAACATGATATTACGATGATAGAGAACACCAAAATAGTGGGTGGCACAATTCTGTCTGTCTGTCTGTTCGTCTACAGCCTAAACGGCTCGATCGATTTTCTTCAAACCTGGTACTTAGTGGTTTTTGGTGATTCTGCCGACACGTTTTTTTCATTTTTTTTTTAGAACCAAAAATAACGGTACCTGTCATACATTTTTTTTTGGCAAATTTACATAATCGTATTTTTCTCAAAAACGGCTCGACAACTTTTCTTAAAAAAAATTAAATAAATTTATTTAAGTAAAGGCTTTCTTTGGGTGGAAAACCATTTTTCAAAAATGGTTATTAATGGTACCTCCCAAAGAACCATTTTTTGATTTTTGATTTTCTTCAAAACGGCACAACCGATTTCAATTATTTTTTTTACACAGAAGCTTCCAAAAAAATATAAATAGTTTTGTGTACCAACATTTTTGACAAAATGTTTATTGGATTTTTAAAAACTGTTTCAAATTTTTTTTTTGAAAAT
Source organism: Dasysyrphus tricinctus (assembly GCA_963921185.1). Classification (NCBI taxonomy): domain Eukaryota; kingdom Metazoa; phylum Arthropoda; class Insecta; order Diptera; family Syrphidae; genus Dasysyrphus; species Dasysyrphus tricinctus. The sequence continues at coordinate 237,980,713 of OY992532.1, forward strand.
CAAATATTTCGAAAACGATATGATCGATTTGTTTGAAACTCCATATTTAAGACTTTTTTAATAGTCTCTAAAATATTTTTAGAAAAAATTTTACATTTATGAAAAAATAACGGTACCTTCCATACAAAAGTTAAAAAACCGCAAAGGAAAATATTTTTTTGCTTAAAAACGACTCCTACGATTTTGATTAAACTTTTTCTATATACTAAAATTAGTACGATCTACTACCAAAAATTATAAAATTTTACACTTTGCAACTATTAAAAGTACCTGTCATAGAACGTATTTTTTTATTTTGAATTTTCTCGTTATCGACTGAATTTTTTTTACATACAAATTTCAAATAAAATCAAATAATATTGCATATCAAAATTTTCAAAAAAAAAGTTTTTGGATTTTTAAAAAAAGTTTCAAACATTTTTTTTGAAAATTCGATATCTCAAAAACGGGTTGACAATTTTTTTCAAATTTTGTTTTTATTTACACATAAGTATATAGTCTAAATCTGCATACCAAGATTTGTTCTTAAAAATGTTTTAAGAATTTTATATATAAAAAATTAATTTTCAAAAAAACCGCTCCAGCGATTTAAAATTTTTTTTCCAATACAATCATATTCCATCATGAATTAAGATGGCATTTTTTTTTCACCTCAAACTGTCAAAAGAGTTGTTTTAGCTAATTTAAATGTCGTATTTCATGCTTCTCTACATTTTTCTCTCATAATTTCCATGTTTGTATATACAATTTTCTTAAACTCGCAGTGTCTTGAACATAAGAGCAAAAACGTGCGACCCAGTCGTGCATTTTATTTTTTTTAATTGTCGGGGCCGTTTAAAAAGAAATTAATTCTTTAAATTCTTAAAACATGATGAGAAAAATCAAAATAAAAAACGTTCTATAACAGGTAATATTAATAGCTGCTAAGTGTAAATTTTTATAGTTTTTGGTAGAAGATCCTACTAATAACTATAAGCATACAGAAAAAGTTTTATAAAAATGATAGGAACAATTTTTGAGGACAAACAAAAAAATTTCTTAGCGGTTTTTTAACATTTGTATGGAAGGTACCTACCGTTTTTTTTTCAGTAATGTAAATTTTGTTCTTAAAATATTTAAGAAAGTGTTAAAAACCTTTCACTACGGAGTTCCATAAAAATCAACTACGTTATTTTCAAAATATTTGATTTTCAAAAAAAAATCTAACATTTTTTAAAAATCCAAAAAAAAAAAATTTTTGAAAATTTTGTTAAATAAAACTATTTTTATTTCTTATAAGCTTGTGTATGGAAAAATTATTGAAATCGGAAACCCCGTTTTAAAGAAAATCGAAAATAAAAGAATGGTTCCTACATACCTACCATTAATAAGAATTTTTTGAAAAATAGTTTCCTACTCAAAAGTAGCATTTACTAAAAGAAATTTATCAATTTTTTTTAAGAAAAGTTTTGGAGCCGTTTTTGAGAAAAATAAGAAATTGTAAAATTGCTAACAAAAATTGTACGGCAGGGATCATTATTTTTGGTTCTAAAAAAATTTAAAACAAGTGGGAGGAGTTTCGAAAATGACATTGGTGATTTTTCTAAACCTCGGTACCTGAGAGTTTTGAACACTCTTAAGAATATTTTTGGAAACAAATTTACTATTATTAAAGATTAACGGTTTACCTTGCATTCAAATGTTGAAAAACCCTTAAGAAAAATATTTTTTGTATCAAAAAACGATTTTGATTAAATATTTTCAATAGTTTGCTAAAATTAGTGCGATATACTGTCAAAAAATATAAAAATTTCAATAAGCAACTATTAACAGTACTTCCCACAGAACGGTCGTATTTTATATTGAATTTAATTCTCATTATCTGAATGAATTAAAATTAAGTTCTTATATGCTAGTTTCAAATAAGATTCAATCTAATTTGTGCACAAATTGAGCACAACATTGAAGTTCAGCTTGTTATTTTAGATACTTTCCAGAAGTCTTTATTAAAGAAAAATAAATTTATGTCATTTATTCAATTGGCCTTGATTAGCAATAGAGCAAATTATTTTAGAAACGATCCTGGGATGTTTCATTCAAATCGCACTATAGATAAGAAAAATAAAATAAAAAAAGCATTTTGCACGTTTATAAAAGCTCGAATAGAAGCACAGACCATCATTTATATTTTTGATTTTAACTTGTCAAGATTCTTTAAAAATAAAATTAAATTTAACCTTGAAAACTATTTGTAGAATTTATGAAAATCTAAATAAACCAATAAACTGGATTTTTTAAAAAAATCGAATATCAATGATGATCAAGTTTATTATTTTCTCTATGGGGTTGATTTTAGTTTTCAAACTCGAAAATTCTGCAAGTAAGTTTGAAATAAATAATTTAAAAACTTAATTCTCAAATCTATTTACTGGTATTGTCAAGTGAATTCAAAATTGTTCACTGTGTATTCAATTGTATTCAAGTGTTTTTTATCCTTTGAAATCAAAAGAGAAGGTGTATGTACTTATTTAAGAGCACTCAAGTGTATTCAAGTGAACTTTAAAGTGTATTTACAGCAAATAAATTGGTAATTTTTGTTTCTAGGTTTAAATTAAAAACACGCATATATCTATATCTATTTTGTAATTATGCTTAAAAATGCATATTAAAACAATTTCAACCCAATATGTATTTTTCTATACTTACACAGGTTTTAAATGGGTGCCTCTTAAATCCGGTGATGAAATGCCCAAAAATGCCATTCGCTTGGATTCTAATTTCAATAAATATGTCGGACGAATACAATATTTAAACACACTGCAGCTTGCCGAAATTCACAGAGATTCCGATTCCAATAAGATAACCCAAGGAGTTCTAATACTTTATTCGAACGAAATAGTTCGGCATATGTTTGAAGTGCTCATTGCGACCGAACATTGTGAATGGCTTTGGTATGATAAGACAAATGTTCCTGAAAATATTGTACGTGGCGGGACTGCTTGGAATTTGGAACCTGTATTTATTGCTAAGAGACAAACATCTTATGATGTTGGAATTGCATCGATTTTCCTAACATCAGATAAAATACAATCGACCCCCAAGTATTCGGAAGGCTATACATATGCCTTGGTATGTGAAGAAAACACCACATGGGTAGATGCTACATCAATGAGTGTTCCCCAACATAGTGTCAGAGCTGGAGAAGATCTTGGACAGCCAATTTATGTGGCTCGACTTTTAGGCCCTCTGTCGCATGTGCCGGGAAATGTTGTACCGGGTTTGAATAAGACCCTTGTAATTTTTAAGGACTATGAATTAAATTCTTTTTATGTACAAGTTCTTATTGAGGAGTCTGAAGACTATAGTTGGCAAAATATGAGAGCAGGAGAAGGAATTCCTGACTATGCCGTTGTGTGTGGAATATCAGAGAAAAATGAGTTAATGTATTTGGCTAAAATAAATATTGTTTTTCCAATTTTGTTCTCGGAAACGAGAAATATTACATTTTTTGATATTTTAGTAAAGAATGTTAAATAAATTATGTTTTGATTTCGTTTATTGTTTTTGTTTTCACTTTGATAACATGTGTTTTTTTGTGTGTGCGAGAAAGCTTCGTACATTATCGTGTTTAAAACAAAATTCAGCTGAATTTGCAGGCTTCGTGATGTTTGTGGAATATTTGAAAAATATGTCATCTAAAGGATCATTAATTGGTCACAAAAAGTCAACTAGTTTCAGTTATTCTTCGTCGTCAGTTATTTTTCGATGAATTTCAAAAGTAAGCTATTAGACTGTTGAAGACCAATGTAAGCTTTTACCAGGACTTAACTTTTTTTCTTCCGACGAAGGATTATTTAGAAGAAGCTGGGTGGACAGTAAGTAAGTAAGTAACATATTCATTTTATTATAATTGTTCATTTTTACAGGTTTAAAATTTTATGAATTAAAAGCTATGGCTTAGCCGTCAGCCTGGTTAGCAAGCAATAAAATATGATAATGAACATTAATTTTAAATATATAAACTTACAAATCATACATATTCTGATATTAACAAGATTCTATACTTTAATATGGCTTTTAAAAAGTTGCTTAACATCTTCCAGTTGCACTCGTTTAGAATTTGAAGTGTTTCTTGCATAGTCAATGTATTTTTTCCGAAAACAGATAATCTGTGTGCTTTAAATATTGGACATATACTTATAAAGTGGAATGTATCTTCTTTTGATTTTAAATTGCATAACGTGCAAAACTGATCGAAGCTTCCGTTGTAAGGTCTACCATTTAAGTTGATAAGCTCACTTCTTGCCTTGAAAATGAGAGAGATTTCCTCGTAGCTTAGTGCATCGTGAAAGTAATTTCTATGGTTAAGGTTGTAGTTGAGTTGAGAGTATATAATTCTGCTTTCAGATTCACGCGCCTTGTCGATAAATGTTTCACGTATATAGTCCTCATTCTTCTGTATAATACGGTAGAGCTGCTCCTTCAGACTGTTTAAGTTGTTCAAATCTATACATAGTGTTTCTCCACAAGCGTTACCAATATTTTGCCATTTAGCGACCCACCAATCCTTATTTCTCAATTCATATAAAAGCATTTTTTTCGTTAGTCTAGAATCTTGGTAGCTACATGTTTTCACTATAAAGTCAGCTTGTGCCTTAAGTGTACTGGTTAGGAGTTTCGGTATTCCTGTTTCTAAGTAGATTGCGTAATTCGGTGTATTTTGGGGTAAATTGAAAAGCTTTTTCAGAAAGTTCCTTTGGAATTTTTCAATTACTTCATACTCATCAGCACCCCAAACCTGTAAGCCATAGCAAAGGGTCGATTTCACAACAGAATCAAATATCTTATATTTGGCAGATAACATTATTCTTTTGTTTGAAAATACATTTTTCCATGAGAGATTTAGCAGGCTTTGAGATGTGTTGGCTTTTTCCATTTGGTGTTTGTTGAAATTTAAGGTTGAGTTTAGTTTGACTTCTAAATATATAATTTCTTTACTTATTTCCAAAAGGTTTCCATTAAAGTACCATCTATTCCTATTTTGACTTTGGGCGGAGCGTGAGAAGATTATCACTTTTGATTTGGCTGTGTTAATGGTTAGCCCCCATCTATCGCAGTATGTTTCCAACCGATTAATCATCAACTGCAGGTTTTTGGGCGATTCAGACAGTAGAACAAGGTCATCAGCATAGAGTAAGACGTTTACGCTAGAATTAGCAATTCGTATTCCACCGGGAAGTTCTTCTACTAAGTCGTTTATAAACAGTGAAAACAGCATAGCACTGAGTGGACAACCTTGTTTTACTCCAGTAAATGTTTCAAACCAATCCGAAAACATCGTACCATCCCAGACTGCTGCCTTAGTTTCAGTGTACATTTCTTTGATTACTTGTATAAATCTCGAGGATATACCCAGCTGCGAAAGTTTATAGAAGAGCGCACTTCTGCTTACTAAGTCAAAAGCGGCCTTAAAATCTACAAAGAATGAATAAACTTTCTTATTCCTTGCATGAAAAGCTTTAATGATTGATGAAAGTGTGAAAATCTGGTCTATTGTAGAGAAATTTTTCCTAAAACCGGCTTGGAGATCTGAAAGAATGTTTTTTCTTTCTGCCCATTTTTCCAGTCTCTCCACAAGTATACCGCAGAATATTTTAGCTAACATGTTCATGAACGATATGCCTCGATAATTTTCTGCAGTATCCAAAGCTCCCTTTTTGTGAATTGGGAAAATTACGGACTTTTTGAAAGAGGATGGGATGTCAGCATTCGAAAAGATTTTATTGAACAGCGATTTCATCTGATTAATAAATGTGGGCGTTGCATTTCTGTAGAATTCGTAAGGAATTCCATCCTCTCTTGGTGCCTTTCCATTTTTCGCTTTCTTCATAACAGCTTCTATTTCCGCTTCTTCTATCTCACAGTCTAGAGTTTCGTCGAGGGTTAGTGGTTCTGCGTAGAAGAACACTGCACTCAAAATATTTCCTAAAAGTTGCTTAAAGTGAACTGACAGACTATATGCAGATAACCCAGCACCTATTTTAAAGTTAATTCCATTTATTTCTCTAGCTATCCTCCAGAAATCCTTCGAGTTTTTAGTACGCCCTAATAAAAGTGCTTGTTCGTTTGCAAATTCTGTTTTCTTCTTAAGGCAAATATTTTTATAATGGTGGGTGGACAGTATATACGGTTTGCGTGATTTGTTACGTTAAATAATCGTATCCTGCTACGGAAATATGCTTCCTTGGTGAGGTTCCTTCACGCCTAACAAAGTACTCTTTAACCGAAGCTTTTTTTCACCCAAGTAATATATTTAATCGCAGTTCTTTTCCCCATAGATGCTCTCGCACCCTCTTAAATAGTTCTATGCCACCAACTTCCAGCACCGAGAAACAGTGGAAGAATAGCAGAGAAGCCATTAGAAATGCCACCTCTAATGACATGCTTGGCCATGCAAGATCACCACAGTGAAACTCTTGGTTCACCGGCAAGTGCATGCAGCCAAACAATAGGCTTTCAAAGAGGCGTTGTATAGAAGGACCAGATCTACTAGCAAGCCCTATGAGCAGAATAGGAGAGAGAAACACCAGCTTCTCAGAAGGAAAAATAAGGAGCATAAGAAGTGCGCGATCGAGGAAATAGAGGAATTCTATTGAAGGGATGAAGTTCGAAAGTTTTACGAAAAGGTTAAAAGAACCTCCCAAGGTTACAAGACTCGAACCGAAGCCTGTAAGGACGATCAGTGGATCATCGTGGTAGAATCAAAGTCAGTGCTGAAGATATGGAAAAATCATTACTGCAATCAAATCAAATTCTGCTTCCACCCAGATGGCACAATTCAGCATGGACATTGCAAGTTGACCAACAATTCCGTCCACCCGATCTCGACGAAGTGAAGAAAGCTATATTTAAATTTTCTCTAATCGAGTGGAGTATGTAATAATAATTGGGATTGGAACCCGTTTGATCATATTTTTGTGTGGGATCTTCGGCAGTCGTACAGTTACCGTTGCGTTACTAACGCCAAAACCTCCACATACAAAAATTGCTGTGTCAACCAGCTTCCTCTCACGGCTGTGGTGATGATGTCTCGTGCTGTTGTGAGATGCACATTGAGGTGACACTAGCCTCTCTTCACATCTTCCTTTATTTTTGCGAAGATGTGGATATTGTGCGCATACGCCAGGCTTCGAAGTCTTCTCTCCGGTGACAGTTCGATGCCGGAGATGTGGTCTATATGGCACAGTAATCCATCTATCAGGAATCAGGGTGGTAAAAAGGTTTGACAAAGCTGCCGGAGCTGATAGCCTTGTTCGAAGAGACTGCCGATTAATTGGTTAGCTCATCAATAAAATATGTTCGGAGGAAAGCATACCCAATAAATTGAACCCAAGCACTGTTTACCCGATTTTGAAGAAAGGCGGCCTTCTGGACTGCACCAACACCAGAGGCATCAGTCTCCTTGGCATTAGATACAAGATTTTCTCTGCCGTACTTTGTGAACTTCTAAAGCCATTCTTCAATAACTTGATAGGTCTTTATCAGTGTGGCTTTGGAAAGTTCAACATCAACCAAATATTCGCAGGGATTTCAAATCGATACCAGACCTCATATTCATCGATTTCAAGCGTGCGTATGACAGAGACGAGATATATGAAGCAATGTCTAGTTTTGGCATCCCTCCCAAACTCGTCTGTTTGTGCAGGATGACGATAGGGAAAGTTTGCTGTTTCATCAAGATAAACAAAGACATCACTGATACTTTTGATGTAAGAAATGGTTTAGGGCAAGGCGACGACGCACTGTCAAGCTACTTCTCCAACATCGATCTTGCAAGAATAGTGCAAAAACTATCACGTCAACAATAAATGCACAATTTTTCCGTCCAATTACTCGCCTGCTCTGATGATATTGACATAATCGAATGAACAAAGCGAGATGTCGTTGGTGATTTCGTGAGTAGATAATGAGAAGGAAGCCAAGAACATGGGCTTACAGATGAATGAAGGAAAGACGAAATCTGTATGCTGTCCAACAAAGAAGGACACCTAACACCAACGTCTTGGATAACACGTCACTATTGACAGCTATGATTTTGAGGTGGTTAGAGACTGTGTCTACCTAGGCTCCCTATATCAACTTAGCGAACGATACCAGTGCTGAGACCATGCAAACGTAGAATTGATCTTACCAATCACTGCTCCTTCGGGCTAAGAAGGCAATTGAGAAGGAAAGCGCTCTAGAGAGTAGCTAAGGTGTCAATGTGTCCTGATGTATGGTACAGAGGCAGGTATAGAGGACACCATTCACGGTGGATGAGAACGCCTTAAGCTGTTTTCGGAGGAAAATTCTCTGGTGATTTTTGGTTCCGTCTGCTTAGATGGGGAATGAAGAAGAAGGTACAGCGACGAACTGTACGGGCTGTACAGGAACACCGACTAGCCACAAAAGTGAAAAGCCAACGACTGAGGTAGACAACAGTATTCTGGTTCGGATAGTCTTTGAACTCAACCCCATGGGACGGGTGGCCGGCCGGCGGTGGCGTGCGGCGCAGTAGAGGAGGACAGCATAACAAAAGGAAGTGGAAGAGGACCTCAACCAACTTCTCATGCGAAAATGGAAACAGAGTTAGCTAGAGACCAAGCCAGCTACAAGAAGCTTGTTGGTTGAGGCCCTGTTCCACCCCTGACTGTAGTGCCACTTTAAGTCAGTGTTATACTTTATAAACGTGTTATATTTAAGAAATGTTTAATTTGACCTCGTTAACATAAATTAATGTTTTAACGTCGAAAACGCATCAATTAAATATTTCTTTTATGTCTATCAACTACAACTGCATTAACCATCAACCGCCAAACAATGTACTCTGTTATACTCTGTGTTCCGAAATTCCCCGACATAACTGAATTGGGCTAAAACCACTCAACCGTGTTTGGCCTGGACAATAGTTGTATACGCACCAATATTATATAGCTGAGCTTTTGGCTTGGGATTAACTCTCAATTGCTAATTGAAAAGGTGTCAATATTATCCTTGAGTTTCATGTAAATGACCATGTTGTCTTGTAATATAGGTACTCTATATCTCCATAACATACCGCATTCAATACCTACTCAACGTGTATAGGTATATGTATGTACGTGCAATCATTATTATGCTCCTTCTGCGGTTCAATGTTATTTTCTCCTTCCAGCATATCTTCGTACATATTCCGACAACAATTTCAATCGAAGGCAGATTCCATGGAAGCGAGTATCAGTTACCAGGATTACAACAAAAACAACAACTTTTGTTGATATGCGTTCTGAGAATATCTCCTTTGGAGATGACAATCAGAGGCAATTATTGGTCAGGGTACAACTGAATGCAGCACCATTTCGAATTTATTAATTAAAATTTCAATTATTCAGTTGAGCATTTATCATCTTTCGAAATTTCCATTTTTCAATAAAAATGAAATGAAATGTATGATGTATTGCATTTCTTTTGGATTTTATCCCAACAACAACAAGCACACATCACATCAACCCAAAGTAAATGACCATTCTGAAACTCACTCTTTACTTTCCATATAGCCAGGAGTATAAACAATTTTAAAATTCTGTTTCAAAATTACATACAATTCCTCTTCGATCTACGAGTATTCCAGTTTATATTCCAAGAATAACAACATCAACAACAACAACATTTCTGTCGTATAAACTGTAAGAGTATAGGTATCGGTGTATATGGAATTTACTGTGAGAATTTAATTCTCGAACTTTGTATACATTTTTGATAAACATTCCAAAGATATTTTTGACACATACATGAGTAATAATTCACTATTTTGAACAGGCCCGGATTTGTGAGAGTTTTAATATTTTACGAGCCACATTATGCATTTATTCATATCAATGAAACAAGTTGAACTTTTCTTCTAGACAATTAACTCCAAAGAAATCAGTTGGTATTCTGCATCTTTCATCTCCTCATAGAAGGAATTAGTCAATCTATTAGCAAATGTATATCAAATATTCTTCAGAAGACTCACACTGTATCTGAGGCTGACAATTGAAAAGATAAATACTTGAACATGATTATTTGCTTTGAAATGCAAAATTTAGTACCTATTTTTCTAAGAATATCTCCAAACCCACCAAATCTTAGGCTTAAAGCATACTCATGAAAATAAGCGATTTTAGAAAAATTATTTCTTTAAGATCGGTTAAGTATTTTGTGAGATCATAGCGTACAAGCATCTCAATATTTGAAATATTTCTATTTAAAGATAATATCAAATTGTGACGCCTATTGCTAAAAGATTTTAACAACTTACATCCCTGTTAAGTGTTCTGTACCTGAATATCATGCCAGTATCCAGCTGAGTCCTACCACTCTGGAGCATCAATATCTTCGTATGCGTGTGCTATATTGCACAATATGTCTGACACAGATTGTCTCAGCTTCGTTTTTTCTTTGTCATACAAAAAGCTATGAATATTGGTCGCTACATTTTCTTCGTCAATATATTATTCTCACAGGCTAAAATATGAACCGGATGTAAAGGGAACTTGCAGTTGTTATTGCATATCTATGCTTTCGTTTTTCCAAGGACATCATCCAATGCATATATTTGTGTGTGTTAAAGTAATACAATACGATACAAGTCACAATGTACGTATGTATGTAACATATAAACGTAGGTGCGAGTGGGTGGAGTAAAGGAGAAGAAGAAGTTTTTGAAAGTTGCAACATTTTGAGTTTCTCCATTTGGGACTACCTATACCTATACATATACTTTCATACATACATATACATTCATACACATAGTATGAATGAGAGAAAATAGTTTTCAAAATTGAATTATGAGGAAAGACAAAATGACAAGGATTAAGAGAAAAGGGACCCATTTCCTGCTGCTACACATCACAGGACACTTTGCACAATTGCTTCCATGTTTCTCTACTGTTATAGGTATATATTGCTACTGTGGTTTTTTGAAGAATATTGCGAATTATAACAATTGTGGAACACTATGAGATTTAATTTCTAAAAAGGACGATTTCATTTTTCAATTTAACTCCATACACATGACTTTCGTTATTTTGTTTTTGTGTGTGTGGTTTGTATATAGTATAAGGACCTCTCTTGAGAGACATTTAACATGGGAATTAATTGTTTCGTTTAATTTTGCATGTGCAGAGTTTGGCAAAAGTGATTTTGTTAAATAATACAAATTCTACATACTTATTGGAATTATTCAAAGTAAACTAAAATTATTATAATTCAAGAAACATGTAGATATTGACAAACCACAAAGTTCAGATGAATTTTACATGATATTGAAAGTTATGAATCTTGATAAGGCATTTAGGCCCAATTTATTCATTCGAAGTTGAATACAACTTGATAAATTGCTTTTATTCACTAGAAGTTGATTGGCTCAACTTGTGATATTCCAAAGTTTATAGAATTCAAAATTGGTCAACTTAGGGTTTTCTCAACTCCCCGAAAAGGTAGAATTAGCAAACTTGGGATTTTTCTTCTTTTCTGTATATTTAATCGATCAATGCAGTTCATGTTGAATTTTCGCTGTTGACTTCCAAAGTAAAAAAAATTTAAAATAAAAATATACTACATTCATACCTAGTAAGGATGAAGTGTATTTTAATAACAATTAAATAAATAAATTGAATTAAAAAAACTCAAAAAATGTTTTGTGTAAATTATTCGTTGGCATATTGGCCAATATCTTCTTCGAGCAGCGAGGACTTACCTATGTATTTTGGTGAATCATTAAACAAAGGGGGTGTTTTTTTAGAGGTATAGAACATTGAAATGGAAAAAAACAAAGTAAGTAAATGGGTACTTTATTCGAAAGAAAATCTTCTGGCATTATAATTTAAATATGATTTCAGGCATATGACCGCCACGGGTGGCTCGGACTCCAGACAGGAGGTCCAATTTTCGATGATTTTTTCAAACATTTTATATCGGCAATAGTGCGGCGATTGTTGTCCTCCAAAAGTGGTCAATCGTTTTGGGCTTATCGGCGGCGTACTAACGACTTCACATACCCCCACAGAAAATAGTCATTCGACGTATCCATTCAACCAAAAGTGAGCTTCATCGCTAAACAAAATTCCCTTATGAAAATTGGGATCAATGGCAATCTGGTTTTAGGCCTTGTTTTGCACAATGTGGAAACGTTGTTCAGGCGTCAGTCTATTCATGTTGAAATGCCAAACCAAACGAAAACTTAATCACTTGACAGCTGACTAAATGGCCGCCAGTTAAAATAGTGTTGCCAACATAAAGTTCTTTACCACTAAAAAACACCCTTTAGAAACATTTTGCTGCCACACAAAAAGCGAAACAAAAACAATACAAATATAAAATTTTCTTTCAGTTTTTCTGAATTTGTTTATTTAATTTATATAAAATACTTTGCTTTCGAGTGCACAATTAATTCGATTGTAGTCAGAAAAATAAGTTGCACTGCAGTTTGATTTGACGTATGAGGTTGAATAAATATGTAAAGGGTGTTTTTTTAAACGTGTGGTTTTGAATCTGGCAATATTTTTTTCAAGGTTGGTCTTTTTGACAGCTGTCACTTATTCTTGATTTATGCTCAATTTGGTATCCATTTCATAATGAATTGACTTACTCCTGAACAACGCTTGCTAATCGTGCAAATTAATAACCAACATAATGGTTCGGTTCGCGCATCGCGCGCTGCGTCCAATATTCGGTCGACATAATCGCCCAGCAGAGTCAGTGATTCGAGAAACCATGGATCGGTTTCGCACCACGTTTACTCTAGTGGATAATGCGCATCCTCAGAGACGCCGGTACGGTGCGCCCCGAAGACGCTATTGCTTCTGTGGAGCAGAGTATCGAAGAAAACCCGAATTAGTCCATCCGCCATCGCGTCGAAAATTGGTGGTTGGAAATTGGGCCTCTCGGCTGGAATTTAATCGACCCAGTCGCGGCAGCAACTTGCCCGAAATTATTTTTAAAACATAATAACAATGCGTTATCTTTATAAAGCTAAATTCTTGGCCATAACATTAAATTATATGCGTTTTATTTCTTCTTGAAAACCACACGTCTAAAAAACAACCACCCTTTATTAGTGTTTATTTATTTTAGAAACTGCAAGTTGGCGAACTTAAGAATTTTATTTGGGAGTTTAGATTTAAAGTAGTGAATAAAAGCGATTTTCAACTTTCCGTTCAACATTGGATTTGAAATCAACTTCAAAGTTGGCCAACTTTGGATTTATCAGCCAGTTGAGCAATAGTGAATAAAATGGCTCTTAGTGATACTGAAAACTGAAGTTGATGATTATGATGAATATGAAGGATTTTAAAGTTGTGGCTGTACCTATAGAATTTGTGGTCTGAATAATGAATAAGGAAAATACTCAATTGTTCATATCATTTCTTTTTTACTAGCCATATGCACAAACAGGTACCTACTTACATACTAGGTTCCAAATAAATTAAATTAAAATTCGTATTCTTTTCTTTTTTCTTAATACCAAACATGACGGTCCTGCTATAACAACTTTACAAATTCCTGTTTTTCTCAACAACAGCTCCATAACTTTTCTTAAAAAAAATTCAATAAATAACTTATAGTAAAGGTGACCTTTGGATGGAAAATTATTTTCAAAAAATGGTTATTGACAGTACGTTCCAAAGAATATTCTCTTGAAAACGGTTTGGTCCAGCCAAATATGGAAGAGAATAAACTGAAAGTTAAAATTAGAAAAAGTTAAATTAAATTTTTGCCCCAGCTATGCTCAAAGTTGGAGTGGGTAGAACATAACAAAGTACATAGAAGCTGAACTAAGAAAAGGATCCACTTTCGCCCCATTTAAATGGCGTTATGGCCTGTTCCTTGGGGGAGCGCTACGATATCCCGCAAACCAAAATCTCGAATAACGAAATCTCGCATTATTTTAAAAATCTCGAATAACGAAATCTCGCAAATTAAAAATCTTGTTTTTCATAATCTCGCAATTACAAAATCTCGCTTTTCACAATCTCGCATTTACAGTTTGAACCTAAAAATCTCGCAAATTTCAACCAAAATCTCGCAATTTAAAATCTCGCAAATCAAATTCTCGCAACTTCAAATTTCACAGCAACGAATCACACACGACTTTTAGAATTTTTTTTTTTTTTTTTTTTGAGAATATACCTACCCAAGAGCACTTTGGATAATTTTCCTTCCAACTATAATAACTGTACCTGTCAATAAAAAAAATGTGTACATCCTTTATTACTGTTAATAACCTCTATAGTCATTTACGCGTTCATAATGGAACTAAAAGTATTTTCTTGTTCAAGGCCAAATACGAGTAATGCAATTTGCACATGACACTTTACAACTGGATGTACCATCTCTATGTTCTCTTTCCTTCTTGTTCTTTTGAAAGCAATAATATTGAAAATCAAAAGTTCAAATTAATAAATAACAGTGTGGTCTTAAAGTACCCAGACACTGGATTATATATTTTGCAGTAGGTAGGATATCTCGCAAAATTGAATTGCATTGCAACAAATACATAATTTGCGAGATTTTGATTAAAAAAATTTATTTGTTGCAAGTCAATTCAATTTTGCGAGATTTTGATATGCGAGATTTTAGTTTGCGGGATTTCGTTATTGCGAGATTATGAAAAGCGGGATTTTGTAATTGCGGGATTATGAAAAGCGAGATTTTGTAATTGCGAGATTTCGTTATGCGAGATTTCGAATGCGAGATTTTGATTTGCGAGATTTCGTAGCCAACCCGTTCCTTGGTTAGTCCCAAACAGTTTCAAACAGTTTCAGACCACCAGATTTGGTGCGGATCATTACAATTTTTCAAGTGTGGAACGGCGGTTTCAAACTGTTTGAAAGTCGGCAAGGGACAAAACTCGGATCGAGTGAAATCCCCGTGAGAAAAATTTTGCGGATTTGGTAATCGGCATGAAAGTTATTTCTTTGTCCAGTTCTAGAACCACTTCCAGAACTTCCTCTAAAATAGCCTTCTCCATCAGACCCACCAACAAAAAATCTGAGTTATAAGAAAAAGTTGTACATTTGTCCAGTTCCAGACCCACCTCCAGAACCTCCTCCGTCAGACCCTACTCCATCAGACACATCACCAAAAAAAATCTAGGAAAAAGTTATTTAAAAAACTTGTTCCTTTGTTCCAGTTCCAACCCCCCTCCAGAAGCTCCTCCTTCAGACACTTCTCCATCGAATCCACCACGCCTAAAAATTTGTGAAAAATTCCATGGAATTCATAGTAGAATGACAGTTAATAATGCGCTGTCACATTGTACTAGAAACCGCGGCATTTTGATTTTTGGGATTTTGGGAAACGGGATTTTGACACGCGGGATTTCAACTTGCAGGATTTCAACTTGCAGGATTTCATCCCAAACCCTTGTAGCACGTCACGTTTTATAGATATTTTAATCTTAGGTTTTGAAAAAAGTACGTTTTAATTTAGGGTTCTCAAGGTTATTTTTTTGAGATAATTTTTTATAGTCAAAAACGAAAAACTGCAAATAAAAGCATTTTTGCATTATTTTTTTGCATTTTTGTATATGTTCCGTCACGTAATTTTACTCTCAAACTTCAGATTCGCACTCAGCGTTAGGCTGTTTTGAGAGGAAAATTCTCAGGGTGATTTTTGGTCCCGTCTGCATAGATGGGGAATGGAGAAGAAGATACAACAACGAACTGTCCTCTTCCAATTGCGTGCGTCACCTTTTACGCTATCCACCTCTACTGCGTTGTCCCACGGGGTTGGATTCAAAGACTTTCCGGGCCGGAGCATTGGTGTCCATTCACTCTAGGTGACTCAGCCATCTAAGTCGTTGGCTTTTCACTTTTACTTTTGTGGCTAGGTCAGTGTTTTGAGTTTTAACTTTCACTTAAATAATAAACTGTAGGCCTAAAAATGGAAAACAATTATTTTTGGATGCAAAAATCATTTGCATGCAAAAAATGCTGTGAGGTGAATATATTTTTTTTTCGAAGTGTATACCAACCATAAAAAAAAACCTAATTATTCACCACACTATTTTTCGCACGAAAAACAATTGCCGTCCAATCGTTTTGCATGAAATTCCATGACAGCAATGGTTTTATTTTGCATGAAACTGTTAACCAACAAGGCAACAACCAATATAGTTTTGTGTTTCACCTAAATCAAACTGTAAACAAGGCTTCACTCAACTTTTGCACCTACAGTTATAGCTTCATTAACCCGTTAAAGTATAAAATAAAGTGAAATATAAGTTGTGCGTGGATAGTTCGTTGTAGAAAAATATGAGCAGCAATCAAATAACATAAATAAATGACGAGCAAAACCAAAATCTCTTCCAGATTGCAAGAAAGTGTTGCACTGAACTGTCTAACAATAAAGTTGAAAATCACTTTTTTCTTTTCCGTCCTTGAGAAAAACCAGAATTAGCAGTATTTTATTACTTAAAATTTTATAATACAGAATTCTAAAAAATAGAATTTCGAAAGACAGAACTGAAAAAATCAGAATTTTGAAAAATAGAATTTTCGTGCAAAAAACAGAATTTTGAAAAGCAGAATTTTGAAACCAAAATTTTGACCCGCTCCCAGACCTCAACCAATTTGGCGTTCGAAACTGGAGACAGCTAGCTAGAAACCGAAACCGAGCCGGCTAGTAGAAGCTTGTTGGTTGAGGCCCTGGTCCACCCCGAACTGTAGCGCCACCTTAAGTAAGCAAGTAAGTAAGTATGAACAAATTTTAAATACATTGAAATAATATCGTAGTTTCGAAAATTAAAAAAAAATTGAGTTTTTAAGAAGTGTTTTAGTTTTTGATTTCAAATTCAATATCTCAAAAACGTGAACAATAGTTTTTGAAATATTGTTTTTGCATGCTCATAAATATATACATACCTACTTAAGATTTGCATACCAAAATGTTTCTTTAAAAGTGTTTTAAAAATATTTACATATTTTTAAATTTTTTTTTTAAATCCATCGAATGATTTTTAATCTTTTTTTTATTAGTTTGGAAAATCAAGAATTCAGGTGGCATTCTTTTTTACCTTAAACTATATGTATATAGGTGTTGCTTTAGTACCTAAATTTAAATGTCAAATTTCGTGCTTTTAACATTTTTGTTCATAATTGATAACAATGCGTGTGCTGTGCCCATTTTATGGTTAAAAAGTACCTACGTGGTTGACTAAACAAATTTTAAAGCTTGGTGGCCAAATTCTAGAAGAGCGGTTTAGGGGACAATCTGCCAACATATCATTATACTTCAAGGTAGCCCAAGTGAAAGTTTGCAGGGGTCAGTTAAATTCTTGGCTTTCTGCAGACATCAACTTGGAAAATTTTGCGCCGGAAATTAGGAATTAGTTTGTGTGCATGATTAAGTGAAAGAAAAGAAGGATGATTTTATTACATTCTCAAAATGTACATATATAAACCTTAATGCTAATGAATTATGTATATTTTATTTCACAATAAGACACGTTTACATGTATATATTGCCAAACCCACTCCCACCTACATTAATAGAGATAATTTAGCAGACAAAAAAAAAATCGTCATCTCTTATCTCAAACTTCCCAAGAAAAGAATCGAATTTCTGTAATTATCCTTTATTATAGAAACACAATACCCCAATACTTATAGGTGCGTAAACGTATCCCTGTTATCAGTGTTCTCGAATGGAACATCTGCAAATCTTGTTGTATTATAAAAATGGAATTCAATGGCTTGGGTGGTGTTATTCGAATGGAATGTTAAGTATAAGCGCGTTATATATAAGAATATAAAATATTTTCCAATTCAGATCGTGTCCAGTAATCATCTGGGCTTCGAGATTACACGTAGGTATTTCCACGAAACACGAATAAAGACCAGAGGAGAACTCTTTCTTACACAATTTACATAAAAACGAAAATGTGGGTCGCAAAACGTTCGCAGATGGCATATTGGCGGATTGCTGGTGACACATATTAATGGATTCAAAGAAAAGGCGAAAAGCCTACGGCTGTTGGTACTATACATATTGTATATGTATGTAGTTTTGTGTTGTCACGATATACATTTATGAACATCATCATTTTTGAAAAAGGCTGCAGGACATGAAGTCAAATAAGTAGTGGCCTAACCTGAGCACCCTTTTTGGTTGTTGTATATTCATATCCATAATAGAGTGTGGTGCTAAGTACCTATACCTTAACGAGAATTCAGCGACACCAGGACACCATGCCTGGAGTGAAAAACTCCCAACATCATCATCGTCATCATCATCCGGGAAAATCGAGGTTAAGCGTTTCCGGCTCATTCGCATGGGACATTGTCGTTAATATGCCTCTTGGGGACATGAGGCTGTATTTTTTTTGTGTCGGTACATACTGACTTTTCTGGGTATAACAGGCATTTTGGTGCGTATTGTTTATTCGCAACAGGCTGAAAATTCCCATGCAGCATATATCTAGGTAACCTGGACGACAATAGAGTGGGTACAAATATCTGTGCTGAAAACCAAATTGAAATTGGATTGTTGACTTGCATTTTTTTTTTGTCGAAAATGAATAATTGATGATAAATAATTGCAGTTGGGCGGAAATGGTTTGATTCTTTTTTGTTGTTGTTGTTGTTGTTGTTGTTTTTGTTAAAATGTATTTTTCCTTTCTCAATTGGATTGCTTTCAACAAATAAAATAAACATTGTTGGTCCATGGGAATTTTGTAAATTATCCAAAAAATATAGTTCTTGCTATTGTGAAGCTTATGAGCAGGTGGGTATAGAATTTTGCTATACGCTATACCTTTTGTTTTTGCCTCACCATATGAGAGTTTCGACTTTATACAAGCACGTTGCATGTCTTCCAGTCCAAAAATATGTATTTTATTTTGTCTTTTTCTGCCTCTTTTTCGTTTAATCACATTTTTTCGATCAAAATTCATTGTTTTAAGATCAAAGGATCGTAAAATAAAGAAAAGAGGTTGCTTTGAGTGCAAGTATAACAAATGTAGGTACTTTTTTTATTGGCTTACATTAGCTTTATTCCAAACATTAACCCAAGGCGGCCAATATTGCACAAATTTTAACCCGATTCAGTGCTCGTCAGAGAGTTAAACATTTCCTATTCCTGACATATTCAGCCCATGAATTTTGTCTGTCAAATACCACTCACAAAGCTCAAGTATCAGATATTTCATAAAAATTCGACAGACTTCCGCAAGTTTTGCCCAAAAATCTCTGGAATACCTAAAGCTATTATTTTCATGAAGGAATATCAATTATATTAAAGTGAAGGGCTTTAATCGACTCAGATAACAGCTTCACCAACTTAGTTAATTACTTAGTATGCGTTTTTGAAAAATTTTCCGATTGAGTTTAGAATTTTTTAAATACCAAAAAAAGCAGGGAAATCTGGCATAATAATAAATCGTGAGGATATATAAGCTCTCAAAACTCACCTTCTATTAGGTCTATTGGTAAAAATACTGCCTTGATATTCGATGCTTAAAAAAAATAATTTTAGAAAAGGAACTTTTGCGTCTTCTTAGACCTCCTCCCTAGATCTTCTCTTTCAATTTTCAGTTTTGATAGTAAATCTTTAAAAGAGTAATCAAAGCTTTGCCATTCTTATTTATACATGGGCATCTTCTGTCCATTCACTTAGCTTCATGTTGACCCATTAGTTTTTAGTTTGGCTATATTTTTAAAAACCAAGCTTCTATAATGACTGAAGTTCTCTAAGTCCATCTTTACGAGCCTTTTTTTAGTCGATATTGTAGAAATTCACTTTCATATAGTTACAGTGGCGTGCACGCAATATGAAACGATTCCACAGCTCTCTGCCCTCCATATCTTCTGTGTTCTTTGAACGTGCACAAAATTAGAAAGGGGTCATAAATTTTGTTTGTTTTCAAAATTCAAGTGGCTTAAAAGGTTGTAGGTAAGAGTTTTTAGATCTACGCATTCAAAATATTGAAAATGGGCTGTTTCAGGAGTTTTGCATGATGAGAAAAATTAATCCTGCAATTTAAAAGCTCAGCGCTTCATTGTCAATAGTCATGCAGATGGAAAATTATACGGAGAAATATCTGAAATATAAAAATGCTCTTAAACAAGTAGTATCACCTCGGCATCGTTAAAATCGAAAAATGTCAATGTCATCTCGGTATCTATCAGTCTTGGTCTCGTATAAGTCAGTCAATTCTCGGTCTTGTACAACAAATATCGTCTCGTTATCGGTATCGGCCTCGTCTGGCCTCAGTCTGGTCTCAATCTGGGCTCAGTCTGGTCTCAGTCTGGTCTCAGTCTCAGTCTGGTCTCAGTCTCAGTCACAGTCTCAGTCTCAGTCTCAGTCTCAGTCTCAGTCTCAGTCTCAGTCTCAGTCTCAGTCTCAGTCTCAGTCTCAGTCTCAGTCTCAGTCTCAGTCTCAGTCTCAGTCTCAGTCTCAGTCTCAGTCTCAGTCTCAGTCTCAGTCTCAGTCTCAGTCTCAGTCTCAGTCTCAGTCTCAGTCTCAGCCTCAGTCTCAGTCTCAGTCTCAGTCTCAGTCTCAGTCTTAGTCTCCGTCTCAGTATCAGTCTCAAAAAAGTTAAATTGCACGACTTGGTGTACATGTCCTTGGTTTTGTAGTTGAAAACGCAATTAATGAACAAATCGAAAAAAAACGGTTCTATCGGTGGTAGATACAGGTTATCTAAGCAATGGCTTTTGTAAAATTGTTACAAAAATGTGTTGTAGGAGTTTTTAAGAAACAAAGATGTAAGAAAAATAAGCACGATAGTGGGTAAAATAGTTTTTATTAAAAATTGACACAGATATAGCCATTCAAACTTTACAGTTTTCTATCATTTTTAGCGTTCTTGCATTGTTAATAAAGTTTAAGTTTTTAAAGAATAATACATTCTTATATCAATATTTTGTTTACTCTATTTATAGAACTTTCAAAATAAATTTGAATGTTGTTATTGAAATACCTTCAAGTTCAAAGGTGTATCGTTATTCAGTATCATTATACTTATACTTACTCAAAAGGCATGAATTATTAATGAAAATGATATTAATTACAGCGAATTCTCTTTCCTTTATTAAATATGCAACAGAGCAAAGTCGTTGGGTGATGATTAAGTTGATGATAATAATCAGCGTTCTCTGCAGATAACAATTTCAATGTTCAAAGACTTTTTTTTATACCAAACTGCAGGATTATCCCATTAGATCCTCTAATGGAAAAGAAGTCTTCTATCATCAAGGAAGGACTCCTTTCAAATCTATATAAAACCCTAAAAAAAAAAAACAACAAACGAAAGAACACAATGGAAAGGAAAGTGCACCGTAAGATTGTGAAAAAAAACCAAACTCAATTGAAGAAGAAGATTTACAAAAATAAAAAAAATAATAATAAAAGCGAGAACAATAGTATGATAGCACGGAAACTTAATCCAATCGTATTAGAACACGAACTTCAGAATAAGATGTTTAATTTGCATCCGAAATGTAAATTTATTCAACCGTTCAACGAAAGGATATCTCTGCATTTTTGTGATGTCCTTCCGTTTTCTTGAGCCGAAAAAAAAAATAATAAAAAAAGAAGAACAAAGTAGATGAGGAATACGGAAAGATTGTTGTAGCAATAAGGAAACTAAGATGGTTATATAGAAGATAAAGAGTTATTCTATAGCTCTACCCACATCCTGGTGATTCTAGAGTGTCACAATCCCTCAGGATCTGGCGAAACTACTCTTGCTTGAATCTATTATCTTTTTGTGGTGAAATTTTACCAAAACCTTAGTGAAAGACAACAAAAACAACCAGAATTAATCTTTAAATAACAGAAACTATTTATTTGTTATAAATTATGCGAAAATAAATCAACAAAATTTCAGAAATATGTATATGAATAAGATTTAAACGAAGCTTGTGATTAAAACAAGATATTTAGACAAAACAACCAAAACCAAGAAAAGCAACAACTCAAATTAAAGAAAATTAAAATGAAAAAGCTGCATTTCCAACAAAGAATAAAGAAGGTGACTTTTCTATTTCTACACCTGTTCGACACGTGCTTAGGTAGGTAAGGTAGACAAACGGTTATTGGTTCAACACCTCAAAGGCTATTAGAGATATGGCTTACAAGGTTACGAAAATGACTTGGTTCTTGGTTTAATATTGAAAATTTTCAAAAATGAAAATTTTTTCGCACAGCTATAACTACGCAGCTATTGAAATTCACCTCCTAGAAGGGTTACTACTGAAACCCTTTAGACTTATTATTATAAGGAGTTAGGTGGTTAAAACACCACTCTTCGTCTTGAGGCCAATATTGCTATACACATACGAGTAGGTAGGTATTACATCAATGTTTATCTGACCTTGTTATAGGGCCCTATATAATATACATTCATACCTACATACATAAATGTTTTCGTCATACATGGATGTGTAGTAAGTAAGAACTTTCAATATACATACATCTAGCATATTGACCCAAGAGCTTAACTCTTGTTCATGCTTCATTTTGTTGCAATCAAAATGGGTCAAAAGTTGAGTAAAAGGCGCACACAACCAACAACGTAGAAATTCAATTTCAATTTTGGTTCAATTTTCTGCTATTTAAGCTCAGTAAATAATAATAATTATTATTATTATAAATATATATGTACTCGTATAGTACTTGTATAATTCTAGTGTAATACAAGAGTAGCTATAACCATTATTTGGTTGGTCGATGATTGTTTCTGAGTACCATCATTATTACCCTAATAAACAGCGCGCGTTGAGTTGTTGTCATGTATGCTGGTTGCTGGTCGACAAAAGGTCGGCAGGGAGATGGCTTGTGATTGTTTTTTTTTTGTTTGTTTTTGTTGACTGACCAAGGATATAGAGAAGGATACAGAAATATCCTGTTTTGTACTTGCATGTGCTTGTGAGTAAGACGATTTAATGAAATTACGCTAAATGAACATTGAATAACACTCTTAATAGGATCCGAAGTATGAAAGAAGTAGGAGAAAGGAGATTAAAATACGAGCATTTATGTAGTTTTTTATATAACTCAAGGGAAATAATTTCTTGATTAAAAATTGTTGATAGCTAAATAACTATGGGTAAGTATGAATTAAATAGAACACGTGCTCAGGAAAGGTGCTCTATACACAAAAAAAGTTAATGAAGTCGCTCCGAATAGTGAAGTATTAGGTAGGTATGCTTTGATTAATTCAAGAACCCTATATTAATAATACATAATTATTATGTGTATTAAAGTATCATTTTTTGTAAATACTTGCATACTTATAGACCAGTGTTAAAGTGTTTTTTAGCTTTAATCAGCCAGCTGTGCTCTCAGTACAAATATACTTTAACGTAAGTTTTATGTGTCGAATGTAGCGGGTGGCAATGGTGCAGTGGATGTAGTGCTTGACTGCTAACTTAGAGGTGTGGGTTCGAGCCCCATTCTTAGGCAGCATTCTTTTCTATATTCTCCCAGCTTAACTCTTCTACCTGAGCGTCGAACTTGTCGAGTTGTAGAAGCTGAGTAAGGGCAAAGATTCTCGAGTCAAACTCCAGATGAGTCCTGAAACCAAAGGGCGCTTACTTGTCCCTAAACCTTCCCCATCCACACCCATCCCATCTCGGTGGTACGGCGAATAGCTGTCCAACAATTATCCCCCTCGGTGGTACGGCGAAAAAGCTGTTCAACGAGGTCTCCCCCATGTCGGTACGGCGTATCGCTGTTCGACGTGTTTTCCTACATATTTTTCCTTTCCTTGGCAGTACGGCGTATAGCTGTTTGCCACTCTTATCTTATCATATCCCCTTCCTCACCCACTCCAACTTTCATATTGGACTGGATCTAAGGTGTTACACGACCCGTGCCGATGATCAGCCTGGCTGGGGGCCCAATTAAAAATACTAGCTCAGTCGTTAACGAAGTATCCGACTTTTGGCACTTTTCGGATTAACTAGCCTTCTCCACATATCGAATCCCTGTGTGGAGTGACAACCCTTTATTCGTTACTCGTGGGTCCAAATTTATGTCAAAAAATATAAACAAAAAAACAAAAACAGAAGAAGTAGATGAGACCGGTTCTCCTTCGAAACCGGGCGGCAGCACGGCGCCAAAGCTGTTTGCCGTTACTCCTGGGGTTGGTGTTGGTGGGGAGGTTGTGGCAAGTCATGGCCCTCCATCTGATACTGATCTCAGCGAGAGAAGTAAGGCGGTAGAAATACCTAGTTTCGGTAGTGGGAGGGTTGTGAATAACGATCCTACCACTACTAGAGAGAGGGGAGCTCTCCCGAGTACGTCTCGTGGGAGAGCCCAGCTTAGCGGTACCAGGGTTGTGAGTAACGGTCCTCCTACCGCTGGGGTGGGGTTCTCTCCCGAGGTCGTCGCGTGAGAGTAGAAGGAATAGGCCGTCTAAGGGCGGCTATAGGATCAGGCGGTCAGCTGCTAGGATCCTCAAGACCTTCGGTAATAAACCGCAGGTCGAAGGGAAGCCGGAGCAGGACGCCAAGATAAAATGGGCCCAGAGCATCTTAGCGAATGCGCAGACCAGCGACGACTCCACGTCGAAGTGAAATAGGTCTCTGGAGGAAACCATCCCGGTTCCCAAACGCCCCAAAGTGCATAACGCCAGCACTCTCCATTCCGGAGTATCGAGGTCCTATAGCGACGTTCTTAAAAACAAGATCGTGGTTGCGGTTATCGATAGGAGTAATATTGATGGCACGATTCTTCCAGATCAATGGCAGGTGGTAAGACTGAAGCTCTCGGCAGGCTTCTTGAGTCTAATGAAAGAAAATCCGGGACCACCTCCTCTCACAGGCGATGGCGGTTGGCATCAAGGGCATGTCAAACTCATCGTCTGTGAGGATCAGAGATCGTGCGATCTGTATAAGCTTGCTGTCAGCAGGTTAGGCGAGGTCTGGCCAGGTGCGAAGCTCGAAGTTGTTGCTAGGGAAGACATCCCGTGCAGACCTAGAGCCCGCATATGGATACCTGCCGAGCCATCTTGCATGGAGGAAATACTCCAGATAGTCAAACTAAGCAACCCCTCATTACCGACTCATGACTGGAAGGTCGCAAAGCTCGAGGAGGTAAGGGGTCTTTATAGAAGCGCGATTATCGTGATAAATAAGGATTCCCTTGCCCCCTTGGCGCAGACCAAAGGCATGATAAGGTATGGGTTTGATACGATCTCCTTGAAGGTTTATAAGAAAGACGAGGTTGACGCGGATCGCGTCCCTCCAGTAAACACCGAAGCTGTATCTGTGGAAGAGGACCCTGGTGCATCCATCACCTTTCCATCGATAGGTGATGAGGAATCCAGGTCATCCTCGATCACGGTTCAGTCTTCTACACTCGTCGACAGTCTGACCGATATGGAGACTGAAGACTTCCTCAACCTCGTTCCTCTGTGTGAGGATGACCTTTTGGGTTCATCTTCGGACATGGAGGAACTCAACGACACCGTGGTGGAGGCTGATCTGCCTGATTGTAGCCAAAATGCTGCAGTTAATCCAGATTAACCTCCAACACTCCATTAAGGCTTCGGCCTCCCTTCTTCTCCGTTTATCCAGGAATGGTGAAGATATTGTCCTGATCCAAGAACCGTGGATTGTTAAGTCCATAGTTAGGGGACTCAGGACTCCTGGATACTACGTACTGTATGCGTCTGATAAAGGTGACCCCAGATCTTGTATACTAGTTAAGCGTAGCACTAATGTATATTTACTCCCTGATTACAGCGATAGAGATATCACCGCCGCTAGGCTGGAAACGGCCAATGGAACGTACTGGCTAGTGTCGGCATATCTGGGCCATGACCACCTCGGCCCTCTCCCCGGTGAAACACTGAAGAGATTAATCGCGGATGCTGAACGGCAGAAGATATGCCTCATTATTGGGAGCGATGCGAACTCCCATCATACAGTATGGGGTAGTACTGATATCAACGACAGAGGTGAGTCTCTTTTTGATTTTATCTTAAGTACTAACCTTATAGTAAGTAATGTAGGCAATGAACCTACCTTCATCACTAAAAACCGACAAGAAGTATTAGATATTACTCTTGTCTCAGATACTATTCATCATAAGATCTTGAATTGGAAAGTGTCGGATGAACACTCGTTCTCTGATCACAGATACATTCAATTCAGTCTTAGTGATGAACCTCCTTGCCGAGTAGTATTTCGAAACCCTCGAAAAACCGACTGGCTTAAATATAGGATTACACTTCAAGGGCTATTAAAACCCGATCTTTTAAATCCTCCTTCTAATACTAATGAGCTTGACTGCAAGGTCAATGATCTCACAGTAGCCCTTAACAAGTCCATGGCTACTTCCTGTCCGCTTACTCAGGTAAGGGGAAAAAAGAAACCACATTGGTGGGATTCTGGGCTTGAACCGCTCAGGAAAGATTGTCGCAAGAGCTTCAATCGAGCTAAAAGCACTCGTGAAGTGTCAGATTGGGAATCCTATAAGGTAACCCTCAAATTATATAAAAAAGCGTTGAGAAAGTCAAAGAGATCCTCCTGGAGAATTTTCTGTGGAAAAATAGAGGAAACTTCGGAGGCATCTAGGTTAAGGAAAATTCTCTCTACTAATCCAGTAATGCCAAGCTGCTTAAAAAATGCTGATGGCTCATGGACAAATTCCTGCGAAGAATCGCTTAACTTGCTATTGGATACTCACTTCCCTGGTAGCTCCCAAAACATTAATAGCTGCGACCGTAATAGGTTTTATATGAATCCAAGCTATCCACAAGGTCTGATTACAAGGGAAAAACTGCAATGGGCGCTCAACAGCTTCCAGCCTTACAAGTCTGCGGGACCAGATGACATAATACCAGCCGAACTCCAGATGAATAAAGATTTAATTATGCCAATTCTGGAGTCTATCTTTACTGGCTGCTTAGCACTCATCTACATCCCCTTGTCTTGGAGAGAGGTTAAGGTTGTGTTTATACCCAAAGCTGGAAAGTGCTCCCAAGTAAACCCAAAGGATCTCAGACCTATTAGTCTATCATCATTCCTTCTAAAAACATTTGAACGATTGATTGATATCCACATACGATCAAGCATTGACATGCGACTTTTGTCTACGAGTCAACATGCTTACTGCAAAGGGAAATCTGTAGAAACGGCCTTACATAGTTTAGTAAGAACCATTGAATATTCCCTCCATCATAAAGAGTATACCATGGTTGCTTTCTTAGATATAGAAGGTGCTTTTAACAATGTCGACACATCTGCAATCGCATCTGCACTGACATCTCTGAAGGTAGATGGTTCGCTTGGTGAATTGATTAACCAAATGCTGACTAGCAGGGTCATCAACTCAAAACTAGGCGGCTTTTCTACTAGAAGGTCTGTCAGTAGAGGCACGCCACAAGGCGGGGTCCTATCTCCTCTTCTCTGGAACTTGGTGGTAAATGAGCTGCTAACATGCCTGGAAGCGGAGGGCTTCAGAGTGATTGCCTATGCGGACGATGTTGCAATTGCCGTATCAGGAAAGCATCCTAATACCTTAAAAGAACTCTTACAAAATGCTTTGAATAGGCTAACCAATTGGGCGGACCGGTGTGGTGTCGGTGTCAACCCTCATAAAACAGAACTTGTTCTATTCTCCAGGAAATATAAAATTCCTCATGTAGATCCTCCTTCTATAAAAGGTATTCCATTAACTTTTACTGATCAAGCGAAATATTTGGGTCTTATTTTAGATAAAAAATTAAGCTGGAAACCTAATATACAAGAAAGAGTTAAAAAGGCCACAGTGGCACTCTTCTCATGCAAAAAAGCCGTTGGGAATAAATGGGGCCTTCAACCTCGCATTACTCATTGGCTATATACGTCGGTGATTAGACCGATTCTCACTTATGGTGTATGGTGGACTGCTCTAGATAAAGCGGTAAACTGCGACAAACTTAGCAAAATACAACGCTCGGCTTGTTTATGTATAAGTGGTGCGCTTCGTACGACACCCTCTGCCGCTCTAGACGTTCTGCTATATCTGACGCCCCTCGATATTTTTAGCAAACAGGTGGCTGCAAATACGGCCATTCGCCTACAAGCTTCCTCACAATGGACCAACAATAGCATTGGCCATTCCACCATTCTGAATTCATTCAGATTACCTAGTCACATTGACTACACCATCCCAAAACCACAATTCGGTTCAAACTTTCAAGTCACCATTCCTTCTAGAACCCTCTGGGAGGATATGGCGTTCTTGGATGATGAATCGGTCCATATCTACACAGACGGATCGAAAACTGATGAGGGGGTGGGTGGTGGTGTGTACTCAGAAAGACTAAAATTAAGTCTCTCATTCCGTCTTCCTAATCATTGTAGCGTGTTCCAGGCGGAACTTATGGCGATTAAAGAAGCCTTATCTTGGCTGAAAGAAAACGTGATATCAACTACAGATATCCGCATCTTCTCGGATAGTCAAGCTGCTATCAAATCCCTGGGATCAGTCTCGACTAACTCTATAACAGCCCTTGATTGCCGTTCATCTCTGCTGGAGATGGCGCAGCAGTTTAACATTCACCTATGTTGGGTGCCGGGGCATAGGGACATCCCAGGTAATTGTAAGGCCGATGAACTCGCTAAAAGTGGAACAACTCTACCTCTTCTACCTACCAAGGCAGATATAGGTATACCCATCGCTACTTGTAAACTTTTGCTGAGGCAAGATGCATTAGAGAGAACAAACCTTAGGTGGAACGATATCACCACTTGTTTGGCAACAAAACAAATCTGGCCAGTAATGGATTTAAAGCGATCTAAGTGTTTGATATCTCTAAGCAGATTGCACATCAGCTCCATGATTGGTGTTATAACCGGACACTGCCTCATAGGCAAGCACGCAACGCGTCTTGGCGTATTCGCTAACGATTTTTGCAGAAACTGTATGGATGAGGAAGAGATAGAATCGATCCCTCACCTTCTATGCACGTGCCCTGCTCTATCTCATAGACGAAGACTTCACCTTGGTGAGTTCTACTTCAATGATCCTAGTGATCTGATAAACTTAGACATTGGCAGTCTATTACGCTTCATAAGAAGCTCCAAATGGTTCACCGAGTAAGGAAAAGGGTTTCCTAGATTCATGTGGTATCACAATGGACCAACTCATGGTCTAAGTGTGTCAGTCTCCACGACTGGCAGCCACTTCAACCTAACCTAACCTAACCCAGCTTAACTGGACGCCACCCGTGAGATTTAATGAGATAATAAACACCTTGATCTCTATCCACTGTGCCATATCTTTCCTATCCTCCTACTCTTTCTAACTAGTGCCGTGCAATTCAGGTTGCATTTAAAAGACCTTAGGTCTTACAGGCATATACACTAGTCAACAATATTAAAGGAACACATTTTTTTCAATTTTTGTTAGCGTTTTTTGAAGAGCTGTATCTTTGTGACGAGTGGTCGTATTGAGTTAAAATAAAAAGCATTTTACAGCTTTATGTTTTTTGTTTCGAGATTTGTTTGCAAACAAATTTTTTTGAAGTACCGTTATTGCGTTATTGCAAAAAATGAAACGAGACAACAAAATTATTTTGTTTTTATTTTTTTTGAAGGTCCTCATTTCTATGGATAAATTTTTTTGATTCAATTAAATATCATGATCAGATACCTTGTTTATTCAGCTTCAATTCAATTTTTTTGTTGTTTTCGTACGATTTTTTTGACATGGTTTATCTGACTTTGAATGAAAAAAGATACTTTTAGCCTTGATTACCAATATCTCAGCAAATAATGACGTTATAAAAAATTCAAAGAGAGTTTTGGAAATTTGAAAAAGCGTTTTACAAGATTTTTTTATGATTTTGTATAAATTATTTTTTTTTACCGTTCACCGTTAGTTTAAAAAAAGTACTAAAAACCGACGTTTTGTGGTCTTTTCGTAAATCTTTTTTTTTTCGTTGCAAATATTGATTGCATGGCTTGCGTTGGTATGCAAATTTATAGACTTTTAAATCATCAATATTCTTGTAAATTTTCAAATTGATTCATCGAACCGTTTTTTCTCACCAAAACTTCAAAGTCTTACAAACCAGGTGAAGGAACAAATTGTGGTGTTCCTAAACAATGCGAAGTTGTCATCAAAATGACAAGAAAACCGCAATTCCAGTGGTTTTTTTTTTTCACAGTATTGCATTAGTTAGATACTTTTTTGAATTGAAATGAAATAAAAAGTACATTAAACAAAAAAATAAAAAAAATTTATTTAAAAAAATTTTCAAACAAAAAAACTTGATTTTTAAAATTTTTTTTTTTTTTGAAAAATGTAATTTTTTTTTCATTTCAATTCAAAAAAGTATCTAACTAATGCAAAACTGTGAAAAAAAACCCACTGGAATTGCGGTTTTCTCGTCATTTTGATGACAACTTCGCATTGTTTAGGAACACCACAATTTGTTCCTTCACTTGGTTTGTAAGACTTTGAAGTTTTGGTGAGGAAAAACGGTTCGATGAATCAATTTGAAAATTTACAAAAATATTGATGATTTAAAAATCTATAAATTTGCATACCAACGCAAGCCATGCAATCAATATTTGCAACGAAAAAAAAAAGATTTACGAAAAGACCACAAAACGTCGGTTTTTAGTACTTTTTTTAAACTAACGGTGAACGGTAAAAAAAAATAATTTATACAAAATCATAAAAAAATCTTGTAAAACGCTTTTTCAAATTTCCAAAACTCTCTTTGAATTTTTTATAACGTCATTATTTGCTGAGATATTGGTAATCAAGGCTAAAAGTATCTTTTTTCATTCAAAGTCA
Source organism: Dasysyrphus tricinctus (assembly GCA_963921185.1). NCBI lineage: Eukaryota > Metazoa > Arthropoda > Insecta > Diptera > Syrphidae > Dasysyrphus > Dasysyrphus tricinctus. The sequence goes on from OY992532.1 coordinate 238,011,496, forward strand.
GATAAACCATGTCAAAAAAATCGTACGAAAACAACAAAAAAATTGAATTGAAGCTGAATAAACAAGGTATCTGATCATGATATTTAATTGACTCAAAAAAATTTATCCATAGAAATGAGGACCTTCAAAAAAAATAAAAACAAAATAATTTTGTTGTCTCGTTTCATTTTTTGCAATAACGCAATAACGGTACTTCAAAAAAATTTGTTTGCAAACAAATCTCGAAACAAAAAACATAAAGCTGTAAAATGCTTTTTATTTTAACTCAATACGAACACTCGTCACAAAGATACAACTCTTCAAAAAACGCTAACAAAAATTGAAAAAAAATGTGTTCCTTTAATATGGTTGACTAGTGTAGTTAAAAAAAAAAAAAAGGATGCATGGGACTGCCGTGAAAACCCTATTTACTGATTACCTACAGCTACAGTTAGCGTATTCTGATTGCATTTCAATTTATATACCGAATTTACATAAATGACCATCGAGTGTGCTGACCAAATCAATATTTTGTATGTAGTGGATCCATATAAAATTTATTTTATATTGAATACAGACGTAATAATATTTCTTCGAGAACAATATTTGTATTCAATGATGTATTTTATGTGAAAGTAGTAAATTTTATTGGCACAACAAGGAATGGATATATGCCACTGTACTAATGCATATTCTGAGTAAACTTTTGGAAGCCGTGTTAAGTACATAAGTACCTAGTAAATTTTGATGATCTCGAATAAAAATTTAAGTAGAAAGTAAAAAGGCATTTACCAATTTAAAAAAGAAATTCATGAGAGGATTTCACCTTAATTAATAAAGAAGCACTAGACACAAGGAATCACAGCTAAGCGGGTCATTCACGTTGAGAAAGTTGTAAAAGACTGTTATGTCAATAGGACTGTAAGTTCCTTGTCTTTATTTTTTATTTATTTCGTCTCCTAGAAACAAAACCTTAAACGTGCATTTAGTTTGAGAAGATTATTCCAACCGGAACCGATAATTACAATTAATAGTTCGGCCACACGAACTGTCTCAAAAACTGCCATTCACTATACGACCATTTTGGTCGTGTCGTAAGGTTCGTTGAAATGTTCAACCAGTTGTTTGTGGCATGGTCTGATGTAGGAACAGGCCATTTATGGTAGAGCTTGTCGTATATGACAGAAGTCGGTCGGACCGATCTTATGGCTGTTTTACAATGACAAGTTCGCGTTCGCGATGCGTACGTTACATTTAACAAGTGTTACGGCCGCGTCGAGATAAATCCAGCAAAAAAATTCAAACTTTTTTCATTACAAGATGGCCACAGCCACATACCTACATTGAAAATCAAAATGTCAAAAACACTAATAATGTATGCAAAATCGTAAAATAATGTTCAACGTGTCATTGTAAACACTAAACAGAAATTTCTATGCCTGATCTTTTGCGTTGAGAGGTAAATCTTTCTATTACGATATTTTTAACGTGAATACGGCCCGCTGTAAGCTGAATGTTTTTAAATTAATTTTGAAAAACATATGATTGATTTTTAAATAAGTTACTTTTGGAAGTTGTTCCAGATTTTTCCCAATTAGTACTGCAGTGTTCCAATTTTTTTTGAAAAATAATCAAAAATGGGGGTTTTAAGCCCAAAAAACCATTTTTGACCTAGGACCCCTTTTTCGAAAATCGAAATTTTGAAAATTGTTCCCAATTGTTCTAGTTATTCTGAACATTGCTCAAAGTTTTTGGGGTTCTATGTTCAAAATTCAAAAATAATTGTAGCCCGTCTTTTTTTGAAATTCGTATTTTGTTAATTCTTTAGAGTTAAGAAAAGTGTTCTAAACATTGTTCCAAAAAATTAAAGTTGTTTTCCAAAAATTCAAATTACGTATCCCCAATATTTTTTTATTTTTACTTGCGATATAGGTACTACATACATACCTATAAATCAAGTTTTGGATTAGTGAAAATAAAAATTTTGAGATAACAATCAAACATGATATTACGATGACTTGGTACATAGTGGTTTTTGGTGATTATGCCCACAGGTTTTTTTCATTTTTTTAGAACTAAAAATAACGGTACCGGCCATACAATTTTTCTTAGGAATTTTACATAATCACATTTTTCTCAAAAACGGCTCTAATACTTTTCTTAAAAAAAAATTCAGTAAATTTATTTTATTAAGGGCTTCCTTTGGGTGAAAAACCATTTTTCAAAAATGGTTATTAATGGTACCTCCCAAAGAACCATTTTTTTAATTTTCAATTTTTCCCAAAACGGTTCGACTGATTTCTATTATTTTTACTTGCGATTATAGGTACTATAAGGCAAGTTTTGGATTCGTGCAAAAAAAAATTTTTGAGATAACAATCAAACATGATATTACGATGATAGAGAACACCAAAAAAGTGGGTGGCAAAATTCTGTCTGTCTGTCTGTCTGTCTGTCTGTCTGTCTGTCTGTTCGTCTACAGCCTAAACGGCTCGATCGATTTTCTTCAAACTTGGTACTTAGTGGTTTTTGGTGATTCTGCCGACATGTTTTTTTCATTTTTTTTTATAACCAAAAATAACGGTACCTGTCATACATTTCTTTTTTGCAAATTTACATAATCGTATTTTTCTCAAAAACGGCTCGACAACTTTTCTTAAACAAAATTCAATAAATTTATTTTAGTAAAGGCTTTCTTTGGGTGGAAAACCATTTTTCAAAAATGGTTATTAATGGTACCTCCCAACGAACCATTTTTTTAATTTTTGATTTTCTTCAAAATGGTATGACCGATTTCAAATTTCCAAGAAATGTTAATAGTTTTGTGTACCAACATTTTTGAAAAAATATTTTTTGGATTTTTAAAAAATATTTCAAAATTTTTTTTTGGAAGATCAAATATTTCGAAAACGGCGTCATAGATTTTTTTGAAACACGATATTTAAGACTTTTTTAGAATTCTCTAAAATATTTTTAGAAAAAATTTTACATTTATGAAAAAATAACGGTACCTTCCATACAAAAGTGAAAAAACCACAAAGGAAAATATTTTTTTGCTTGAAAACGACTCCTACGATTTTGATTAAACTTTTTTCATATACTAAAATTAGTACGATCTACCATCAAAAATTATAAAATTTAACACATAGCAACTATTAGTATAGTACCTGTCATAGAACGTATTTTTTTATTTTGAGTTTTCTCGTTATCAGCTTAACGAATTTAAATGAATTTTTTTATATACAAATTTCAAATAAGATTAAATAATATTGCATATCAAAATTTTCAAAAAAAAAGTTTTTGGAATTTAAAAAAAAGTTTCAATTTTTTTTTTGAAAATCCGATATCTCAAAAACGGGTCGACAATTTTTTTTTCAAATTTTGTTTTTGTATGTACATAAATATATGCTTTAGATTTGCATACCAGAATTTGTTCCTAAAAATGTTTTAAGAATTTTATATATAAAAAATTATTTTTTTAAAAAACCGCTCCAACGATTTTAATTTTTTTTCCCATACAATCATATTTAATCAAGAATTAAGATGGCATACTTTTTTCACCTCAAACTGTCAAAAGAGTTGTTTTAGCCAATTTTAATATCGTATTTCATGCTCCTCTACATTTTTCTCTGATATTTCCATGGTTTTTTATATACAATCTTCTTAATCCCGCAGTGTTTTGAACATAAGAGCAAGTACGTGTGTATTTTGCATTCTTGCATATAAAAAATGCAAAAAAAAATTTGAAAATTTCTTGCATAAAATTTTTTTAAAACTATACGCCAATAGTATTTTAGAGCATGATTCGGGGGTATGTTCTAGGAATAAAATCGTATAGGGTGAAATTTTATCCATAATTTTAGCATTAGGAGTAATTTGTGAAAAATTTTAAATGCAAAATAATATTAATTATTAAAAATCAACGTAAGCACATAAAATAATGTGCAATACAAACTTATACTCCCTTCTTATACTATTTTTTAAATCAGGTTGTTTCAGTGAATTGTTTTTGATAAATTAAATTTCAAAATCAAGAATATTTTTAAAAATTTTGCGTAGTCAAATGCTTTTTTTGTGTTCAATATCGAATGCCCCTATCAATTCCACATTACAAAAATCTTTCTCAGTTTTCGAAAAATTAAATAATTGAAAGGTGATTTTTTCCATTGCGTGATCGTTTTGTTGTGTTAATGACGCAAAAAAAATACAATTCATAATTAAACCCTTTTTCGATTTTTTTTTGGCAAAAAATACCTTACATTTTTTCATTTTGAATATCTCCAAAAACTTGGAACAACGTTCGGAACAACTAGAACAATCTGGAACAACTTTCAAAATTTCAATTTTCGAAAAGTGGATTAAAAATGGTATTTTGGGTTAAGACCCCTTTTTTTGATTATTGTTCAAAAAAAAAATTGGAACAATGCCAAACAAATCGGCAGCAATCTGGAACAACTTTAAAAAATAAATTTAAAAAAAACGGGGGCTTACTTCATACACTCGTAGAATAGAGCCCTCTTGATGTGGTTAAATATTAAACTATTGTTCCTATTCAGCTCAAAAGAGAAAAATTAAGCAAACAATATTTGTGAACAGATGATATGGCATAGGTCTGACTCTATGTAGTAAGTCACTTAAAAGATAGAAAATGACAAAGTTTCCAAATATCAGTTTTCACATCTACCCGAGTGGTTTTTGGATACTTTGCTGTTTTGAGAAGAAAATAAATTTCCAAGGATAGATAATGATTTGAGAAGATGAAATAAATCCTAAAGTATAGGTAGTTTTTCAAAAATATATTTGGTGGTGAAGAAATTTTGACATGTTTATGTTTAAATATTTCAAAAACGTGACGTGCTAAGGAAATTTAGATTTTGAATTCGGGTTTCAGCATAATGCTAAAATCCTTGAGTGAAATACGGTTTGGTTAAATGGAAATTTTCGTGTGTTGCCCAAAACCAAATTCAAAAACATTCAAAACATGAACAGTAAGACGGTGTTGTAACAAAATTTAAAGTCTTATACTAAAATTTTTCATATTCATATACATGTGATTGTTATACCAAACAAATACAAAATTTTTAAACATATTCTAGAATCCATTATCTTAAAAATCTACCAAATATTGTCGGTATAGAATTTTACAGTGGTATTTATAAACTGTTATAACTTTAAATAGCCATTTAACTCCGTCTGGTTAACCCTATACTACACGACGCAATTAAAATTAATTCCTCTATATCTATATGTTTTAGTTTTTTTTTAATGTTTGATCTACTATTTGTGTATTTCTTCTTCAATACCTATTGTAATTTTCTACTAGAACTTAACCCAAGATCTTACTACTTTAATTTTATACTCGATTATACCCTGATTTGTTGTCAAATTTCATAGAATACGTTCGAGCTTAGCTATAATATTTATTAAATAAATAATGTTATATCCTTTTCGATACTAGATGTAACCAATTTCAAACTCAAGTGATAATATTAATGCCTTTGCATTATGTATATTTCTGAAACCAATATTCCTCACCTTTTCATTTCACGTTCTTCAAATGTCCTTCTATACATTTCATAAATATCAAACCCATTATGATATCTATCTATAAAGAAAAAATACTTATGTAGGTATCTTTTGAATTCAATCAATATTGTTTTCTCATAAATAATCGATATCAATGCTTTGATAAATTATCGTCTCTATTCAGATCCTAAGAATATTTTTCTCTCTCATTCCCTCAGAGGTAGTATCTATCATATCAATCAAATAACCATCATTCCATGCTTTCTCCCACTTGGAACTTAAAAAAAACAGGTCAGTGGCCAGTATAATGTCCAAGTATAAGAAGATTTTGAGATTATTAACACCCACACGTGTGTTTGCTTTTTTTCAAACTTATAATATTATGTCATCGGAAAATCAAAACACAATAATTGTTTTTGAAGTTCCTTCTCATGTAATATATCCATTATAATATGGAAGCAACAACAACTTAATTTTTGAAGGCCAATTTATAATTAAATCTTATATTAAACGGATTTCTACAAATTAACAAGTAAATCAAAAAAGTCCTTTTTACTAAATTTGTATGTACATAGATTGAAGCAAATAAAACTTGATCAAGTTGAACTAAATAAATTTATTCGAAGGATATCATTAAATTAAACCTTATCGTGCACCTGTCAGAAACCAAGCCATGAGATGACTACACACAAGACTAAAGATTTCAATCAAAATAATGTTTCTTCGATCTGACACTTTTCTATTGAGCAATCATGTTAACTCCATCCACGGAATCCTTAAAAGCCTTCTTTGTTCTTACATTAATTTTATCGCAACTTGTATATACACATCACTGTTCATCACAGTCTTATTATAGTTATATTCCTTTAAGGATGAAATAGGCTAACAAATTATTCGATACTTGTTACTTTGTATGCCATCGGTTATGTGGTGTATGTCTGACAATAAATCATATCCTTAATGGAACACTAGGATATCTTACCATCATCTCATGACAAAAAAGGTGAATTTCATCAATATATGATTTGATATAATTATGTATATTAAAATGTATACAATGTTTCTATTTTTGTTTTAAATGACTTGTGGTTTTAATCCTGTTTGGGAATGACGTTTAGTCAGGCCATTTACCATTAGAGAAGTCTTCAAGCTGATAGCTGAACTGATTCTGGAGTATTCTATTCTTTGTGATTCATAAAATGAGTCTGTACTTCAGACCAAACTATAATTGCAAACTTCTTTGACAATCTTTCCAAACAGTGGCTTTTCGGTTGTGACATTAAACATCACACTCCTTGAGCATATCTTCTGAAATCTCATTTGAATTTCCACTCCTTGAGCATATCTTCTGAAATCTCATTTGAATTTCTGAAAATTCTTCCCAATTATGATAAAAGAGAAAATCGTCAGCCTTTGAGATGAAAAATAGTCCACATGCTCGAATAGGGATCCAAGTACTATGCTCGAAATATGTATGAGTGACTTTATTCAATGACTTTTAAGCTTTTATCAATCGTGAAACCTATTAGTCGTATCGGCAAAAAAGTACCCAAAGGATTGTATCAACGATCGTCCTTAAGAAGCTCTGCTTACATTTTCGCAAGCATTTTATTTATTTTAAATAGGGAAAAAAAATACATTGAAAACTACAAAGCTTGTGAATGACAAAATCATTGTCTTAAAAGTGGTTGAACTTTTCTCCTAGGATCCTTTTTGCGTATAACTTCCAACTAACAGCAAAACTGCTTCTTATCCATTTTATCCACATAAATATACACATAAAAGCACAACTTACACAACATATACGACACGAAAGAACTCATCATTACTAGGCTCAAGGCTGTTTGAACATGAGTATCCTTTTTCGCAAAAAGAGGAAGCTTGTATTTTGTATGCCTATAAATGTATACTAAGCATAGCGAGTAGCAGTTCAGCTTAGTTCATTTGAATTTGATGTGGGATCAGTAATTATTTTCGGAACATGTACTCATGCCTAGTCATATGTATGTATACAATACATATAGTTATGACTGTAGAAATACAACATTCATACACATGTATACAGTACATACCTAAATGAAGTGTGTGGTTAAGTTGGCTCTTAACAAAATAGGCCATCGAGCCATTCCCGAAGGCTAAGGCTTTCAAACCATAATGACCTATTAAAGCAGGTGTGCACATTAGAGAGAAAGTAGGAATATAGGAAATAAAGTCCCTGGCTGCTCTCGCTGAGGCTGGTGTATGTATATAAATGTTCAAAGAAGAGTTCACATACAATTTTGAGGATGGATTTATTAAGGAGCCCACTAATGTTGCAATTCTATCCCTTCAAATAATAATGGACTCTATATTGTGGTGTGGTAGGACATTGTGTCTATATTGTGTTTGTGTATAGGATTGGCTTCATTAAAAGCTAATTTCAAATAGGAACGAGATATATACTTCTCCATTAATAATGAACATTGAAAATTTGTATGCATATTTGTTTTGTTCTCTCATTTCAAACACGTACCGTACTCGTATACACTGTTCTATAATGCAACCATACTCCAAAATCAAATATAGGTACAGCGCGAGATAGATACACAATGTCCTGTGGGAATGCTAATTGATGCGAGTCAACTATAGTTACCCCGAAGTGATTTATGATAATTGCTTAATTTTTCGTAAAACGCCAAACAATAATATTTTGAGATTCTTGCTACAAAATGCCTACGAATTCGGTTGCAAATTAGTAACGGAACCATTGAATGAAGTGATAAAAGAGGTACATAGTATAAGTACGTACATGCTGCTATGTGTGGAAACGAAATTTTGATTGTGTATGCATTGTGGCCCCAATATTGTATGTTTGTTCAGAACTCGTTTTCTTTTTGTCTAATTTTCGATTTAAATTTTAAATCACAGAAAAATGTTTAACAATAAAATAAAATAATATCATGAGTGTCAAGTTAGCGAAGCAACTTTGACAGATTGAAAAATGAGCTGGTGGATAATTTGCTGTTAATTAGTCGTTAATTAGCTGTGAAAGTTTCGGATATGTCATTCAATGTTTCCTTTTTTTTTGGGTGATATCAAATTAGCAAAGCAAAAGTCGAAGATCAGTAAGAGCTTCTTATACCTGATGGTTTATGGCTTAATAATTTGCCGTTGATTAGTTGTGAAAAATTCAATTTGATCGTGCATTTTTTTCTATGTTTTTTTTTGGGTGCTTTGCTAACTTGATATTAAGTTAGCAAAGCAACTCTCACGGATCGACAAATGAGTAGGTGGATAATTTGTAGTTAATAAGTTGGGACAATTTCGAATTTGCCGTTCTATGTTTTCTATGTTTTTTTTCGAAAAGTGGTACAAACTTATGAAACTCAATTTTACTGCTTAATAATTAGTCGTTTATTAGTTGTGACAAATTCAATTTTGTCATGCTATGTTTTCTATGTAGTTTTGGGTGATTTAATTTTCTATGAGCGTCAAGTTACCAAATCAACATTCACAAATCGAAAAATGGTGCTTTGCTAACTTGATATGAAGCTAACGAAAAATTGAAAAAAAAACAGAAAACATTGTACGATTGAATTAAATTTTTCACAACTAATAAATGACTAGTTAACGGCCAATTACATAGCCATAAAACATTTGGTATAATAACACACACTTTTCGAGTTGTTTCAAGTTAGCAAAGCATACAAAAAAACATTGAAACATAGAAAGACAAACTAGAAATAATTACAACAAATTAACGACTAATTAACGGCAAATTATCCACCTTCTCAGTTTTCGATTGGTGATAAAGTTGCTTTGCTAACTTGAGACTCATAGAAAACAAATCACCCAAAAATACATAGAAAACATCGCATGGAAAAATTGAATTTGTCACAACCAATTAACGTCTAATTAATGACAAATTTTTAAGCGGTAAAATATTGAGTTTCATAAGTTTTTGCCACTTAAAAAAAAAACATAGAACGACGAATTTGAAATCATCACAACTTATTAACGACTAACTAACGGCAGATTATCCACGAGCTTATTTTCAATTCGTCAAAGTTGCTTTGCTAGCTTGACACTCATAATCAAATAAAATAAAATAAAATAAAATAAAATAAAATAAAATAAAATAAAATAAAATAAAATAAAATAAAATAAAATAAAATAAAATAAAATAAAATAAAATAAAATAAAATAAAATAATATAAAATAAAGTAAAATAAAATAAAATAAAATAAAATAAAATAAAATAAAATAAAATAAAATAAAATAAAATAAAATAAAATAAAATAAAATAAAATAAAATAAAATAAAATAAAATAAAATAAAATAAAATAAAATGAAATAAAATAAAGTAAAATAAAATAAAATAAAATAAAATAAAATAATATACAATAAAATAACATAAAATAAAATAAAAGAAAATTAAAATAAAATACCTGCACTAGTGAGAAAAAACTAACGGAACAAGATTTTAAAATTTTTTTAAAGAGCTTTATCCTTATGGTGAGTGGCATTCTACAGCTGCCTGATTCTGTTTTGATGTTGGTTTTTACAGTAGGTACCTATGTATCATTTTTGGGCAACCATTATAAATGACACGAGACAAAATTATTTTACATAGTATGTATACATATTTGAAGGTCGCCATCTTATAGGAATTTTTTTTTGTTGATTAACTTAAATGTCTAATAACTTATTTATTCAGATTTTGTTTCCTTGCAATTATTTGTGGTATACCTGCGTTGGTATACAGAATAATTGTAGATCCTTATAGCATCAATATTCCAAGTGATCAAAGTCTTACACAAACCAACCAATCAAAGGAACAAATTGTGTTGTTTCTAAACTTTGCATAGTCGGCATCGAAATTAATGTAGAAACAAAATTTCCCATCGATTTTTTTATAAAAAGTACATTTTTCAAAAGATAAAATAAAACTTGTGCAACTAGCAGCGATTTCAATGGGTGGACCAAAGCTGTTGTTTAATTTTTAAAAGCCGTGACAATAGGTGATGTTACGCCGCCGCTTCCCTGAGCATTGTCTCTGTAAGGACAGAATTAATAAAGCTTATTCTATCATTATGAAATATAAATTATGATATTTTTTCGGCTTTAGAATTCTTTATAACCAGAAATTTATATTTTAATTACCAGTTGTTCATCAGTTTGATTTTATTTTAATTTCTTTTTGTGGCAATTTCAGCTCAGTTCCATTCTATTTTTATCAAAGAAACACATGACAAATGAGTGTAATTTAAGACAAAAATAGACCTTCACCTTTTTATAACAAAAAAGGTTTAAACATTACTTTTTGAACAGCTTCATCTTCTACATAGAATTAAAAACAATATGTTATTAGAAGGTTTAACATAATTTTAACTTGAAATTTTTAACAAAAATTTGACTTTACAAAAGGATAATATTTTAAGTACTTTACACAGACACACTTCCAGTTCTCCAAAAGTCCTACCACCAAGTCCTCGTTAGACAAGCAATGAATCTAACTTCAACCATTTTGTATCCCTTTTTATTTTTCACTTGGTAAAATTAAAAGACTATCTCTAGAACTTTTTGTATAGGTAGGAATGCAGAAGGAAAAAAAATCTTTTTGGTTTAACAGGTAAAACAGAAAAAAAAACTCCTCCGACCGACCATGACATTTTTATTCGCCACTTTGAGATACAATTAAATTCCTTAATTGCTACATCTTTTCCAACGATTACTCACCCACAATGGCTTTGATATAAAAGGGAATATCTCTTTCGTTCTCACAGGTAAGGTGTTGAAATCTTTTTATATCTTCAACATTAATGAACAAAGAAAAAAATATGTTTTTTTTTTTGAACGAAGGATGATGTTCATAGGATTCAGGAAGAAAATAAAAACAAAAAATGCAATCAAAGATATTTTAAATCTACTCAAGTGTCTATTAAGGGGAATAAAAAAAAAAGACTCAGCTTAAAGTGAAATCCCAAACATGAAAAAGCCTTTATATCAGTCATCGTCCTTTTCGATGCCTTGCTTATGTCTTTATACTCATACACCCTATATTTACACGTGATGTGTACGGGGTTTTTTCACCTGAGTTAGGTATATCAAAAGAAAACGGATTTAATGACCATTAGGCTTATGCTTCTTTGTCTCTTATACTGCCAAGGTCTGAGGAATCGTTTGGAATTTACTGGAAGAGGAAACTGATGTTGTCTGTCGTTTGCAAGGACTATGACGATGGTGGAGTTATACATATATCCCATCCTAAGTTAAAGCTCTTTTTTATGACAATCTTATTTAAAAGGAGTAAGTAAAAAGAAAGAATGTAAGAACGAAATCGAATGAGTACTCGTACATGCATTAATCAGACATTCTTTTTTGAAATAAAAAAACAAGCAGTTTTTATATAATTTTTCATGATTTAATTCGGGGAGTATGTAGCAACACACAAATGTAGACACTCGTTCTTCGGTCTAGCACACACATTCATTTTCATTGAGGCTTAAAAGCCATAATAGCTTATTTTATTTATGACAGAAAATGGCTTAAAAGTTACTCGACTGAAATAAGCTTCAATGTTCCCTAAGGATGGTGAGGTATCGAATATACTTGCTGTGCGTAGGGATTGAGATATTTTTTTTTGAAAATGTCTAATCCTACAGAGGTAAACCTACCTACCTTTACTTTGCGTTGCGAGAAAGAGAAGTGGCGAGTTGGTGTTTTGTATATGCCATAAAATGTTTGAATGACTATAAACCTGTAAGAAGGTTAACCTTAAAGAAAACAATTATTTATACGAATTTAATTCGGTATTATCCATATAAAAAAACCTACTCCCAACCTTTTAAGGTTATTTCTCTTCACAATAACACGAAGAAAATTATTGCGAGTGCTTCCGAAAGCTAGTAGAGACGACCAAGCTTATAAAAATATAAAATAAGGATAGATATTAAGGATAAAATAGGGTACTAATTTTTGTAAGTAGAGGTATACGTCCTTTGCCTGAGTTTCCAGTGATGTAACTAGCTACATATGTCCAATGCGTCAGACTTGGAACGCGCTTCTGATCTCTTATCGTTGGTTCCTAATTTGAAGCATGCATCTCTCCTCAAAATTTTCAACTGGTGTTTCAACAACCATGTATACAAAATGGGATCATGAAATGGGCATATGAAAAGGCCAATGATATCTACAGAAAGCTAAATGCCAATCGTTAAGTGCAACGTGTTTGGAAACATTTCGCCAATACATATACCAATCAAGCCAGCCAAATATGGCTTGAAGTTATGGTGGCTGAATGAAAGCTCAACGGGTTATCCATTTAAATTTTCCATCTACAATGGAAATTGGAAACTCTGACCAAAGTACAGGACCTGGTCGTATTTAATACGGTGATGTCGTTGATGCCATCATATTTCAACACTGAACGCAAACTAACTATTGATAACTTTTTCACTGCCGTGGATTTGGGCTTGAGGTAACAAGAATCACCTCATATGAAAACATATTTTCAGAAACGATAAGCTTATCGAAATGTGCTTGAAGTAAGCACGGCCATTTTCGATTTTCAAAAAACAATAGTTGTGCTGTAATGTGCCCAACTTGTGCTCACTTGTACCGTAAATAAACAAAAATCGCAAATTTACAAATTATACGATTTAAATTTTTTTGAATTTTCGACACTTCTTAAAAAAGGAAGTTGTGCTGGTTTGTTCTCAAAAAATGATGCTAGTAACCTAGCATGGCCAAAACTAAACCTTTCGAAGGGCTGTAGCCTGAAGTTAGCACCGCTTTTTTTGATTTTCAAAATAAAAAAAATTGTACTGTGTACTCAAATTGTGCCACCTTGTTCCGCAAATATTCAAAAAAAATTATAAATTAGCAAATTTTGTAATTTTGTAAAAAATGAAAAAACGAAAGTTGTGCTGTTTTGTGCTCAGTTTGTTCAAAAACTTTTTTTTAAATGTTGGCCGTAAAAGTTACAAATATGCGAATTTTTGTTATCTCTTTGGCGCCTTGGCAGCACGAACTGAACACAAAACAGCACAACTTCAATTTTTTTGCAAAATTGAAAATTGTCATCCGTAATATTAGCAAATTTTCGATTTTTTAAAAATATTTACGGCACAAGGCAATACAAGTTGAGCAAAATACAGCATAACTTTTTTTTTAATATGGAAAATGGCGGTACGAACTTCATGCTGCGCAAAACTCTTTTTTTTGGCCATAAAAAAACATTTTTTGATACCTAAGGTTGCAAATGTAGATACAAGTTATTTTATCTCTTTGGCACGTGGCAGCACAAACTGAGCACACAACAGCACTATTTTCATTTTTAAGAAATTGCGACATTAAAAAAAAAAAAAAAATCATTCGTAAAATTTGCAAATTTGCGAATTTTTTAAAAATATTTACGGCACAAGGCGGCACAGTTGAGCGCGATATAGCATAATCTTTTTTTTGAAAATCAAAAATGACGGTGCTCACTTCAACTACAGGCCTACAGCCTTTCAAAGAGTTTTGTTTTGACCATTTTAATTGCAACTACAGTAGACGCTCGATATAGTGAAGCAATAAAAACCAGGCCTATTCACTCTTTCGAGATTTTTCACTTTTTCGAGCGGGAGTTTTTAAAGGCTTTCTAATCGTGAAATTTATCCAAAATAAACATTTTGTATGATGTGAAACATTTATTTAAGCGATAAACAAAGCTTTCTTTCAGGATTAATAAAAAAACCGAGACAATTCCTTAGTGTTCTCAAGCAATCTTAAATGCTTGTGAGACATTTTCGTACAAAATACATTTTTATATAAAATTTTGTGTGTTCACTGTTTTGGATAGTTCACTATTTTGAGATTCACTAAATCGAGCGTCTACTGTATGCGATTATGTTTATCTCTTTGGTTCTTAGCATTATTTTTTGACCATGAAACCGCACAACTTCCTTTTTTAGGAAATATTAGAATTACAAAAAAATCCACTCGTAAAATTTGCAAATTTGCGATTTTTTTAACTTAATTTACGGCACAAGGCTGCACAGGTTGAGCACAATGCACGCACAGCACACCCTTTTTTTGAGGTTCGAAAATGGTGTTGCTAACTTCTCGCACATCTTATTGAACTGATGGAGGAGGTGATGGAGTTGGAAATGAATTACCGAAAAGGAATTAACTAGAGTTAAAATTATGGTTAACAACGGTAACATCAAGTACATCCTCCCATCCTTTGTAATTATCCGAGCTCGGAAAGAAGAAAGTGGGAGTATTACCTCTGTTACAGATCTTGAAGTGATTTTCAATAATAAAATCACAAATGGACTTGCCCCGTTCATTTATCTCATTTATGCCGTGCATTTGCATCTTTGCACCGCATCCAATCAGGAGATTTGTCCCTTTTGCTGCTGCTTCGTTTGTTAGCGTGTGGTACTCTTTTGGCTGTGACTGCCTGTCATGCGCGGACTATGCAGATGCCAACAGTAAATTGTCTGTATTTTTGTCTTCCAACCTAACAACTATCACATCGGGAGTACTATAGTTTGGCCACAAAAAAGCATTTAAGTGTGTTTTAGCTAAAATACAAGCTCTATAGGCTTACCTTGGTCTTGGGTTAGGCTTGTAAAAACGATGATACTGGCTCAACTGGCTGTCTTGGAGGCCCCTTACTCTCTTACGCTATTAACCCACGGTTCTTGTATAACGTCAACGTTTTTCTCAGGAAAACTATCAACACATTTAGAGTGCTTCAGATTAATCTTAATTACTTTCAGCGCGTGTTTAATAAGCTGCACAATAAGGGCCCGGCCCCGGTGGCTCGATGGCTCGCTAGGGACCTCAAATCCGCCAATGACATCGTCAAACTCAACACTCTCATCAACATTGTCAGGATCTTCTCCCTGACTCTGCAGAATCTTCACGTTCGCATTTCTTATGCTGAATCTCGGTTTAAAATCGGCCTTCACGGCTTTCTTCGCTAATGAACAGAAGATAAGATCCGCTGTTCTTCTGCCTTGATGACAGCCCAGTCATGCATAGGAACAAGCGGATTTAGCCTCCGAAGACCGCGGATCAGGTACTGTCCGCTTGGTTTGATATCTATGAGGGGCAGCCAAATGTAAGCCTTCGGTTGCCTAGGGATATCGTTAGCTGAGTATCTCGCCAGAGTCGAACATGGGGTAGGGTCCCTCGTTTTCCGACAACGTATATAAAAACACCATCTCGGAGAGCTTGGCCTTGACGATGGAACTCCACCCAGCAAGCACATCTCTGCCATTTGTAGAGAGCTCATCCACAACCGATGCTTGGCCGCCGCCGCGCCGCCATCTCTGACAACCGCACTGAGAGTACGCGGTTGCTCTGCTCTAGGGGACGATGTTTTTAAGCTCTTTGTTTTGACCATCTAGCTTACTCCTTCTCGGAGGTTTGTTTGTCTCGTCTCCAGATCTGTTACGTTTGAACGCTTTTTCTTGGGTACTCAAAAGATTGTTGTAATCCTTAAAAATCTTCTGGTACTTAATTTTATCAACGCCTCTGTTCTGAAGGACCTTTCCAGCTTCCTCATTCTTGGCAATCTGGTCGAGAATGAAGGATGCCTTCTTGAACTGCAGCTTTAGAACAGCGAACGCCGTTTTTTTCACGTGCAGCACTGCTATGGCTGGTGTTGCTACACGAGGGTATCGGATTTGAATTTATCGGTTTCGGAGGCACAGGGGTACTGTGGCTGGTACTGCCCATGCTTCCTGAAGGTTTGGGTTGCTCAAAAGCACCAGAACTTATGGAACTATAAAAGTTCCCCTTAAGGGTTTCCTGGCTGGAAAACAAGAGTTCATCCTTTCTATCAGCGAATGATACCTATACGTAATCTGTCATGTCAAAATCGTCTATTAATTGTAAGAAAAAAATAAAATAAAATTCCACGAATATGTCGGAAAAAAGGTTAGCAAAAGTATGACGGTTTACCCCCAGCCTTTCCGTTTCTTCGGCACGAATTATGAATAATCGCTCACACCATCACTGAAAATTAGAGACTCGCATCTTTGGTCAATTCGAATTGCTGAGGGTTTAACTATTGAGGAGTAAAGGACAACAATTCGACCTGAGCTTAGCTGATCCAATCTTGTCAATACACAAGATTTTACTGTACATTGAAATGAAATACCTAATTATCATTAGAAAAAATATGATTTTTGTTAGGATTTCTGTAGTGTGGTCCCAATGGATTCCATGTAAGCAGATTTATGGACTATTTCCAGAAAAAAATCGCAGAAGATTCTGTAAAATTTCAGTGATTATTTAAAAATAAAAATTGAAAAGAAAATTAATTTTTTTCTGAGTTAATCCTAAGGCGCAAACAGGCTCTGGAGTCCAAATGGACCCCCTGACGAAGAGGAGGGTTAAGTAATAATTCAATTCAAGAACTTTTGCTGGCATTGCAATCAGCGACCAGCCATTCTTTTCCAATAAATTAAAATTGCGAATATTTTGACAAAGACAAATAGATACTCAATCCAAGCAATAATTTAATGCATACATACATTTATGTCCATAAATAAATTTAATTTGACGGAAATTTAAATCAACAGAAATACTAAATCATTTGAAATCAAGGCTACAAAAGCTCTACAATCATTAGTTATATTTTTCATAACATAAAAAAAATAATTTTCATTTTACATACAAACACAAATCTGACCATGAACCAATAACCCCTATTTACCACATAAAAGCATCATTGTCGTTCTTCACTTCCACCCAATGTCCTTGGTTAAAAAAAGCAAATCCACCATAATTCATGATTATTTTATAATAGCTCATGATTTTTGTTATAAAGCATGATTGTGTCTATATCGGTCCTCTATTTAGCTCCTCGGTCTATAAGTATGCATATGAATTGTTAATGTTGGGTAGGTATATCATTTTATGATGATATAATGGTTATGTCGTGTGTCAAATGCTTGCAAAATTAATTAAGCGCATTAAACCGCAAAGGATTCTAAAATTAAGTTTCTCCAGTCAACAAAGCTAAAACTAATTAAACCGCACACACATTATGTCATATTCTGCTATGCTACATATATGCCATGTGACGTTTCACTATAAAACCTTTGCCATAACGAAGGACTAGTGAAGGTATTTCATTTCTAAAATTATGCTGTCACTTTGTATTTTTATATACATTAATACATATATGTATAAAATGGTATCAGGACGAATGAGTTATTTAAGTAAATTCTTCAACTGAATTTTTTGGTTAATTTTCTGTCCTGTCTTTAACCTTGTCGAAAGTTATTTTTCAAACTTTTTTACTTTGTCATCTCACTTTAAATATAATGAATGAAATCTTCCTGTAAATAAGGAGAAAAAAGGATTTAAGGAAAAAGGAACATAAAAGAGAGACTACCTTTCTACTGGTGAAGGAAAATAATATTAAATGAAATTATAGCTCATGAAAATGTTGACGAACTTTTTATTTTTTATTTTTGTATATTAAGGTACACAATCGAAAAGCTGAGCATATTTAAAAGGATAAGTTTTATGAGTCCTTAAGTTTTCTTTGTATACCTAGCAACTTCACAAGACAACAAAAAAAAAATAAAAGGAAGCAGGAGAAAAAAGCACATCAAACTGACAATAATGACAAGGACCTCAACAAGGACGAAGACTTTTGTCAGCGAAAGAATGTTTTTTCCTCTATTTTTCGTCCTAAAGGGGATTTCTCCTTATTCCGCACGCTGCAAGTCAAACAAAATTTTTTAGAGCTTCTCGTTGAAATACTCTTGTAAAGTAGTAGTTACCGAAACCGAACGAGAATCATGATTGTTTGTTTTTTTTTTTTTCTTGACTTCATATACTAGATCTCTTGTTCCCATTTCGTAAAGCCCCATTTGGAAAATGTCCTTAAAATAGGAAAATGTCAACGTGTCTGTTTTTTTTTTCTTTCATTTTGCTAGAAGTATAGTAGTTGGATATTGTATTTGGTATAGCGGTCAAGTTAAAGTGGATTTCGATGTGATATACGAGAATGTAATGTGTCATTGTTTTTAGGGAGAGACATAAAAATTAGTTCTGTAGACGACATGAGCTTGTCAAAATGGGTATTTTATTGCGAACATGTAACAAATAATGTAACATGTTGTGTGTTCATCAATTATTGCATGGAGGCATATATTTAGTATTCTTTGGGGGGATTTTGATGAGACAGATATTTTGTTTGTTTTATTTGTCATTGAGACAGTATTTTTATGAGTTGCCTTGTTACGCAAAGTAAAAAGATGTTTAGGTACAAATATATCTGCAAATAAAACAACTGTAGGTACGTAGTTTTTCTTTTATTTTCAACCATTACATGTGATAAATGATAATGATAATCTCTGGTTGGTGCTATGAGTCAAGCTTTATTACTCAAGTGATCAAATAGACCTGTTGCTTATTTTAGCAGACATGATATTATGCCCATGAATATTGTCTTCACACGGATGAGTAGTTTTAGTTTGTGGTCTAGGTTTAATCAAAACACACGATCTTGGCCAGTCATTTCGGATACATATACACATTCATATATGCTTCAGAAATCTTGTTTGTCTTTATTGAAACAAAAGAGAGCCGCATTACTACCTGCGATTTTCCGATAAGAATAAGGTTTCTATTTTAATCTGATTGAGACCGCAGTCCGCGTACGTCCTGCACGAAAGCTATATGGCCCCTTACTATTAGTTCCTACTTTGTACAAAAAAGGGGCAAAGCTGGGTTTTATTTTGCACAGCAAAATGCCAGACCGTGGCATTCGAAAAGATCTATATAAATGGTCAGCTAGTTTCAGGAATTGGTCAGCTAGATTCTATAGATTACGATTTCTTAAATTTTGTTCAAGGTCGCGAACGATCTTTAAAAATAAAAAAAAATCTATTGCTAGCCAATAACTGAAATGAGGTGACCTTTTCTCTAGATCTAAAGGCCTATCAGATGATAATACATTTTGTGCAAATTACCGATAAATGAGGTTCCAAAAATCGATATGACGTTCAATTTTTATCTTAAAATCATTAAAAGAATATCTATGGCTGACCAATTACTGAACATAGCTGACCTTTTATCACGATCGGTCGTGATCTAGAGATCTTTCGGATGGTATACAGTTTATGAAAATTTCCCACAAATTAGGTGCCAAAAACCGCATGTGACCTTAAAACTTTAAGCCTTGATTACAAATAATCTATGGCTGCCTAATTTCTAGGATATTGATTGACCTTTTCTGACCAATTACTGACCAATTAGATCACATTTTTTTTTTTCAAATTTCCCATATATGAGGTGCCAAAGGTCCAGAGCCACCAAATTAAAAGAATTTATTGGGCTTACGTTACGAAGAATTTTATCCACAATATGAGAAATCCCCAGGCTTTGTAGTTGATTATGCGACTAGGTACAAGCAATTTACGTAAGTTTCTCAATATGGTGAAACAACTCAGGCCCAGCTGTGAAGGGGCTTTAGAGCGTAGGCGAAGTAATCAAAAGATCTTCCATATAAACATCATAGTTTTAAAAATCGTAGTAACAGGTGGCGCACAAATAATTGTGCTGCAATAAGAAATTAAAATACATTTTTTTTTAATCGATGTATTTCATGTTTTTTTTATTGAATAGAAAATTAAACTTTATTTTAAATAACTAAGGGCCGGTTTTACAGTGCAGGCTTTACTCTGAGTTAAATCAGAGTTAGCTAATCCTGAAAATAAATTAACCATGAGCTAACTCAGGAACAGTGTTTCAGCTGATTATTAACTTTATCTCTCAGCTGTCAAAATTCTGAGGCCTACGATGTGCGACACTATGGATATCACCTTTCTACGCCTTTTACGCAAAGAAATAGAGATGGCGCCACAACGAATTGCACTGGCAATAACTTTCAATATCGAAATCGAGATGGTGCCACAGTTAAAACCACCTTCAATTTAGTGCATGAGTTAACTCACCAAATTAGATAAGTTAACTCGGAGTTAACTTTCGATTTCAATTGACTGAATAACACGTTTTTGGAGTTAACTCCGGCTTAACCCCGAGACTAGAATGATCTCGCACTGAAAAACTGGCCCTAATTGTTTTCAAAGATGATTGACCGCAAATTATCACCACAATTTATCAATGTGTTGACTTCTTCAGCCATTGCAATATGGCAAAATTCCACGCGAACAGGTAAATCCTGAGGGTTTAACTCAATCAAAATCAATAAACTGTTTCAAAAAAAAAATTATATTTGGGTAAAAGTCCATTTTTTGAAAAAATGGTTATCAACGGTATCTCAAATAAAAAAATTGTTTAAGAATGTACGAAGTTTTTTTATGAAAAGATTACCCGGGTACAATTCACAAACAAAATAATAAAACATGTTTTTTTGATTTTCGAGTTGCTTGAACTGCTCTGACTGATTTTGATAATTTTTTGCAGACAAATCTTAAAAAGAGCACCAACATTTCCCAAACTATTTTTTTTATTTTTAGAAAATGTTACATTTCGAAAACGACATTTTAAAGTTGGTGGCTAGTGGTTTTTTTAAACTCCTCAGAAAGTTATAGAAAAAATATTTTGCTTCCATTCAAAAATTCTTGTACTTGTAAAATGTTCAATCAAATTTAGATTTTTTTTAACTTTGGTAATTATTGTAGAAAGTTTTTAATTTTAAACGAATAGCTAGTTTTAATTTACTAATTTTTGTGCATTTTGGAGTGGGGCTCTTTTTGGATCCTAGATTTTTCAAACTGGACTCCAGTCGTCTTGAAAAATCTG
Organism: Dasysyrphus tricinctus; assembly: GCA_963921185.1. Classification (NCBI taxonomy): domain Eukaryota; kingdom Metazoa; phylum Arthropoda; class Insecta; order Diptera; family Syrphidae; genus Dasysyrphus; species Dasysyrphus tricinctus. The sequence continues at coordinate 238,032,763 of OY992532.1, forward strand.
GCAACACTGGCTTAAACATTAAAAACAAAATCGAATGTAATTTATAGCTTCTAAACGATTCTTCATTGACCTTTAAAGTTTCTTGACTTTATTTTGGGGGATTCATTCCCATTCGTCTACCAACGCCCCTTTTTAGTAGAGGAGGCGACCGTCAGACTACCTAGCTCATCGCGGCTCTCAAAATTATCGTTCCCAATCGATAGTTTTTTTTGAAAACATTCACAAAACTGCTGGTCGGACAATCCTTTGTAGGGAACTTTGGCCAGAATATGGCCACTTCCGGTACTGATTTTTGGTTACATGTTAAATTTAGGGGCTGTGAATGATTTAAAAACCTATGTGAAGGGAATTGCTGGCAGATTTTAAAACAATTGGTCGGACAGAAAAAATCCGGGAATAAATGCTTGTCCAACCAGTTCAAAAAACGATTTTTTTATGAAAAAAAAGCTCATCGCGGATCTTGGTAAAATTGGTATCAAATGAAAGGTAAGACTGTCCTCTTAACGAATTCACTGGTCGAATAAAGTTTTCTAGGGAATAACCACGTGTCCGACCACTTTCAAAGAAAAAAACCTTACTTTTTTTCGTTTTTTGTGTTACACTCAATAAGTAAAAACTCTACTTTAGTGATGTCAGATTAACATATAATTAGTATCAAACGACAGGTCTACTTGTCCTCTATAAAAAACAAAAAAAAAATACTGTCAACATTTTATTAAAAATGTAAGTTTTGCCTCTATTATGATTATTTTTATGCATAAATGGTAGGTTTTTTGACAAATTATCTCAAAAAATAGTTATGTGTTTTTTTTTATTCCTTAAGCACTGGTTGACAATCCAACAAAGGACAATGATTTCTTATCATGCAAAAAAAATTCAAATTTAAAATCGACCAGTTTTTATCATTTACTAAACAAAATAAAAATAATTCAAAATAATAATAATTCTTTCTTTATTTTTTACATAGAGCAATTCAAACATTAAAGTAAACAATTTTTTCGAAAACAATACAACATTCATTACATAGCATTAAAGTCCATAAACATTCAAAAATACTAAATTAAAAACAGTTTTGTGAATGTTTTCAAAAAAAAAACTATCGATTGGGAACGATAATTTTGAGAGCCGCGATGAGCTAGGTAGTCTGACGGTCGCCTCCCGGACTATTTAGTTCATTAACTGTTTCAGGAGCTGGATTTCTTGCCTTTACCCTTCACTTAAGCTTATCCCACAGATTCTCGATAGGATTTAATTCTGGACTTAGTGCTGGCTAGTCCATCGTGGCAACATCGACTTCTATAAGGAATTCACAACTTCCCCGCGCAGTCTGACATCGAGCGTTATAGTTTATTAGAATGGTTTCTTCACCATCAATAAACCTAGCATAACGAACGACGTGATTCATATCAGGATATCGGAGATCTACCCATCCGAAACCAAACCTCCTCCACGATCATCATAAGGTACAAAACCAGTTCGGTTTTGCCTTTAATTTAATAATAATAATAATTTTAACTACATGCCTGTAAGACCTTAGGTCTTTTTAAATGCAACATGGATTGCACGGCACTAGTTAGAAAGAGTAAAAGGATAGGAAAGATTTGGCACAGTGGATTGAGATCAAGGTGTTCAATATCTCATTAAATCTCACGGGTGGCGTCCAGTTAAGCTGGGAGAATATAGAAAAGAATGCTGCCTAGAATGGGGCTCGAGCCCACACCTCTAAATTAGCAGTCAAGCACTACATCCACTGCACCATTGCCATTGCCACCCGCATAATGAAATTGAAATGTCTGCCCCCATATCATAACAGATCCTCCCCCGAAAGACACGGTTTTGACAAAACAGCACTGTGCAAATCAGTCGCCAGGTCATCTGTTTACTCTGAATCTACGATCACTTCCATGCAGACACATTATAGACTCATCCGTGAATATAACTCGCCTCCATTGGTCAACTTCCCAACCGTAGTGTGTGTGAGCAAATCGTAGGCAAGCATTTCGGTTAATTTAAATCAATATTGGTCCCGTGGCAGGAGGTTTCAGGGGAAGGCCGTCTTCTTTAAGTCGTCTCCTAACTGTCCATTCACTAACAATGCATCCTTTTACCTGTCGGAGTTGGACCTGTTCTTGGACGTGATCGCTAGTCAAATGACGACTTCGGAGGAAAATCATTACAAAAAATCTGTCACCTCTCTGAATGCTAAATCAAGAACGTTAAGTTCTTGGCATTTCCACGAAATCTTCAGTATCCTTGTAGATAGATGTTCGATACGAAAGATTGGCTTAGATGGAGTTTACGAGACACTGCACCTTGGCTCATTCTTTGTTGCAATAGTGTGACAATTTGAGCAGCTTCTTCTGGAGTGGTATTCATTCAAGTCAAAAAATTATGAAACCCCGGAATTTCATATCTTTCTTATATGTATATAAAAATCAATCGTTGTGCGTTAGTCCTGCAAAAACTCGGAAACGGCTACACTGATTTGGATGATTCTTTTCGGGAAATGTTTGGTATGAACCGGTGGGTGTTTAAATGAAGTTTAGTTTAAATCGGCCTTGCGGTTTGCCAGCAACGTGCAAAAATGCAATCTGAGTGCCTGTTTTACATAAAAAAAAATATTAAATCAATTATTGAGTTTGAAAACATCAATCAATCAATTATTATGAAATTTTTCTGACAAAATAAAATCAAAAAATTAATATTACAGTCGAGTCTCCATTATCCCGAATTCCACTAATCGAGGACTGGATTTTCAAAACGGGAATTTAAAGTGCGGCCAATATTATACTTAACCCATAAGAAAATGGCATGCAATCGGTTCTATGCGAATAAACTGTTGATACATGATATTTTTTACTATCCAAGATGGTTTTATGGTGATTAAAAACTGCAGTTTGGGTGTTGTAATCTCAGAGCATATTGCAAAATTTCAAAAAAAAAGTCAGGAAGGGTATGGTCAATTGAACTTAATATACATAAATGGAGTTGTAGACCATGGACAATGTACTTTTGGGACCCAGAGGTAAATAAAGCTTTGCTTGATGGATTTAAAAAAACGTTCTTGGGCTCTAAACGCGGATAAAGGTTTTTCACTGTCAGTTGGAGCAATCGCAATAAATTTGGTGTTGGGATTATTCTAAATGGTCAGAACCAAGGGATGAAGGTCTATATTCATATAATGGGGGCTATCGTGAATAAAATTTCCCACGGAATTTTTCCGATAGCCAAAAACTAAGAACGTGAGTTATGTTCTCAGTTTCTTTCGGAATTTATTGGCATCGAAAATGAATATTCCATGGCCACTGGGCTATCATTTTGATCGACCAAATTTGAATCTGCAAGGAACAGTGGAAAATTGTTGGCATTTGCAATTTTAGAAGATGGGAGAAATTCCGTAGGAAATTTTACCCACGACAGCCCCCAATTTGAAATGCACACTGAGAAGCGAAAGGATGGTACAACCAACTTGAAGGTAAGTCGAATCTCGATCTCAAGGGCTAGCATATTAAAACGAAATTCTTAAGTGCGGTCTATTTCAAACCCTAACTATATAAAATTGCTATAAAGTTTCAACAGTTTCAATTGACCTTCGGTTTTGCTTTTTTAAGTCTCAGAAACTTCCGGTCCGATTGTAAAAATTAATTTTTGTGTTTAAAAGGCTGATGTTAGTTAAGGGCTTTTAGAAATGGGTAAAAAAAAAACTCTAAAACTCTAGCCATTTTAAGAGTGAAATGATGTTAAACAAAAAAAAGTTTATCGGTCTACGAAATTTCAACAAGGCATAAATTAACTGAAAGCTCTACTTGAGGATAGCTCCGATCAGCGGAAAATTCCCTTAAACGGACACCTATTCTTGGGAACCAACGTTTTCCTCGAATTTCTTATACAAATGGCGTTCCTATAAACGAACACTCCTTTTAAACGGACAAGGGCACCTATTTTTGCTCATTTCAAATAGAAAACTTCATAACAAACGTAAACAATGGAAAAAGTATTGGATCTATTTTCAGACCAGTTCCTACATGGGAAATCTTTATTAAACGGACGAGAATCTCTAATAACCGGATGGATCACTGTTACGTTTAGAGCTTAGTAGGGGATTTCTCGGGTAAATAAGTTAACGTTAGTTGAGAGTATATGATATTTCTCCATCGCGTTTCGGCATTGTAAATGTTCTACTGCACTTATTTTCGCAGTTATTTACTTTTGCGATGCCAAATTAGCCGGACCGACCTGATAACCGGGAAAAAGAAAAAAGGGGACGATGAGTGTTCACTTATTGTAACTTTCACTGACAAGGTATACCTAAGACTCAGAAGTTTTTCATAAGCCTATTTAAAAAAAATATTCTTTTACAAAGTAAGGTGACCACGGTAGACTATACCTAATATAAGAACAAGAAAAAAAAAATCTTTGGAATTGCGGCCATGGAGACTGGAGAGTGAATTTTGTTCAAAATTGGGTTCGGAGTTTACCAACAACTGCATTTTTTAAGACGATACAACGTTCGCTGGGCTTCGTCTATGAAATGAGGAGTTGCACTCACATTTTTTAAATTAATTTATGGTGAAACGAAGTTCACCGGGTCATCTAGTTTTCTTATATAAAAAATACCAAAATGATTTCCTGTTGTGTTTGTACAACAATAACTATGTTTAATATGATCCGATTTGAATAAGCTTTCTTTTTTGGTGGATTTGTATCAAACCAAAATGAGTTACAACGGATCCGGAAATTGTATATTCTGACCTGAAAAGTTAAAAAAGTCATGAAAATTCATATTTTCCCATATAAAATAATATAGTACTGAATTCCTGTTGTATCCGTGCACATATTCCTGGCTGATCAGAATGGAGACGGAGCTGCAACTGGCCCTGCAGCTGGAATAGCTATGCGAACACAACACGACGCAGCTGCAGACGCAACTGGACAAGTTGGCCAACATTTAACTTTAGCTTGCAGCTTTTTTGACATTTCAACATTTCGAGCGGAACCGAGTATTTACATGGGGGTTGAAGTGAGTTTCAAACGTTTGTCAACCTCTCACAAAGCCGTAAAGTAACTTTAGCTCCTTTTTCATTATTATTCATTTTTATTTTTGTTCTTATTTTTATTTTCGATACTGAAATGTCAGAAAGCTATACAGCTACATTGTGGGCGCTTAACAAAAATAAAGACCGACATTTGTGGACATCTGTTCCAGCTGCAGCTGCAGCTCCAGTTGTAGTACTCTATTCTGTTCAGGCAGTTACTCGGCTTAACATTATCGATTTGAAAGGATTTTTTTTTGATTCGTGTTGAACCCGACTCAAACGCAACGGAGCACTGCAGCTGGAATAGCTTCCGAACGAAAACGTCGGAATTTTTCGAATTTGGAACATTTGTTCGTATATTTGAAATACTAACTTTCTTCCTTACAATTTATATTTTTTGGTTGAATAATAACTTTTGATGGATCTATGAAAACACTAACTTATTCTCGAAAATAACACACGAAATCAATTCATTAATTTGGGTATATTATTGTGACAACTTTTGGTTTTATTTCTTACCAAGAAATTCCTGGCTTATTCTCGACCACATCAAATTAAACACAAATAAGCATTTTGTGGAATTATTAATTATAAATAACAAATCAATTGGTTAAAATGTTCTAATTGAAAATGTTTAGATTCCGGGAAAATCATTGTGCTTGAAATATGTATATATTCGAAATGAATGCACCCTCGTATCCAATATAAAATAATCATTATTTGTTTTTAAATAAATAAAAATAAATTGGGTGGCGCAACAGCTCATGGAGAACCAGGGCCAAGTGACTATTACTCACAACCATTCCTGTGTGCGTGTTTGTTGGCAGGAATGGAGGGGACCTACTGTTTTTTGCCGAGTCCGGACGGCTAAATGAGAAGCACTTTCCCATGACAAGTAAACTCTTGGAGGATTTGTCAGTTCCTCGCAAGAGGCAGTACCTCGAATAAAACATTTCTGTTTTTAGGTGGCACGGCTGGGAATCGAACCCACACCTTCGGCATGACAGTCCTACGCACTAACCATCAAGCCACGAGGTACTACTATTTGTTTTTACCTATTCATGTTATTGTATGTCAAAGTGAAAATTACTAAAGATAGATATACATATACTACGATTTTCAAACTAAATGAAGTGATAAAACATCATTCCTAAACACCCTTTTCACGTAAATCCTTTTTTGAGCTATTTTTAGAAGACGAAGCGACGATTCGACTCCCCAATTCAATTGGTTGAATTGGTTGGTGGCTTTACTGGGGTAATCCATTTCAATTTCGATCCGTTAAATAGATAGATTGACGATGATACTCCCTCAAAACATTTCAATTCGTGTTTTTTCTTTTTTTTTGTCTATACGAAAGTTGCAGACACAACGTTGTCATTAAGTGAGGGTTTAACACGAAAAACCCTCACGAAGCATGTCTATATAGGTACCTACTACCTACCTATATCTAAATGCTGATGAATGTCATTTCATTTACACCATCAACCAAAACACGAAATAAATAATTCGCTTCAGTAATTTACGGTGATATCTTGATCCTGGTCAGGATATATTGGAACATAGCTATTAAGTTTATACATTTATCAACTCGAAGGTATCCATCAGTGAGTGGTACCTATACCCTGAAGTTATTAGGGTTTAATAAGTGTTTTAAACCAAGGTGAATGTGTATGTAGTATGTGGAGAGTTTTCTTTTAACTACAATTATTATGAAGTGTAGACAAAACTAGGAAGATTTTCAAACAGGATTAGTTGTGCTAGTGTATGTGTGTCTTCAATTATAATAAAGATTTTCTTTTATGAAATAACATGTTTACGAGTAGTAGGTACCACTCCAAGTAGACGGTTTTTGGTATTTTTCATTTTCGCAAATTAACTTTAATATAAAAAGAATATGGTGTAATATTAAGTATTTGAAAAAAAAGACAAATTCAAAGGCATCCTTATTTTATTTAAAAAAAAAAAAACTGAAACTTTTTTTTTGAAAATTTTGATATCCAATATTATTTAATCTTATCTGAAATTTGTATATAAAAAAAATTCATCTAAATCCGTTCAGCCGATAACGAGAAAATAAAAATAAAAAATACGTTCTATGACAGGTACTATTAATAGTTGCTAAGTTTAAAATTTTATAATTTTTGGGTAGATCGTACTAGTTTTAGTATAAGAAAAATGTTAAATCAAAACCGTAGGAGTCGTTTTTAAGCAAACAAATATTTTCCTTTGCGGTTTTTTAACTCTTGTATTTTTTCATAAATATAAAATTTTTTAGATAGTAGGTACTAAAAAACTCTTAAATATCGAGTTTCAAAAAAATCGATCATGTCGTTTTCAAAATATTTGATTTTCCAAAAAAATTGAAATTTGATAATACCTGTGCCTGAAAAATAACATTGGGTCGTATTAATAAAACAGAGCAATTGCTCGAAGTAAAACTCCGTAGCAAAGTAAAAGCATTTAGCAATTGCTTTATATTAGTATAAATAAAAATTTACCTTGCTTAAGTTAGTTCGAAAATTTGAACTAAGCAATTGCCTTACATGCCGGCTCCATAGGGCATGAGCTATGCTTTGACTATGAACATGTCTTTAAAAAAACCCAATGGAGCCTCAAAAATCCATGTCTGAGCAGTGACATATCCGTACAAATCAGACTGCTGATTGTGGTTTGGATGTTGGGCATCGCTCATGTCTAGTGGAGCCAGCATGTTACGTTTGATATGCCATGGTGTTTGTGGCTCTTGACACTTCATGTAGTAAAAATATAAAACGAAAATCAATGAAGAGATCGGCAATTTCATAGATTATTTTTTAATAGAATACATGAGGTACTCTTGTCAAACATTTAATTGAATGTATTTTCTTTAAAATTAATTAAATTGAATGATTTTATTAGTCTTTTAAAAAAAGTTTCGCGTAAATATCCGTAGCAAATGTGCTAAGTCACCAAAATAGCAGACTTCAAATTTTCTAGTAATTGCTTTATTTTTTGTGTTTTATAATTACCGATTGAAGCAAATGAGCGGTGGCATTGTTTTTCGAAGATAGAGAGAAAGCAAAAGCAATCGCAATAATTTTTTATAATTATGAAACTAAGCAATTGCTTCAGATTTGACAATTCTAGCTAGCAAAAGCAATTGCTCGGGTTTATTAATATTACCCATTACCAGTTTTTGTGAAACTTCATGAATACCTATACATATTTGTTGTTCGTCGTTTCTAAGAGGCATATATATGTATGTATAATCTGAATCTGGTCAACTCAAAGAAAATTATATGAGTCACTTGCTTTTTATCATTTAAATTTTAAAACTTTTATTATAAACAATTATTTTTGTGTCATTTTTATTTAAAGCCCGCCAAAAGCCTAGAACCTCCTGGAACCACTAAATTATACTTTATTGTCTATATTAACACTATTAAGAAATAATTGTTCTTCATCATCATCACGTCCTGTAACCCTGGTTGGGTCATATGGCACCACTCTCTTTACTCCTTAAAGTACTGGAGAGTGCTAGGACGTCACTTCCCGTGGTAGAAAGTGGGTAACGAATGCTTGCGTGCAGGGGAACCGAGTGGATGCCAGGATAAGCAGACAAACCGGCGGCGTGCTGGTCAGGGCAAAAACTCTATGGAGTCTGGTCAAAACAGCATTAGTCCATTTTTGTCAAAATTGAGTTATGTATATGCAGAACTATACACAAAAAATCTATTTTCGTTTGATCTTAACAGCTTAAGTCTAAGTAAACTAATTCACAAGATATTCCATGCCCTTAACAACACTTCGGTTCTGATTTTTATATTAGATATGTTTGGCCAAAACGACACAAATCCACTTGTGTTGATTTAACCGAACAAAAATTTTCAATTTTTCATATAAAAATCTGGTCAAAATAACATAACTTCACCGCTTTTATTTCGTAAGTAAAGTTAAATGCTTGGTGTTTAGTTTCGACGGTTTATTTTCAAAAACCAATCGTTTTGTTACAATGGGAGCAAAGTTTTTCTATGAGCAAAATATGTACATATCTGTGAAACAAATAAGTGAAGAGAAATAATAGATAATAGGTATGCCAAATGCAAAATTTTTGAGGAATCCTGTTCACGAGACTGAGATTGTTGAGGGCTCTGAGATCTCATTTTCCTGAACTCGCCTTATGTTATACGGTCAATTAATTGTGTGTGAAAAATTTGTGGAGACTTGGTTCTTGTATCGACTACAATTTTCTGTTTTATTGACATTTCATTGTCGAGCTGCGTACTACATAACAAAAATCACTACGAAATTTTTCGATTACGATTTTGTTTTGTCAATTTCTGTATACAAATTTTCGTTTCGCTTCAGCTGCGTACTATGCTTTACTGACTAAAATTTTGCTAGGTTTACTAGTCAAAGCCTTTTAAACTGTGCGTAATTGGGCAATCTAGATTAAACCTGCCAAACTTAGAATTGGACATAGTCCATATAATATAATACAAATTTGGGGAAAATGGGCGGATAAATGAACAACCTCAAATTTTTCATTTTTTTTTCAAAGATTTCAAGATTCGACAGTGGATGTCAGGAAGTGCACCATCCACCATAATTTTGAATTGCAAATTAATTTATTGACCCAGTTGACGTTTTCAAAAAGGGCCTAGATTAGCCAATATTTAGAATTTGAAGTGCCTGACTTAATTGGTCTGGATAAAGTTGTTGTTGACAAAAAAGACGACAGTGCGTAAACATGTTTGGTTTTTAAATGATTTTTAAAAACAGAAACCGGAAAAGTATTTTTCTAAACAACGTTGTGTAGAAACAAATTTCCGATGTGGTTAGCTTCACAAAACAGGTAGAATTTCATCGATTTGTAACGAAAAATGTCATACCAGCACCGATAGGTATCCGAAGAAAAATATGATATAATTTCTCTTAAGCCACAACAATTTCCACAATTTCTTTAAAAACTCGCAATCAAAGTAGGGAGCAGACGATACAAAAAAGTACAAACCACTTAATTGAATACTTTGAAAACTCCATTATTCGTTTCTGTTTTTGAATACTGTTTTTGCAATTGAAGTTAAATGAATAAGTTTGTCTATAAAACAACTTAATATTTATACAAATAATTTCAGTACGGATCTTTAAACATACATAGAAACATAAATTATGAAATATGTTATTATTTTTATGTAAATATCATTATTTATAGAAATACTGCATGACAATATTTTTGCAATAACCAGAATTGGACTTAGCGAGGAAATTTTTGAACTTTAAAATGCATTTTTCTCAAAACTAAGTTTTTGGACTTATGTTGTTTTGATCAGACTCCATAGAACTTGTCCCTGGGGTTGGTTAAAAACCCTCAAAAGGCGGAAGAACTGCGGGTGTCGGTCAACGGCAAGAAAGTCTGGTGGCGGAGGAGCCTATTTTGAAAGGCCAACGCAACGGCTGCAGCAATTAGCGTCTGTATAACCCTAATTGGGTGACTAAAAAAGGCGTCTGTTTATGTTAAGTTTCTGTTGAAAAGTCAGACAAAAATGATTCGAGTTTGTGCTCAATCCATGCAAAAATTTCAAGCAAAGCGTTTTCGTAAGAATGAACGACAGAAATAAGGTAGAATATTGTAAGAATGTCGACAGTTTAAAATGTCGATTTATATCGACTTTTTTGTATGTGCCAAGTATTAAAAAAAACATCGACAAGTCTATTAAAGTCGATATTTTTCCCGACTTTTTTCAATTCAACCGACTTTTTGTCAAGTGACGATGAAGTGATGAACGATGAACCACTGGCTCCACGATTTATCACGTATTTTTTCTGTATTAAAATGTTTGTACTGGCAAAGGTGGATTCTCTGGAGCTTGCCCCAGGTGCTTTAAGGGCGCTATAAAATTCAGGCAAAACTTATAAGTCAAGAAGTAAAAAAACATCAAATAAATCGGCTGGTCCAAATCAAGTGAATGTATGCAACAATCATTCAACCATGAAACTTTCCGAATCCATGTTCCCATTGTCAAAGTGACAAGGAAGACCAACTCTTCAATTTAAAGACCAATTCAAGGGGAATTCCATACAACTAAAGTTACCGTTTTGTAGTTCATCAACTCGCTTGTTCTTCAAAGGGAGCAGTACGATATTCTGTAAACCAGAATCTCGATTAACGAAATGTCGCATTTTTTTGAAAATTTGCAATAATGAAATCTCGCAAATTAAAAAAAATCTTGTTTTTCATAATTTCGCAATTACAAAATCTTGCGCTGTTAACAATCTCGCATTTACATCTCGAACCCAAGAATCTCGCAAATTTCAACCAAAATCTTGCAATTTAAAATCTCGCAAATCAAAATCTCGCAAATTCAAATCTCTTGCTAGATTTCGAAAGATGAAAAACGGGATTCATGTAATTGCGTGATTATGAAAAGCGGGATTTTTAAATAACGAGATTTCGTTATGCGAGATTTCGAATGCGAGATATTGATTTGCAAGATTTCGCACCCAATCCTTCTTAAGGTTCGAAGGATTCTTCATTTACATTCAGTGTAGTTTTTGTCTCAAATTTTAATGGGATTCGAGTTGCACAACGCAAGATGCAAGAGTGGATCTTCAGGTTAAAGCACACCCATTCCATTCCAAACACTTATTTCCCCATCCAAAAGAAAAACCTGTCAGGAATACATTTTATACTCCAGGGAAAATGGCAAGCATTCTCTATACAATAAAGATCATACACCATGTGGTGCATGTATACTTGTGTATTCATAGGTAAATCATATGATTGTATATTTTATACTCAATATAAATTTGTATGAAATATTGCATCCAGCAATGCCATCACCGTATCCAAAAACTATTTTCCAATTTACATAATTCGAGTCATATTGGCATTTGGTTTTCTCGAAATCGATATAGCAACATTGTGAATGATGATATGCTATAGATCAGGTGTCTCTGTATATAAAGTGGAATGGAAAGATAAGATGTTCTGCCGGTATATGACAATGTTTGGTTGTTTTGTGTTTTAGTACGTATACACCACAAAAGTTATAAGTTGTTTTTGGAAGACATACACGTGTAGGTTAGTTGTTATGTTGAACTTCTAAAGGTATCTCTGTACCTTGGCTTAATTAAATGTTATGAAAACTTGAATGAGTTTTGTTCTTTACAAATTCCCTCCTTAAATCGATATAAGACGAAAATTGAATTTAAACTTTAGTCTCTGTCTTGTGGTAACTGAGAAATGTCAGCTGCTTATGGTTTTGTAAGGAAAATTCAAATAAATGGTATACCTTAATGTTCGCACATTCTCAATATTCAAACAATGATAGTTTTTCTTAGTAAATTGTTGAAAATCCATTTCTTAGAATTATTTAAATTTCTATCTACATTTTTGTATATAGTAAATTAATACTTATGATTTAATATAATAAATGTTTATGATGGGTATTTGTCGATTATTTGTAAAATGCGTACTCAAAATCTATTTTAACTGGAAGAATCTGCCTCCTCCAGATAAATAGATTTAATTTGAATCTTGAAATATTAGAGTATTTTCAATTGGAATTAATTTTGAATTTGGAATTTATTGGGAATTTATTAAATGAGACAACAAGCTATTTAAGTTTCTCATTTACGTCATTGCAATTGAATTTAATAAATATAAGGAGTAGGTAATAAGTTATATTTTCTCGTTAAAATGTTGAAATATTCATTAACTTCAAATTGATTAAAAACGTGCAAAAAAATTCAGTTTCAAATTATTCGTGTAGAAGTGTAATAAATTTGCACTCATCGCCTGTCAGTTAAACAAAGTAAAATCTTAATTATTGAAAACATGTTTTCAACTTAAATCATTACCTGCAGAATGCAGAGAACTCTTTCTTTCAATTTTACCCCTAACAACACCAGGACCTCATTTGCAAAACTATGTATACATACATCTGGCAAGTCATTTCCTTTTCATCCTTAACTTGCATCAACCCCCCTAAACCTTCTGACTACTAATTACTACCAAGCATCTGAAAATTGAAGAAAATCGTTAATAGATACTCAATAGTTTATTGTTTGTGGGTCTTGAAAAGCTTGTAACTAGTTTGAAATATAATTTACAAAACTTCTTATCTGCACATTCTGGTATAGGAAGGTACTTGATAGAATTTTTTTTCAAGCAAACGAGCATCTTCTTGCTCTTCTGTCTATCTGGCTTCGTCCCAGTGGAAATATAATTATTGGTAGGTACTTTACCATTTTTTTCAATAATTTCTTTCAGGTATGCACTTTAGAAAAAAAACTTCAAAATGATAGGAGGAATAAGGAGCGAGGAATAGTGAAAATTGAAAAATAGTTATAAGATTTTTTTTTTAACTTAGTGATATATTTTATGGTTACCAGGTGAATTGAACAATAATTTAAAAGGCAAAATAAAGCGACCCTTTGAATTTGTTGTTGATAGTTTGGGGAAACCTTATTAGAACAGAGCAGATGTTTTTGTTAATTTTCTTGTACTTAATATGCACCTAGAGTATTTTTCGCATATTCCTTTTTCAATGTTAAATTTTTTAAGGCTGACAAAAAAATTCTGGTTAATATATGAAAGTCAGACGTGCGTTTTAATGCCACAAGTTTCCCACGGGAAATTATGTCCCGCAGTGTGATTTTATAGTTGCAGCTGCTCCTCCTGAAAAAAGATTTAAAAACCTTGCCAAGTTCAAAGGAGAATGGGAGTTTCGTCCCATGTCTTGTAACACTTTCTGATCTATATCATTGGAAAGCACTCAATGAGTGCTCTTATTTTTACTTGCGATATAGGTATTATAGGGCAAGTTTTGGATTCGTGCAAAAAAAAATTTCGTGATAACAATCAAACATGACATTACGATGATAGAGAACACGAAAAAAGTGGGTGGCACAATTCTGTCTGTCTGTCTGTCTGTCCCTCAACCTACAGCCTAAACCACTGAAGCGATTTTCTTCAAATTTTGAACTTAAGGTTTTTTTTGTAACTCTCCAGAGGGAAAATAGAATTTTTTTTTAGCTCAAAAAATAACGGTACTTACCATATAACCGTTAAGGAAAAGCTTATTTATCAAAAACGGCTCCAACGATTTTGATAAAAAAAATCAGTGTATTATTGTAGATATGATATACTTTTTAGTAAGAAAAAAAAAATCACCAAAAACATTTATTAACGGTACCTGCCATATAACGGTTTTTTTGATTTTTGGTTTTCTCATTAACCGCTCATCCGATTTCAATAAAACTTTTTGCACGAAAGCTTTGTTAGAATATAAATAATACTGCATACCAAAATTTTTGAAAAAATAAATTTTGGATTTTTAAAAAAAGATTCAAAATTTTTTTTTCAAAATTCAATATTTCAAAAACGGGTTGATGAATTATTTTGAAATTTTAGTTTTAAATGTATATTAATATATTCTCAAAATTGGCATACCAAATTTTTTTTTGAAAAATGTTACAAAAATTTTATATATAAGAAATTAATTTTTAAGAAAACGGCTCCAACGATTTAAATTTTTTTTTTGCATATATTCATATTTTTTCAAGTAATCAAATGGCATACTTTTTTTTTAGCTCTAAGTTATTTATCAGGCTGTTTATACAATTAAAAGAACGATTTAAATGCTTTTTTATACTTTTTCTATAATTACTTGAATATTTTTTAAAGTTCTTGAGTTCCACACAACTTGTCATAAGAGCAAGTACGTGCGATCCAGTCGTGCATTTTATTTGTATAAGCATAAGTCTGTATCTCGTACAAGGAAAGTGTTATAGCCCAATGACTGTTGCTCTGCGCTATAACACCTAGAAAAAGTATTGAGCTATAACACTTTCTCTGCACGAGATACAGACTTAACAAAAATAGCACTCATTGAGAACTTTCATATAATATGTGTATGGAAGGTGTTACAACACTTTTGCAAGGAAAAGTTGTAGTGTGGTGCAGCAGTTATTTTGGGCAGTTACACTTTCCCTGCATGAAATACAGACTAACACCCATATAACAAAAAATATTATCATTAACACATTTTCAGTAATTTTGATGCGAAAGTGTTGCAACACTTGGACCTAACTTGTGCAGGAAAAGATTTATAGTGCAGTGCAGCAGTTCCCTGCGCTAGATATAGACTTACGCCAATACAACAAAAAATAGCACTCATTGAGACTTTCCAATGATATACATAAGGTCACAAGGTACATCGATAAGACGCAACTCATACAATTATGTCCATTCTCCTTTCATTGTTATTATAAAGGCCGTAAGAATGGAGCACCATAAGATATTGATAGTCTGGGAGCCAACAGTAAGATTACCTATCTCATCGCGGCCACGCAAAAATTGAATGCCAACCAATAGCTTTAGTCAAAACATTTACAAAACTACTGCTCGGACAAGCTTTATCTGGTCGCAATGGTTAGAAAATGCACTTTTCAGGTTGCATTTTCTGCCAAACACTATAAGCAACTTCTATAAATGGGGTATCAAATGAAAGGTAAGGCTGTTGTCTATACGATACCAATGGTCGGACAGGACTTTTTTGGCTGTTGCCACGAGTTCGACCACTTTTCTAAAATTTTAGAATTCCATGCATCCTCGGATGAAAATGAAAAAAAAGTGGTTAATGCCACTTTCTTAGCTATCTGATATGATTTTACTCAGTTTTCCCTAATGTAAAACGCAGTGCTAAAAAAAGAGCATTTTTTTAAATGGTTGGACTGGTCACCACAGCCAAAAGCAATCTGTCCGACTATTGCAATCCTGTAAAGTCTTACCTTTCATTTGATACCCCATTTATAGAAGTTGCTTATATTATTGGTACATTTAACGGAAAATGCAACCATTGCGACCAGTTGTTTTGTAAATGTTTTGACTAAAGCTATCGGTTGGCATTCAATTTTTGCGTGGCCGCGATGAGGAAGGTAATCTTACGGTCGGCTCCCGGACTATGAGTGAGGAACACAACTCAAGTTATATTTGTGTTTTACAGATTTTTTCGATTGTTTTCAAACAAATTCATTCGAAGAGTGCTTAGTATATGGTTGGACGTGACAATTCATAAATTTTATAGCCCTATCGAATGATAGGTGGTGAAATTATCATTGGAGAAATCTTTTAGCGGGTAATATAATATCTTGCGGGAAAAATGTCACCGTTTGAAACTCAATATGTTAAAAATGTCACATTTTTATCCAAGACCAAGTAAATAATTTGTATTATTGAATTAAATAAAATGCACGACTGATGGGTCGCACGTACTTGCTCATATGTTCAAGAGGCTGAGGGGTTTAAGAAAATGGTTTATATAGACATGGAAATTATGAGAGAAAAATGTTGAAAAGCATCAAATACGATATTTAAACGCTAAAACAACTCTTCTGATAGTTTGAGGAGAAAAAAAGAACGTCATTTAAATTCTTGATTGAATATGATTGCATAGAAAAAAAGTTAAAAATCGTTAGAGTGGTTCTTTAAAAAATTAATTTTTATAAGTATAGTAGACGCTCGATATAGTGAAGTAATAAAAACCAGGCCTGTTCACTATTTCGATGTTGTTCACTTTATCGAGCGGGAGTTTTCTAAGGCTTTCTAAAGGCGAAAGGTGATTCAATATGCAAATTTCGTTTAATGTGAATGTTTTTAATTATAATTAAGCATTAAACATGGCTTTCACTCAGGTTTAAACAAAAAACAGAAACAATTCCTTAGAGCTCTCAAACTATGTAAAAAGCTTGCGCAAAATTTATATACAAAATACGTTTTTATATAAAATTTTGTGTGTTCACTATAATAGTGGATAGTTCACTATTTTGTGATTCACTAAATCGAGCGTCTACTGTATATCAAATTCTTGAAACATTTTGAAAATATAATTTTAGAAAAAAATTTCAAACATATAATTTGAAAAATTCAAAAATTTCTTTGTTGAAAATTTTGATATGCAATACTATTTGAATTTATTTGAAATCAGCCGATAGTGAGAAAATTCAAAATAAAAAAAAAACGTTCTGTGAGTACTACCAGTGCTAAGTGTAAGATTTTATATTTTCCTGTAATAGATCGCACTAATTTTGGCTTAATAAAAGTTTAATCGAAATCGTACGAGCCATTTTTGAGAAAATAAATATTTTCCTCTACGGTTTTTTAACTTTTGTTTGGAAGGCACCGTTAGTTTTGCATAAGATTAAATTTTTTTTCTTAAAATATTTAAGAAAGTATACAAAAAAAAATTTCAAGAAAATCATGTCGTTTTGGAAATATTCGATTAAAAAAAAAAAAGAAAATTTTTTTTAAATTCAAAAAATATTTTTTTTGAAAATTTTGTTAACAAAACTTTTTATATTTTTTAGAAGCTTCTGTACCAAAAAAATTATTTAAATCATAACTACCATTTTGAAGACAATCGAAAATAAAAAAACTGGTTCTTTGGGATGTACGATTAATAACCATTTATTGAAAAATGGTTTCCTAACCAAAGGTAGCCTACTAATAGAAATTTATCAAATTTTTTTAGGTAAAGTTGTGGAGCTGTTTTTGAAAAAAAAATGAGATTTTGTAAAATTGTTAAAAAATTGAATGGCATGTATACCGTTATTTTTGGTTCTAACTGTACTGTGGCAGTACCAAGTTTTGAGAAAATCGATCCAGCCGTTTAGGCTGTAGTCGAACAGACAGACAGACAGAGTTGTAAGACCCACTTTTTTCGTCTTCCCTATCATACGATGATGACACGTTTGATCAAAATCTCATGTTCAATTTTCTAAACGAATGTATACCTTCCCATATAGTACCTACATATACTACAAAAGTTTTTTTTAAATAAAACAAACACAAAAATGAAATTCTTTATTCCTGTGAAAGTACGTTTGATGCCATTTTGTATGGAACTCGATTTCTTTTGCATGGCCACCACGAGCACGCTTGCAGAAGTCCAGACACTGAACCCAATTTTCGACTGTTTTCAAGCATAAATCGGCCGATACTGCTGCAATTTCACGTTCGATATTCGTACGAAGTTCATCAATCGTCGCTGGCTTGTTGGCATAGACCATAGACTTGACGTAGCCCTACAGAAAATAGTCTAACGGCGTCAAATCGCACGACTGAGGCGGCCAAGACTGGACCATTTCGTGAGATAACACGTTCTCCAAACTTGGTATCCAATAAATTGATTGTGACATTCGCTGTGTGGCTTGTGGTGCCGTCCTGTTGGAACCACATGTCCTCCAAGTCCATATCATCCAATTTGAGGCCAAAAATATTCGGTTATCATTGAATGGTAGCGATCCCCATTCACAGTAACGTGCCGGTCTTGATCATCACCGAAGAAGTACGGCCCAATGACGCCGCCGCGCCGGCCCATAAACCACCCCAAACCGTATTTTTTTGGGAATACAATGATGACTCATGGAGTACATGTGGATTGCTGCCTGACCAATACCACATATTTTGCTTATTGACGAAGCCATTCAGCCAGAAATGAGCCTCATCGCTGAAGATGACGTAGCGCTCTTAACGTTAAGGCCACTGACTCCGAATTTCGGTAGTAAATTTTAATAATTTCGACTCGTTGTTGGCTCGTATATATATCTTTCCATCATAAAATGGCAAACCTTATTGAAGAGAAATGTCAAAAGAGCGGCAAGAAATATGGCGTCGTTTGCTGTCCCTGTCGCTATTCTTTTGTAGCGTCCCTGTTGAAAAACCCTTTACATATATCTCAAGCTAAAATTGAAAATGTTTCCTATTTTTTTTGTCCCGAAAGTGCTTTTCAAAGTTGAATTTTCATTGATACATGTTATAATGTTAGAAGAAGAAGAATTCAGCTGCCTGGATCAAAAAAAAAATTCAAAAAATTAAAAATGTCGCCTTTTGTTCCTAACCTACTCATAATGTAAGTACTTTTATACCAAATTTAAATTTGTTTTATTATTATAATTATCAAAGTAACCTATTCATTTTAAAAAGTAAGATTGTTTTGCCTTGTCCCATATCAAACTTCAATCTTCTTTGTAGCAATTACCTTCTTAGCACCAACCTGATACAAATTAAAAATGTGAAATATTTTCATAAAAATAAAAAGTAACTTCACTCACCATATCTGGCAACCCTTCATTATTTCTTAACATGTTTTATTTTTCCTTTTAACTTTTAAAAAATCTATGAACTTACCTACGAGTTGGTGTATTTGATTTAAGGATGTCTTCAAGTTTTAAATTAATTCCAGAAAGACATTTAAAACTTTTGTATAAATGAAATAATATTTTAGTTTGTCTTTCACTTACCTTACTTCTCTGGATAAAAATCTTTAAACAAAACAGAATAAGTACCATTAGCTAGCGGGGCAAAAAAAACCCTTTCCAAAGTTTGTCCTTTTAGTTTCTTAACTCTCAAGATTTTGTTTTCATTTTTTTTTTGTATTTTTACCTCAAGGATATTTTGTGAGTCCTTATATTACACAATATCATTAGTTCATAAGGAAACAATATTGTACACGTGCATTCAAGATATTGATGAAACTCTCAGAGCGCATCTGTCTTATAATGGAGTGCTCTATAGAGAAACAAGTCGTTTCAATTAATAAAAGAAAACATTTTTTTTTAATTTCATTCTATTCCCTCCATGGGCGTTTGTGAATATTTTTCAGCAGGTGAATGATAGATTAAGATTTTGTGTCCTTGTAGTAGATATATACTTATATTTAAATACCTAATTGGAATTACATCAATCACATCGCCTTAGAGCACATTTTTATTTATAAGGCAATTTTGGTAATATTTTTTTATCTCTTATACTCGTCGTTATTATTAAGTTTTTGAATGACTGAATATGTTTCTTGTCATTACATTTGTCTACTTTGATCAAATCTTTTCATATGCCTATGTTATTTAATTAACATTATAAATGGCTTTAAAATGTTAATAATCAAAAGAGGAAGATAACACTCCTTGTATTCTCTTATTGGGACGCTCATGCTTTCTTCCTTTATATTACCTAAATGGGCTTGTAAACATTTATTTGGGACCAAACAAACGATGACACTGACAGGGATATTAATGATCCTTCTTAACAACAACAGGCCATGAGGTACATCTTAAATTCAATATAATTAATAAAACCTAAGAAAGATAAATTATTATTTTCAAGGATCATAAGCGGAGGTAAGGCACACAGAATCCTTTTACAATTTCCTACTTTGGAATTATTTTGTAAGGAGTATTTTTCTCGAAGAATTTCAAATTGATAGATGAAAATATCTGCAATGACATGTCGTTGGATATAACAGACATTAAGAAAGTTTTAACTTGAAATTTGAACTTGAAATTGGATTTTTTTTTTTCATAAATAAGGATTGAATTTTTTGATGAATACTTGGGATTTTCTGCCATAAATTGTTTCTTTACAAAAACTTCAAGCATCTCATTGACTTCCTTGGAGTAAATTTTTTTTTTTTTACTGCGATTAAAGTAGTTCCTTAGCTTCCTGTCATCAAAGAGATGCTCCTTTTTCATTCACAAGAGCAACACAAAAGTTTGACACTCAACCATACAATAAAAATTCTTAACTTAAATCATAAACTACACTATACCTACTCGAGAAATATGGTTCTTCCTTTCCAAAATCTTACATCACAACAATCTGAGATAAATTCTCTTTCAAGGATCTTATTTTATTCTAAAATGTATATAGTGGTAGATATAGATATTGAATTTGAATGCTATAAGGAAAGAGAAGGTAAATTATATTACTTTGTCTCGATTGAAGCCAGCAAAATTAACTTCTGATGAAGATGACACCATCATCCGTTTGCACTGTAAACTTTCTCAACTATTTTGTGCCTTTCGTCGTATCCACACAGTCGTAAGGAAGCAAAACTTAATCAAGAGAACCAAGTTGAAGAGGTTTTGATGTGATATTTTGTTAATAAACTTATACTTGAAACTCTAGACACTTCCTTTGATTTTATCCGAGGAATTTAATTTCCAATTTGCCTTTTCTATTGAGGGAATATTGATGTTGTCATTTATATGTGTATGTGTGTAAGGGTTTGTTGATATTGATAAACTATTTTGGCGTATTTGCTTGAAACCACAAGCTGTTGTGCTCAAAGGAAGGAAAAATACTGATGTGATGTGCTTCGTTTTATTCTTTTGAATTTATAAAAGAGCTCTTCCGATGGCAATGAAATACAATAGGCCTAGTCGAGATTGATATAAAATGCTCAACTTCATAGAACATACAAACTTATACTAATAGGGATCCAAGGTTGAAAGATACTTACTTTCTTATACTTAAGGTTACGCTACAGGCCGGGGTGGACCAGGGCCTCAACCATTGAGCTTCTTCCAGCTGGCTCGTATTCTAGCTAGCTCTCTCCAGTTTCGCACGCCTGGTATCGTTTGCTGAGTACCTCGTGGTTTGATGGTTAGTGCGTAGGACTGTCATGCCGAAGGTGTGGGTTCGATTCCCAGCCGTGCCACCTAAAAACAGAAATGTTTTATTCGAGGTACTGCCTCTTGCGAGGAACTGACAAATCCTCCTAGAGTATACTTGTCATGAAAAAGTGCTTCTCATTTAGCTGTTCAGACTCGGCAAAAAACTGTAGGTCCCCTCCATTCCTTCCAACAAACACGCAAACAGGAATGGTTGTGAGTTGTAAGTCACTAGGCCCGGGTTCTCCACGAGCTGTTGCGCCACCCAATTTATTTATTTATTTTATCGTTTGCTGAGCTTATAACAGAACTAAGGTATACATAAAGTCCTTGACCACTTCAAAATTATAGCTGTCTTGGGTTGGGTGTTCTTTTTTGTTGACACTTTGACAGCATATCTTAGTCTTGCCTTTACTCACCGTTAAACCCATCTTCTTGGCTTCCTTCTCAATACTCACGACAGCACCACTGACATCACGCTTTGTTTGTCCGATTATGTCACTGTGATCAGCGGAAGCGAGTAATTGGGTAAAATTTTTAATGATTGTGCCTCTAGTGTTGACGTGAGAGTTTTGCACTATTCTTTCTTGAAAAAGTTGCATGACAACCTTTCCCAAAACATTTATGACAGAAAAGGTGTCGGTAAGGTCTTTTCCGACCTTGATGGAGCAGCGTGCATTCTAGATCGTCATGCTGCATAAACGGACGAGTTTGGAAGGTATTCGAAAACTAGACATTGTTCTATATAGCTCATTTCTAAGGATGCTGTTATAAGCGACATTGAAATCGATGAAAAGGTGGTGGGTATCGATTTGAAATTCCTGGGTTTTCTCCAAGATCTGCCGTACTGCGAGTATTTGGTCGATGGTGGACTTCCCTGGCCTAAAGCCACACTGATATGGACCTATCAGGTTATTGACGAATGGCTTCAGGCGTTCACAAGATAGGGCAGAGAAGATCTTGTAGGCGATATTAAGAAGACTGATGCCTCTGTAGTTGGTGCAGTCCAGAGGATCGCCTTTCTTGAAGATCGGGCAAACAATGCTGAGGTTCCATTTGTCGGTCATGCTTTGCTCCGACCATATTTTGCATATGAGCTGCTGCATACTCCTAACCAATTCATTGTCAGCCGCTTTAAATAGCTTGGCCGCATGGTCATCAACTCCAACAGTTTATTGGACTTAAATTTAGATAAAGCTATCTTCACCTTCTCGACATCTGGGCCTTGTAACCGGAGGCTCCTTTTACTTTTTGGTAAAAGCTCTAAATTACATACCTGCAATGGTAATCCCTCTATTTCCTCAATCGCACGCTTCTCATGATCTTACTTTTTTCTTCTGAGAAGTCAGTGTTCCTCTCGGCACTTCTGCTCGTAGAGCTCGTGAGCAGCTCTAGTCTTCGATCCTTCTATGCAGTGCCGCTTTGCATGCCTGCATAGATATGCTTTGCTGGAAATCTTCACCGAACCGGGCGGGTTTCGCTTTTGATGACATTTTGGCAATTCCTCCACTGGTACTAGGTGCTTGAAATTGGTGAAATTGAACTATCTAGAAGGCCGCGAGAGACTCGATCAGAAAAGGACCTGGCGATTTCTTACAACTGTTGCCGTCCAACGTCAAACTTCCTCACAGAACTTCTTGCCTAAATCTGCATCTAACGACGAATCCACATCCAAAATGATGCTGCTCTTGTTGAAAGTAACAGTCGCTGTACTAGATGACGCAATTTTTCAGTTTTCTATTTATTTATTTATTTCGTTAAATAACTAACGATAGGAGCTTACAAAACTAATTTTACATTACATTACAATTTAAATAAATATAGTCAACTACAATAATGAATTGAAAAAGGTTTCTTTGAATTTACAACTTTTAACATTGTCGTTTATAGAAGAAAATACAAAATAATATTTATTGAAGACTGAAATCAATTGATTTAATGGACTATTCACACCATAATTTGTTCTACTGTAGATCGGACATAAGGGCAACTGTCTTCTTAAGCTTGCCTGACTATAACTGAAATTTAAACGACACAGAGCTGATGGAGATACTATTGACCCATTGATTAATTTTATAATAAAGCATAGCTGTATATATTGTCTATGTTTTGAGAGTAAAGGAAGATTAATTAACGTGAGTCTTTGAGAATAAGGAGGTAAGGCATGTCTATGCGACCACGGCAGAAAGCGAAGACAGAAGCGCATAAACCTTCTCTGGATACTTTCAAGTCTGTTTATGTGTACTGTGTAGTAAGGGGCCCATACCACGCATCCATATTCAAGTACTGGCCTTACAAAAGATACATATAAAAGCTTTAGAACGTATGGGTCCTTGAAATCACGAGAGAATCGTTTTATGAATCCCAGAATTTTATTGGCTTTTTTAATGACATAGTTATAGTGGTCGACAAAAGTTAATTTTGTGTCGAGAACAATACCCAGATCAGAAAAAACAGATAATCTACATAAAGAAGAAGAATCTAACATATAATTAAAAGTTATCACATTTTTTTTGCGTGTAAAACACATTGTTTTACATTTGTCAATATTCAATAGGAGACGGTTTGAATTGCACCATTCCCTAAACCTATAAAGATTTTCTTTTTTAAACAGTCATTTATAGAAGTTACACTTTTGAAAATTTTAATGTCATCGGCATATATAAGAAAAGAGGAATTTTGAATAATTGAATTCAAGTCATTTATATATAAAATAAATAATAATGGGCCTAAGTGGCTACATTGCAGGTTCGAAAGATTAAAGTCACCTAAGATCAAGAGCTCATCACTTGGTTCCATTAGATCGTGTATGCTTTCAATACAGTTTATACAGTTTTCGTAAATATTTTTGGCAGATCTTGGAGGTATATAAACGGAGATGATGAAGAGTTGACCATTTTCTATTTTAATTTTAATACATATTATTTCTACATCAGAAGATTCAAAAATGTCAACCAAAGTGCATATTAAAGAGTTCTTCACTGCTAACAGTATTCCACCACCGACAGTGTCCAAGTCGTTTGAATGGTGTCGATCTCGTCTGAAGATTTGATAGTTTGTGTCGAAGAGTTCAGAATCTAAGAATGTGTCATTCAGCCAAGTTTCTGTCATTACAATAACATCGTGAGGAAGATTATTAATATTTTTATAGACCGTATTGATCTTAGTCCTTAAACCATTAACATTCTGGTAATAAATCAGTACTTGTTGAAGCTGCTTCTTTGGTGATTTAGCATTGTCCGGGTCTCTCTAAAAGGGTTGCGAGATGTAGTTTTCTCGTTAAATTGTTTATTTTTGAATTCGTGCATGATAATGCCCTTAGGCCATAATAATGAAGAGTTTAGAATACCAAAAATTGAGTCTGGGGCTCGTATTTTAAAAGATGCATATTTGGAATAGTTACGATGTATCATTTTCTCAACTTTTATAATTGTCGATGTTCCAATTTTATTAAAAATAAAATTTTTAATGTCAAGGGCGTTTGTTGAAGGGTCGAGCTTAGAAATAAATAAAGTTCGATGGCCTTCAACTACTTTTAATCCAGATAAGATAGGTGATATTAAATGGATGTCTCTAAATGGTTGAGGATAAGAAGCCTTATTTGAAGTTTTAAATGATAAAGATGTGGTTGGGCATTCAATTGAAGTTTTTGGCGAATTTCTTGTTGATTCTGATGTTGATATGACTGTAGGATTTGCTGCTACTACGGTATGCACGGATACATTGGGTGATGAAGATGATGACATTGAAGGAGGTGGAGGACTTTGTATAGGTGGTGATGGTGATTCAGTGATACATAAAGTGGCAGGTTTCTTCGTTAATGGAGTAGTTTGAGAAAGATCGGTATCAATTTCATCAATTTTTCGTTTTAATGATGCTGAATCGACTAGCGGTGGATTATTTATATTATAGCTTTGTTCGTTAACTGGTTCCATTTGATGCGATATAGGAATAGGAACATTGACTATTATTCTTTCAACTTTTTCGGTAAGAAAATTTAATTGTTTTTGTAGATTATCAAGGTTATGTGTGTTTTGAAGTACATATCTAGTCATATTAGTGTGTAAAAATGGGTCACACACGTCGCAAAAATAATAAAATGATTTTCTTTCCTTAAATAGCTTTATAGTGCTAAACGGAGCGTCGATACAAGCGATATGAAATAGTCTTCGACAGTTGCCATGACACATAATTGAGTCGATCAGATAGTCGCTAATGTTTTCACACAGAGTGCACACCGACATTATTATAATTGAAAAGAAGTTAATGGATTTTGCCTCTGCTTCTGCCTTTAATTTATTTGTATGATTATTATTTTTTATATTTTAGTTTATTTACGATTTTCAATGTTTTCAATCGTGGTCGATTTTTTGTCTACTGGGCAACACTTGTCGAATAGCAGATTGTTGTATTTTCTGATAAGTCCCTCTTGTGGTGGATGGAGGTATTTTTAATATGAGGGTTTGTGTATATGCTTGAGAGAAGGTAATGTAAAGTTGTTGTACTCGGTAGTGCAGTGTGGTAATGAAGTTTGGTATATAAAAGAAAACCAAAATTGCCCGGCCCATCTCATCGTAATTCTTGGATGGCGGTGATGTCTGCTTTGTAGCAGAATAGAACTTCCGCTGCATGTTTGGCTGCACGTGGTCTTTAGAAAGACAGAATATTCTACGTGCAGATCCAAAGGTTCAATGTCAAGATATGGGTTTATCAATACAGAATGCATAGAAAGACCTCTTAATTCAAAGCTCTTTAGGTACATTTTGAGGCTCTCAAATCTTGTCACCCAATACTATGTTAAATATGTTAAATAATCGTAATAAATAGAGGTTCCTCCTACTTGTGAAAAGTATAAATATACTAGAAAAATTATCCTTGATCAAATATGACACCTAAAGATCTCCCTCCCTTAATCCTTTGTGCCTTGTAATGGTATTAATATCAACAGTAAAATTATGTTTCACAGATTTCTAAAACTTTTATCGTGACCGTCAATTTTTCAATTTTTGCATACAATTTTTTTCACGAACTTAAGCTCAGAAATGTACGTTCAACTTTCTGTCATCCACATTTGTATAGCATCCTGCTTAATTAACCTACTTAAAGCTTAGCTAATTGCATTTTGTTGGTAACCCACGTGGACATTACACTTCAACCAAATATCACCACTGAATTGCCACAACTATTACACATCCCGAATTGTATGTATGTTCGTCCTGTTTGGCCATTTAGACCTGGGATAGCCTTTTGGTGCCTTTAATTAAATCGGATCAAGTTAAATAGGACAAAAAGTACCACAACCAAGCCGAACTAACAATCGACCATGTGGACTCAAGCGTGTATTGAATCGCCTCTATGTGTTTGCTGGAATGTTTGTTGTATTACCGCGTCGTCGGTTGGTCGTAATCGTCTCTAGAGAGAGATATAGAGTGAGAGAAGGAGTTCAATGAAAAATACTTCCAACAGATTTCGAAATGCTATCAACAAGCAACTAAAAAAAAAAACAAAAAAAAAATGGAAACCACTCTCTCCCCTTTAGGGCCATTTCGAGGAACAAACAAGGAGAGGTAAAATCGCAATTAATCGGAAAATAAATCTGGTTTGAAACAAATTCAACAATAAATCCAACCCTTCAAAAGGATATACATTTCCAAATGAGAGTACGCAAACACGACTGGAATTTTAATTCGTATAATTGTGCAGATTGGCGAGAACAGCAGCTAGAATTATTGCTGAAGGGAAAGACCCGAATCGGCTGTACAAAAATAAATGGCTCAAGGACAATCACTGTGCTTTCACTTTTGCTTATAAATCTTTAATTATTATTTGATAGTGTGTACGACTTGGTACCGATTAATGCGGAAGGAAAATAAGACTTGATGAAGGTGTATCTTTGTGTTTGAGGAGGACATCCTTGAATATGAAAAAAAAATAAAGAACGAGAGAGTGTTCAATTGTCGTAGAAACCCTTTTTTGTTGGAATGTAGATCAATAATGTTACGAAAAACCTATTCATGCTTAAGAAAAACATGTTAAGTGTGAGTTATATGAATGTTTTCGTTTTGCTTAAATAAACGTATGTGCCACTTGTGTAGGTACGGGTAAGTACGTCGGATACAGTAATTTGGCATCGGTAAGTAAGCGTATACATGTGTACCTTATGTACTTACTACAGGCTAATCATTACCTTCAATTAAATCCAACAAGTGGATCCTTTGACCTGCTTTCTTTGCAACCTGGTGTTTGAGAAGGCTTTGTGTACCTACCATATTTTGTCACACTGATACATCAACATAAAGTGCAACCATCACCAAGTCCAGCCAGATAATACTGAATAATTCAAACTTAATGGACATTTCTGTCAACGCGATGAAGAATTGGTCAAGTAGGTAATCATGCTTTGGAGTATGGATTTAAAGTCAGTAGAAGCAGCCTTAATTAAGAACATGAAAGAAAAAATACGGCTCAAATTCTACAAAGCCTACTCAAATATACATGCAGTTTGCATGTTCTTTAAAACGATAATACTTTAAAAAAAAAAATAATTTAAAATTTGAGTTTTAAAGTTCTACGAAAAAGTAATTTTTTTTTAAATTTCTATTTTAAACAAACATGAAATTCAATATACTTCTCAAAGTAGCAGCGATACAATATCAAAAGAACCAAAAAAAAACATAAAGTGAAAGTGTCATCTTCTTTAGCACATGGCACATTGTCAAATGGATTGAAAGCTTTCCATATCCGATTGGTTTCCTTTCTGCCACATTTTCATGTCATTGTCGATGTCGTCGTCGTGGCCTTTATATTTTTACCACTTTTACTTTTTGTTCCTATGTGTTTTTCTAAAAGCGTAATTCTAGTTTCCTGTGTGTCTTACATATCTATTGGCAGTATCTGCACATGGTGGATATAAACAAGGCTGGACTTTGGTGTTTTTGTTTGCGATATATAATGCAGGTTCCAAATGGCAAAAAATCGAATTCGAGATTTTCATCGAACTTTTTATAACGGTGATAGGGAAGGCGAATAAATTGGGTCTCACAATTCGATGCAGAAGTTTGACGGTTGCAACTTGATTTTCTTCAAACTTGCTACATAGCGTCTTTTGGTCGTCCCCCACATGTTTTTTCATTTTTTTAAGTGTATTTTTTGTATTTTTTTGTACTTTTCCTTAAAACAAATTCAATAAATTACTGTTATAAAAGGTTACGTTTGTTTGGTTTTTAATGTTAGGTAGGTACCTCAAAAAGAACAATTTTTTAAATTTAAGTTTTCTTGAAAACGACGGATTTTAATTAGTTTTTTGTTTCAAAAGCTTCTTTTTTTATAACTCAGTACCTTTTAGTTGTATAAAATTCCTTGAAATCTTTTTCTTTTATAGAAAGTACTGGTACTTTTCATTCAAATGCTTAAAAGAATCTGATTTTTCTTAAAAACAGCTTCTACGATTTTGATAAAAATCTGATTAAAATTTACACTTAGAAACTACTACCTACCATAAAATTTTCTTATTATCGACTGAATTATATTTCAAAAAATGTTTGTATGTTTGATTTTTCAATAAATTGAAACAATTCAAATTTTCGTGACCATTCCCGATGAAGCGCTGACTTCAATTTTGCAACACTCTCATATTTTTTTGTTCACACCTTTGCCTCCAAAATGGACCTTATGGAAAAGTCCATTGGGTTCAAATCTGGTGAGTAAGGAGGCGACTGTTTACGAAGAAATAAGCTGCAGAAAGTGATCATAAAGAAATTATTGCATTAAGCGAGCTTTATGAGACGGTGTGCTGAGCCCTGTTGGAATATCCAGCGATTTGTAGGTTTGCAAAAAGGCTTACTATTGTACTGAATGTGGTACTATTGGACTTTCCCGAGTACGCAAGTACCACTTTTCAATTTTCAGTACTATTTGTACTATTTTTACTTTTGAAAAGGTCAACTTTCATAAATCTCTAAAATCAAACAAATATGTTTAGTCAGACTTCACCACATCTTCACGTAAAGAAGCTTTTAATGAAAGACCCATATTGTCAATAAACTAACAAGAAAACCACCTTCCCGTCGAGGAAATCTATTGCGGGACCGAAAGTGAAATTTTAACACTTCTAAAAATCTAACTGAAAGTGAAATTTATAGCTTTAAAAATCATGTATGGATGTTCTATATAGCTTTCATCGAAGATGTGAAAAAAAATTAAATTTTGAAGACATTTTTTTGAAATCGTTGCAACATTTTTCACAAACTTCAATTTTAGATCGTCAAGTAAATTCAATAGATTTTTTACTGGCGAACAAAAAAACATTGAACTCATTAATAAAGAATATCGAGCTCTAGCTGACTGCCAATATTTAAGAAAATTTAGAAATGATTCTATTTCTGAGTTGTGGGCTGGAATTGGCCTTGTGAAAAATGAATGCAACGAGTTCATGTTTTCAAATATAAACCGAATTGTCCAGGGTGCTTTTTCTATTCCTCATTCTTTCGCAAACGTCAAAAAAATTTTTCTTACCAAAATATTATTAAAACAAAACTAAGAAACCGAATGCAGGTGGACACGTGTTCTGCACTAATAGAAACTAAAAAACCTAACTAAAAATGAATTCTTTCACAGCTATATTATTCAAAAAAGTCTATTGAATAGACATTTACCGAGTACGCCACTTGCCGATGAAGAAATTTTAGAGTAAGAAAAACATATAAATGTCATGTATGTGCATATGAATGTAAATACAAAGAAAAGACTTGTGCCAAAGTTGCTATCCGTCCATAAGACTTATTTTAGAATAAAATTATACCAATGAAATGTATAGGTGTACTATATTTATGTACTTTTGTTTTCATAAAATATTTATTTTAATTGTTTGCGTTGTTTTATAATTTAAAAAAGTTCTGTACTATTTGGTCTTTTTCAGTACAATTTTTTATTTAGTTTTCAGTACAATCGACAAAAGTCAATTTTCATCACTAGTAACTAATTTTTGTGCGTGCCCAATAAGACATCAACGCTTCATTTAAAACCTTTTGTCGGTCCTCTTCCTGATTTACTTTAACACCCTGCTCGATAAAAACGAGCGGAGAGCGTCCAATTGCAGTCACAACAGCTCAAGCCATCACAGAAGCAGGAGCTTGCTTACGGAAAGCAAGTAGATTCTCTAAATTATTATCACCAGACTTATTCTGAAACCACACACGATCATTTTGTTTGTTTACGTATTGCTGAACAGTAAATATGTTTTCATTCGAAAATACGAAATTCTGCAGATTACCGGCAGTTTGCAAGGATTTCAATGCTCTTCTATATCGTTGAAAACAAACTTTTTTTTGCGCTGGTGTTAGATCCTGTAGGTATATTTTATTTTGTAGGTCTTCAATTTATACTTATTTTTGAGTATATGCGCCAAATATTCAGGCTGAAAGGTTTTTATGGTCATTTTATGAAAACAGGTGTTCCAGGCGGCAGCTGAAAATTTAATTTTGTATTTTAGTCAATGTTTTAGAAAAAATTACCCCTCGACCTAACGGATAGATATACATCCCCTGCCACACAATTGTGCTTGTTTCGATCCAAAACATGTTAGTCAAACTAGTATTTTATATCAAAAAAAAAATACTGCGTCGAAGGAGTACCTCTATGAGAGCTTAAGCTCACAAAGTTCGAACAAAAAAGTATTTGCGTTTCCCACCATTTAAAAAAAAAATCTTTCAAGGACCTACATAAATGCTATTTTCTCGGCTCCTATTAAAAGTAGAACAATATTTATTGTTTGAATATGAAGGTTGGAATATTTTATAGAACATTAGTTCACAAATATTTTTGAAATATCTTTCAGATGAAGAGCAATTGTGGAAAAACTGTCGAAATTTTTTAGTAAAAATTGTTTTAAGAGTTTATCTTGCCTCTTGTTCATCTGAAAGAAAAATTAATTAAATATGTTTGTATATTTAGCATTACAAAGCTGCCAATATCCAGAAAATAATTCCTTATGAGAAATTACGATTCATGCTGCAACGCAAATAATTACTGACTCTTGTAGAAGAATATAATCAAGTATTATCAAGTGAGCTTGCCGCTCACTTCGTGGCCGCGACCAAGTTTATTGATGAACAGTTTTGGCAAAAAATGGATTCAAACTCAATATTTTTAAGGAACTTTATTTGAAAAAAAAAAAAAAAAATCCTTAAGAATGGACTTCTGGTTTTCTATGAAGCTACAAAACTATTCTGTAAGTGTTACCGTTGTTTCTTAGTTAATTTTTTTTTCTATTAGATATAATTTTTTTTACAAAATTCCCCCTCCTGTCCAAGTGGAATTTTTTCCTTGTGTACTTCCAACCTACATGCTCTGAATTTTTTGGCAGAAAAGTGAATTTGATAATCCCCTACAGCAACAACTATTAGGGGATGAAAAATAAAATTTGAAAATATTTTATTTTAATTAATTAAAATTATTTAATTAATTAGGCCAATCCAATTATAAATACTCAAAAACAAAACGACCACTTCAGCAAGTTATGCATTCGTAAAAAAAAAACTTGAGATTTTGCTCAGACTTGTCATAACGATAACGGTGGGTCTCACCATTCTGTATGTCGGTTTTAAAACTTGGTGCATAGTGGTTTTTGATGTTTCTTAATTTTTTTTAGAATCAAAAATAACAGTAGGTACCTGCCATATAATACTTATTTCTTAGAAATTTTACAAAATCTTATTTTTCTCAAAAAAGGCCTCACAGCTTTTCTAAAGAAATTCAATAAATGTTTTTTAGTAGAGGCTTAATGCCTTTGGATACAAAACCATGAAGCAAAAAATTGTTAATAATGGTAATACCCAAAGAGCCACTTTTTTTAGATTTTCTTCAAAATGGACCTTCGATTTCAATAATTTTTTCTTTGCTATATGCTTATAAAAAAGATGAATAGTTTTTACCAATAATTTCAAAAAATATTTTTGAATTTAAAAACAAATTTTCTATTTATTGTTTTTTGAAAATCATTAACATACATATTTCGAGAACAACATGATTGAATTTTTCGAAACTCTTAAGCGTTAATACTCTCTGAAAAATTTTAAGAAAAAATTTATTTATATGAAAAAATAACGGATTCTACCATACAAAAGTTAAAAATCCTTAATGAATTTTTTTGTTCTCAAAAACAACTCCTAGGATTTTGATAAAACTTTTTCTGTATGCAAAAATTAGTGCGATCTGCTAGCAGAAATTATAAACACTTATTCTTAACAACTAAGTATTAATATTACCTCTCATAGAATGTTTTGTGTTAGTTTTAAATTTCCTCATTATTGGCTGAATTGATTTGATTATTTTTTTATATACAAATTTCAAATAAGTTCAAATATTACTGCACATCAAAATTTTGAAAAAAGGAGTTTTTGAATTTTTAAAAAAGTTTCATATATTTTTTTGAAAATTCGATATCAGAAAAAACAGCCTGACAATTTTGTTTTTATTTTAATTTGTTAAATACACAAAATCAAATACTTAAGATTTGCATACTTAAATCTGTCCTCAAAAATGTTTTGGGAACTTGATATATAAAAAATGATTTTTTTTTTTAAACCGCTCCAACGATTTTAATTTTTATACAATCATCATATTCAACCAAGAATTAAGATTGCGTTCATTTTTCACCTAATAAATTAAAATATCGTATTTCACGCTTTTAAAATATTATTCACTTATTATGTATTTCCATGTCTCTCACAATGACCCTCACGCTCAGTCATTTTATTTGCAAACTCGCCGGTTTGACCCCACTCTCGGGTGAACCACTTGGTTATCGTAATGTAATATTTGATTAAAATCTCTAGTTTTAGTGCATGGAATAAATACTTTAAACATCGAAAATTATTATACACTTTTCTTGTGTTATCAATACAATTTCATTATTATCGCCTCCCAGGACATGTCGCCCTAAGTATATATGAATTTGATTACTCTCCTTTATCAATCAATCCACCACTGTAAATATACTTTCTTATATAAATTTGTTCATGGCTGAGAATGAACTGAACTTTTAGCGTCATAAAACATCAAATAGCATATTATTAAGGCGGGAAATGTTTTTTTCACATTCAAATGAGCACGCACTGAGACGTATACGTAACATTTTACGGCATTTCGCCTTTTTCATTTTTGATTTCTATTTTTTTTTGTGGTTGATTCATCCATATCTTTATATTCCGTAACACACAAACTGACATTTTTGTAGGCTAAGTAAATAAAAAAAAGAAAACCTTTTACCTCCTTCATCATTCGGTATGCTGATGTTGATATGACGAAAAATAGCTCGAAAAATACTACCATAATGACATATTAACATAACAAAAAGGAAAAACCGAACATACAGCAAGACACAAATTTATATGTTACTATATAGCTTAGAGTACTTATGGTTTCTACCAGCTGAGCCACAAGGATGAAGACGACGAACAAAAACTGCTCATATGACCCCATCTAATTCGTCCTTTTGTCGGTAATTTGATGAAAGTCTGTGTACACACACGTGCGCCGGGCATAAGTATTATTACTCACAACGTCTGTCAGCGGGCGCGTATGAAATAAGTACTCATAGGGAGGCAACACTATATATCGTACAAGGAAAAGGACATCCTTTAATTTTCCCACCAAAAGTGGACCTTACCTATAAGTATAACTGTCACATAACCATCAATGTATTGTGTATGTGTGTCATATAAAGCCAGAAAGGATGGCAATGGAGGATCCAGAAGCAAAAAAAATCTAGAGTCAAGTAGTAATCTACTTTGGCTTTATTATTATTTGCTTAGCAATTTCCATTTGCAAAATAATCCTTTTGTAGACAGCGAGTCACGTAGTCGAAGGATATTCGTTTGTGTCTGAAATTGTAGGACTTCCTTCGAATTGACAAGAACGTCTTTGCTGAGAAGAGGGAAGCTCAGATCGATGGATATTTGCCCTCAGTACAAAGCACCTACCCTCTCAGACGAAGAGCCATATATATGAATAGAAGGCACTAGGCACATATCGTTTTTGTCCGATAAACATATATATATGTGTGTGTATTAGTTTCCGGCATATGTGCTTGAGCCAACATAGTTGTTGACCGTATGGTGTATGTGTTGGTATACAAAAGGACAATAAGGAGGTTTATTTTAAAATTCCCAGGGGATGATAAAAATCCATAGGTTTTGCCTCTTTTCGGATTTTCCGGCGAAGAACCTCATCATGTCAGGATATTTCCTCGCTTTAACCCTGAACTTCACTTTATCAAGGATGAAATATATAAAAAGAATCTCTATACGTATAGGTAAGCAAGCATAGAGCTGGAAAGGGTATGATTTGACATTTTTTCTTATTTTTCTTGGCTTAATCCCATACCTCTATCTCTCTTCATGCAATCACATAAGGAACACTATTGAATTCATGGAAACAAGAGGATCTGAGAAAAATAAATTTAGCAGACATTTTGTTTAGGAAATACAAACATTGAAAGAGTGAGAGAGAAAGAGAGGCTTTTTTCTTTTTCAGGTACATACACAATATATTCCACTTGTCATTCGTGATATTTAACAATACTTGTGGTGTTTTTGTTGGCGATGTTGTTTTTCTATACAACTGCCGTTATTCTAACGATAAAGCTGTCGAATTTGGTGACAACCAAGATGAGACCCATGGTGTACGTGAGTGACATTGAGAAGAACTAAATAGGGAGCAGAAGAAGAATTCTATATCATCCGTAGGTAGGTTTCTACCAACATATTCATTTACGTACACAATGCCTGGTATTATTTTTTCTTCAACCCATTTAAAGAATGATGCTTAAGGAATATCATTTCCAGAATATTCTTCCTGATGGTTACATGTTTTTCCCAAATTTATTTGTTTAGGAGACATTTTTTTGTCGAATAATGGGTTTTTGTATTTTGCTTAAAGGTAACACAATTTTAAATGCATGAAAAGAGTTTTTTTTGTTAGTGTCTTCCTTTCATTCAAATATATGTATGGTTTAGGGTACACGTGATAGACCGACCCATAGAATGAAACGCAGGTGAAAAAGTCGCGCTCACAACACAGTTTTTTGTAAAGATAATGTTTGAATAACTTCGAAAATGATGAAGGATACGCATAGGCTTGTATGGAGGGTAGAAGAAAAGTTTACCCAGATTGGAACTCGCGAACTTGGAATCAGGGAATTTGGCTTTTTCCAATAGTTGCAAAAAGTGATTGACTTTTCGGACAATATTTTCAGAACAGCTTGACTGAAAAAGTTCATGGTTGATTTTTCTTCTAATGTATTTTCCCCCAACTATATCATCACTTGGGCTGGCCATAATACCAGAAAAGTCAGAAACCGATGGTCTACTCTCTTGGTATTGTCGTTTGATATCGGCAGAAAAAGAGAATTTTTGAAGAGGTGCTGCCTCTTGGGAGGAACTGAAAAATCCTCCAATAGCATACTTTTCGTGAATAAGTGCTTCTCATCTAGCCGTTCGGACTCGGGAATAAATTGTAAGGCCCCTACATTCCTGCCAACAATACTCATACAGGAATGGTTGAGAGTTGTAAGTCACTAGGCCCTGGTTCTCCACAAGCTGTTGTGCCACCAAATTTAATTTAATTTAATTTAATAAATCAAAAGTGAAATATAAAATTTTGAACAGAAAGTGAGCTGTTTTTAATGTGTCTCAGTATTATTCTAGGAATTTCTAGGCCAAGATTTCGAATGCAGCTGTATCGGGGCAGTCAACTCAAATACGACGGCAGTGGACATAACTTATTTGCCGTTGAAAATAGATTCCCGAAGTGTTCGAAATCAAAACCCGAGTAGCCACCAGTTTTTGACATTTGAATGACATTCCCCTGTACAGCCTTGGGCAGCGAACATCGAACAAACCTATTGACGTGAAGTGTTGCGTCACTTTCAACTTGATACCAAATTTGTCATTTATCACCCGGTAAACGTTGCTCTGTTATATAAATGATCAAATAAACTGTGAATAAGTTATGTTCACTGTCGTCATACTTGAGGCTGGCTCGGTACATCTGAATCCGAAATCGGGCCCGAAAAAGAACTAACGTTCGATTTCTTTGATAATATTAATGGCAGAACAACGTTTGCCGGGTCAGCTACTTTCATCATAAAAATTTGCAAAGTAATTTGCCATTCAACTCTTGCCAACAGCTGATTTCAACTTTGCAGCTCTGTGCCCATATTTTGTAACTGTCGCATCGATAAAATCGGTCGTGAAGCAATGAAAATTGAAACAAAATATTTTAAGACCTATTCTCATACCTACCAAATGTAAAAAAAAATCATAAAAATCGGTCGAGGCGTTTCGGAGGTTTATATTTTAGGGGATTACAAACAAACAATTACACTTATAGGTTTCTCGGAAATGGCTCTAATGATTAGGATAACATTTTCACAATTTGTTTGTCTTTAACAGGGGGACCTTACAACACCAACAACTTATCACTAATCACTTTTCAACTTATCCATTTCAACAAATTCTGAAAAGTATTAGTGACAACTGATAAGCTTTGCACGAATGCATTTTGCAATTCACTCAGCAATCAATTATTAACTTATCATATTTATGCTAAGTGATAATGGTAAGTATTTTTCAAAAAAGCAAGAGGAACACTTTTCCAAATCGCTTATAACACAATTGATATGAACTTTTTACCTAGATGTCAATTTATTGACCAAAAAATCTGATGGAAAACATATTTTCCACTCAACATGGTAGGTATTACCCTGCTTGTTTGCTCCCTTCGATTTTGTCTCCTGACTTAGTGGAGATTTTGATGAGTGTGAAATTAGCAAAGCAACTTTGACGAATCGAAAAATGGGTTGGTGGATAATAAGCCGTTAATAAGTCATTAATTAGTTATAAACTACGTTTTTTAAGGTCTTTGCTCTCGTAATGTCCTGTCGAAAATCAGTAAAAACTTATCATAACAGATGGACCATGGCTTAGTATTTTGCCGTTAACTGGTCGTTAATAATTAGTTGTGACAAATTTAAAGTTAGCAAATTTACTTTCACGGGTCGAAAAATGGATAGGTGCATTATTTGTCATTAATTAGTTGTGACATTTTCGAATTTGTCGTTCTATGTTTTCTATGTTTTTTTTTGAAAACTGGTCAAAACTTCTTGAATTTAATATTTAGTGCTTAATAATTTGCCGGTAATTAGTTGTGACAAATTCAATATGATCGTGCAATGTTTTCTATGTTTTTTTTAGTGCAAATCTCACGGATCCAAAAAATGGATAGGTGCATAATCTGTCATTAATAAACTCTGACAATTTCGAATTTTTCGTTCTGTTTCTATATTTTTTTTTTGAAAAGTGACTATTTTGAATTTGTCTTTATATGTTTTC
Organism: Dasysyrphus tricinctus; assembly: GCA_963921185.1. Taxonomy (NCBI): domain Eukaryota; kingdom Metazoa; phylum Arthropoda; class Insecta; order Diptera; family Syrphidae; genus Dasysyrphus; species Dasysyrphus tricinctus. Next base: position 238,070,627 of record OY992532.1, read on the forward strand.
TATGTTATCTACGTTTTTTTTTTTGAAAAGTGGAAAAAATTCACAATTTGATCGTGCAATGTTTTCTACGTTTTTTTGGGTGCAAATGGGTAGGTGCATAATTTGTCGTTTGTTCTGACCATTTAAAATTTATCGTTCTATGTTTGTTTTTTTTTTTTTTTGAAAAGTGGTAAGAACTTCTAAAATTTAATATTTTAGTGCTTGATAATTTGCCGTTAGTTAGTAGTTAATTAGTTGATATCAAGTTAGTAAAGCACCCAAAAAAATATAATAAATATTGAACGACAAATATGAAACTGTCACTACTAATTTACGGCAAATTATCCACATACCCATTTTTCTATTCATCAATGTTGCTTTGCTAACTTGACATTCATGAGATTTTGACATTAAAAGAAAGATGCGATAGTGAATCTTTGTTTGCAAAAATAATGTAAGCTTAACAAATTATTGATACTAAAATTATTTTGAGAAGTATTTTTAAGGGAAAGAGAAAGAAAAAATTGAAAATAAAAAAAAAAACTGTGGTGCTTGGTAGAAAAATGATAACTCCATAAAATAGTTTGCGTCTTTTCGCCCATTTTTCATCGGGAACCGATATTTTTTAAAGGAGATGGCATAGTTTTTGGGCCCAGTGCGTTCAGTAAAGAATTTGGTATCAAACGCCCTGTCTATCACGTTATATGATTCAAATGCTGCCTCAATTTTTTAGCCGGAGATTTGAGATATTTTAGTTTGAAGTTGGCAACTACTGAAAGAGAATTTCACTTATTTTGTTGTAAGAATACACACGACGTATAAAAATTAATAAAAAAACAAAAAATACTTCAACGTAAAATATTTTTTGAGAAATTTTCATTGATTATTTATTTGTGTACAATTCGACGATCTTTTTTACTATTTCGAACTTCGATGTTATTCCATATCATAGCGAAGGTATGTTATAGTGCGAGAACTGAATTTTTTTTGATCGTTAACATCATCGAATTTGGTCTTGTCTTCGTTTACTTCCAAGCCAACAAGTTTCGCCCGTTTATTCAATCACCATGAAAGACTCTTATTTTGGGAAGAAGGGAACTACTAGCTCGTTATTTCCATATCTTCTGAGTATACCTACCTTCCATTGTTGGAAAGATCTGTTCTAGTGACATCCATGTTAATGCTGTCTGAAGTTTTAAATTTGAATTGTAAATTAAAAAAAATACGAACTATTTTTAGGCAATTCCCTCCTACCTGAATGGTACATAGGCTGAGTTCAACATTAAGAAACTGCACAATGCTGATAAGAATATCAGCATACGGCAATCTAGGCACATCCAGGCATACCTTCTCTGAATTAAAAGAATATTGTTTAATGAAATTCACAATCCTATACCATTGTTTCATTACACACAATTCGTATACAGTTTGAAGTCACTTGGGATAGGATAAGGATCAAAACAATGAATTGGAGGACTTGAGTTCGAAATATATTGTCAGGTTCTCTAGATGTTTCTTACACAAAAACATTTGCCTCATTGCCAAATTTAGGCCATGTTATATACCAATGCCATTCACGTATAAAATCATCATTAAGATGCAAATCAAACAGGACATACCCTAGAAGATATACACATAGACACATACACATAGACAACTAGTCACATCCGTCCATTTATGCTTTTGTCTCTGTCCATCCATCCATCCATCCGTCAGATGACATTTATACATACTTACATACATATATATATATATTTTCAAATGAATAATGTTTAAATTTAACGTTATATTGCTTTCATGAATACGCAATTAGTCAAATATTCAGAGCCGCACACACTGTACTAACTGGTTGCCTTGATATTTCCTGCGTGATATAGCCAAATAAATGTACATATGCGTTATAATGTGCTGCTAGTATATCCATGTAAATGTTTATGCTAACAATAAATTCATCTACCATGTCGGTGTCCTATATCTGGTCGTGGTCGATGGTTTTCCAAGTTCTCCTTTTAACAGGATGAGTATTATGAATATTGGTTACAACGTACCTACTAACATAAGAAGGGTTTTTATACCAGTAACGATTTTGACAAGTTGTACAAGTTCGTGAGGAAATTTGTGTTTATTTAGAAGAATGCTAAGTAGTAGGTACGTAAAATGTTGATGAATTTAGAAGAAATCAAAATTATATTCAAATACGAGAAATCAATTCTGAGATTTCCCAGACGCAAGTATCACTCAAAAGGTTCATACAATTTTGAAACCATTGATCTGACTCTTATTTATTTGTTCATGCGTTAAATCAAAGGTTACTGTGACGAAATTTTACACGACGTCAATAAAATGGTTTGAGTATCTATTTTATCTGCATTTCTGAAAAATTGATCTAACTGATTACAGAGCAGTGACAAAAAAGGGAAATTTCTTCTTTTCCTGTTGGTTACCTCAACGTAAACAATGAGTACCTATTGCTAGGAACACCCAGGTATGTTAAAAATGTTCATCTTGTTGTGTTGATTCTTTTCCTATTAAGTTTCGTATAACCTTTTTGAGAAAACTTATCCTGTTAGCTTGGCAAGTATGGTGAACCAAAAAAGAGAAAAAAACCGGATGCGATCAAAGAAATAGAAAGACGTTGGTCGATACCCGCAATGACAATCGCCGCAGTGTGCCATTGTCCCCTCATAAGACAAAAATGGACCTGCTATATGGCTTTTGTAAAAGGTGTATTGGAAGGCTTTAAGACGTTTGAATAGGAACATTCTGCGGTTGACGGAAGGTAGGGGATATAATACCACAACAGGACCGGACTACTTTGGTCTGTAGCGCCGCCTTTAGCAAGTAAGTACATAGCTTTGATTCTTATGAGATTATTAGAAATTCAATATGATGCTCTTCAAATAGCTTTGTTGAGCCAGCTATTCTGCCTTTTGACTTTCCTCAAGACAAACTTGAAATTATTTACAGCTTTTGGGCTATTGTTGTATTGTTGGACCAGTTTAAGAGCTTTTTCATTTATGTTGATAATTTAATTATTTCTCTAAGTTCTGTAGATTATACAGTACAAACAAACATACACACCCTACGCACATAAACATAGTATATAAGTTAAAACAACAATATTTTTGGGAATTTTAACAATACGACCGAAATTCCTTTCGGAATTCAAAAAATTCTTCGGAATGGAATTTTTCTACTCCGCTTATAATGTACACGTTCGTTCCGCGTCTTTTACACTTTCCTTATTTCCGTTTGAAATTCTCAAAAAAAGCGAAAATAATAAAAAAGTGTAAGCTATCTTCTCGCAGTGATGTGATAAAATACACTTCAAAATTGCTAGTCCCTGAAACACTGACATTATAACTCAGTGCTGCTGGTCTTATTTACGAGCAACATCCAGGAGCAACCATCATGGTCTTGTTTTTCCTCCGCATACAATGTGTGGGTGGTTGTGAATAATGTAACATGACTATCGTTGCGGTATGCATATCATTTGGCAAAATTCTGTGTGTTTGTTGTCTGTAATCGGAAGTGAAAACATTTTCACAAGCAGCAAGTAACAAGCACAGTAGCAGAGGCAGCAAGTATAAAAGGTCCTCCATCTACATTCCAAAATATATGTAAATGTACATTACATACCTATACGAACTGTTTAAGACCTAATCAATTGCGTAGGCTTTAATACTAGGGCGCATATGAAAATGCCAGCTCTGTATAATTTTGTTGTTTATCTTCCACTTGTATAGTCTTTGTAAAAGATTTATAGAAGGATTGCCAAACGATACAGAAGTGGATTTATTCAAGCCCTTTTTTTGTGATTATAAGAACAAAGAAAAATATTTTTAATAATATGTTTGTTGTAAATTTGATGTGAAACAATTTATTCTATCGTCGTTGTTGAATAAATCGATAAAGCAGGTTAGAAATTCTATTTTATTTAATAAAAAAAACTTGAAGAACCATTAATTTTATTTACTGCAATCCAACCAGAGGGATTTTGAAGCTATTTTTATAATCCGTAGTAGGGTGAAATATGAAGGTTGGGTCAAGAGTTAAGGGTCGAGAACCAAACTCCCAGATTGGAGAGTTTTTCAGGGTTACTAACCATGGTTTTAATTTTTTTGATTGGAAATTTATCCTCATATTTTCAACGTTGTAGAGGCACAGAAACTTACTCTGCATCCGCATTATATGACATGAAATACTTTACCCGGGTTTATTTTTTGTCTCTTTTTGTAGATAAAGATATGAAGACTTTGAAAATCAATGTTCTCATTTAAAATCCTCTCCAATTTTCCTAAATTCCCGCTCTGTATTCTGTACTATTTATAGCCCCTTGAGTCTTCGCAAATTCATTCATATCTATATCTATATCCATATCCATTTCCATATCCATATCCATATCCATATCCATATCCATATCCATATCCATATCCATATCCATATCCATATCCATATCCATATCCATATCCATATCCATATCCATATCCATATCCATATCCATATCCATATCCATATCCATATCCATATCCATATCCATATCCATATCCATATCCATATCCATATCCATATCCATATCCATATCCATATCCATATCCATATCCATATCCATATCCATATCCATATCCATATCCATATCCATATCCATATCCATATCCATATCCATATCCATATCCATATCCATATCCATATCCATATCCATATCCATATCCATATCCATATCCATATCCATATCCATATCCATATCCATATCCATATCCATATCCATATCCATATCCATATCCATATCCATATCCATATCCATATCCATATCCATATCCATATCCATATCCATATCCATATCCATATCCATATCCATATCCATATCCATATCCATATCCATATCCATATCCATATCCATATCCATATCCATATCCATATCCATATCCATATCCATATCCATATCCATATCCATATCCATATCCATATCCATATCCATATCCATATCCATATCCATATCCATATCCATATCTCTGATTTGTATTCAGATTAGGAATTCGGGGGCTTGATCCTCCAATAAGCAACCACAAACTTGAAGTATTTATTGATATTCTTCAGTGAAATACCTATATTTTACAACGGAAAATCAATTTCCACAAATAAATATACAGATTTTGACCATGATTTTCTATGGCAATGAGTTGGAAATATTTGTTTATCGCATACTTAAATTTAACGTTTTTTTTTATATTTATTTTTCAATATCCTCTTCAAAACTTTATTCTGTGCATTTAAACGCACCAGAAGCATTATTTTTCTCTATAGTTATTATGTAAAGTTTTATAGCTATACTCTCATAAAATACAACAGAACAAAAATAATAACAGAAACTATACCACTTTTGAATGCATTCAACCTCGAGTGAAAAAGGGAAAATGGGGCAAAATTGTACACCTTGAAGGTAGTTTAATGAAAAACTTAAAAGTTGGGAATAAACCACACCTAAATTACTCGGCTTTAAATTATAATAAAGAGGAAATGGTTGAATGTGCTTAGATGCTGGAAGATGGAACAATGTCTTTTTTGTGCGATAAAATCAAAAGGCGTAGTCATTTGCATATTTCAGAATCTGTACTCCAATTAATGATTTTTTGCTAGTTTCTAAAAAAAAACCCGTGAGTATTTATATCTTTTGACTTCATAATCAAAGCTTTGAAAATCCGTGTCTACAGTAAAGTCTTAGTCAAATCACTTTTTAGAGCAATTTTATTTCAGTTAAAATGGCACGATTGTTAGGAGATATTGCTCCTAACAGTTCTTCCTCGTTTTAATAGATGAAGGTCTTCAAATTAATATAACAAGCTCTCGTATTCGAAATAGCCTAACATTCCCCTATGGTTTTTTTGTTGTATAATTTGCATTCAAATTCTACGAAAAACGGAACTTAAAAACTGAGCCGAATAAACTGATTGCTGTACCATGGGTATACAAAATTATTGAACCACTCATGCCATCCTGGTCCCTTTCCGGTTCTCATCCCGATTTGATGAAACTTCAAATTTCAAAAAAATATCTGATGATGTTTCCATGTTCACGTTTTATTGTTAAGTCATTGAGATCGTGTATGGCTTAATAGTAGTTTCCTATGAATGTTCTTATATTTTTTTATGAGCTGCGTTCTATGGATTTTTGTATAAATCGTGCAGAAATATTTTTTTTTCAACGATTTTCTTTCAAACTCTTGTGAGTGTTGTTTAAAGTGAACTGTGAACTTGAGAAAACAAAAAATGGTATTTCAAATTCATCCGAATAATAAATTGAACTTCTGTATTCACAAGTTGTTTTCATCCTCAGAATGAGTTGTTGAATTTGTTTTCCAAAAGCGAAATTTACTGAAATCGAAAACAACAATTTCAATCAGTTTGAGCGGTAGCATCTGAGATTTGAGTAATTACAAAGTTTACTAACCCAAGCCTTCAATTGAACTATATGTGTGTGCGTCCAGTGCCAGCGTCCACATCAGCAGAGGATTCACTTTACAATTGAATGCAACATGATTTCTTCATTGATGTTCCTGCTGCAACTTTCTGGTTGAAAGTACCGAGAAAATAATTAGAATTTTTGAGGTCAAATTGAACTGACCAGCATATACCATACTCACAAAGCATAATACATAGAAGGTTGTTTTTTGTTGTCATTTACGTAGTGTTGGATTGGGTATATGTATGTAGTTCGATCTAGAAATGCTGTTCCAATTCCAATGCAAATCGATTTTCTAATTTTTGGTTTTGCTTTTTGTTTGTGATCCAAAGAGAATTCCAGTGCCAAAAACAAAATTCAAGGTTTTTTTCAGTAATTGACAGGGAAATGGTAGAATGTGATTTAATGCTGAAAGATAGAACAATGATTTTTATGTGTGATGAAGTCAAAAGGAGTATTCATTTACGTTAATTAATGTGCGGGATTGTTATTGGAAATGCAGATTTTAAGACTACTGCTGTAGTTAGGCAGTTATAGATACTTTAGCTTATAGATGGGAAAATCAAATGAAAAAATTTCGACAGAGCAGAATTTCGGTAGAGAGCTTTGTTTCGACATCTTAAAAGTAACCAAAATCTTTCGAATGGTGGTAAAATTCAATTTTTTGCTAATTTGTCAAAGAAAAACTAGAGTTGGAAAATAATGAATACTTTTTGTTAATTGTTTCAACTTTTATTTCAATTACACGTAATTAACAATTGAAGCGTTTAGAAGATGAAGGTTCTAAGTGACATTTTCAAAGTTTTGAGTAATCAGCATTTAAAGTTTTTGATCTATAACTTTTTTGGTAAGAACCTTAAAAATTATATACGGCAAATTTTAAAGTAACATAACTCAAGTGTCTCTTATAGTTATATTCTTCTTTGTTGAAAACAAAGGACTTGCGAGATATTTACAGTTTTGTGTACTTAATACCTTTTTCCACAAATTTTTTTGTGATCCATTGCTCACATAGCACATTCATCCACAAAATAAAGTAAAATAAAACGTTGAGGTAAAATTCTTTTTGCATATAAATGAAGGTTTTAAGCGCGTTTAACACATTCTTCCACTAAGTTTTTTGAGAAAGCCATGGCATATAACACCTTCATCCTTGCCTAAATTTGAATCGAGAGGAGATAGAGAAGTGCAGATGAGATAGAAATTTAAGTTTGAGTATAGGACCTTCATCTGTACGAAAAAACGATTTTTTCAAAACATGTCACTTAGCACCTTCATCTTCTAAGCGCTTCAATTGAGCTTTTTCCAATACAATCACATTTAATTGTAATTAAAAAAAACCAATAATTTCCATTACTTGTAATTGTAATTGAAAAAAATTCACTAGCAAACTATGCACATGTAATTGAAACAAAGAATGGCTTTCCAATTACATATAATAGAAAATAATTTTCTTTTGCAAAGTAATTGAAGAATAGAACTGTGTGAGTAACATTAAACGTAATTGATTTCATGAATTGTTATTCATTTCGTGCTTTTATTTATTAAAAATCACGTTTTATTTAATTAACAAAAGCAATACAATAATTTCATTTTTATGAAATAATTAATGAAAAAATTACCAAATAATAACTGTCCCCTCATGATTATACTTTTGTTTTCAATTAAATTAATCTAATTAAAATTCAAGTCATTGACAGTTGCTTTCAATTACATGTTATTATCAATTGAATTTCTTCAATTATATTTAAGAGTAATTGAAAATGTTGTTTTAAGATTTCAATTAAATGCTGTACTGCCGTGTTAAGAAGAAAAAACGTAAGTATATTTTAGACATTACGAGATAAACACGTTTTTCTGTTTTTATCTCTTTCTTTTTTGTTTTGTTGTTGAGTGTTTTTCTGTCGTATTTACAAGTAAATAATTTTTTTTGCCTTGATTATTTATCGGATGTACAAATGCTTGTATGGTAGTCACTTTTTTTTATTAAATTGAGTGCTAAAACGTCAATTTTTCCTAAAAAAAAGCATGGTTCTTTGAACGAACGTCATTTTTCTTAAGCGTTTTAAGCCATTACAAAAGCAAGTTAGGGCTTTTATTTTTAAAGAATAAAATAGCAAACATATCAAAGATGTCAAAACTGGCCCTAACTCAAAACAGCCAAAATGTCAGTTACGTTTTTTCTTCTTAACACGGCAGTATAGTAATTGAACTTTTTTTATCATTATTTCCCAACTCAGGAAAAAACCAAAATTTTGTGTACTAATTGTGTTTGGGTTCAAAGGAAACCCCACCATCTTGAAAAAATTGGGTTGTTTAGTTTTGATTTAATAACTCGGTCCAATTTCATATTACAACCAAAATATTCGGAGCTATTAACCATCTTTGTAAGATGAATAATCTTTGAGTAAAAGTGGGTCAAAGTACAGCTTTTTGATTTCGTAAGATAAGTTTTTTCTTAAATATCTCGAAAACCTAATTCAAAGTTAAAAGTTCAAGTGAGCTCAACTCCATGATTGCGTTTCGCCCAGGTACGATAGTTGGGCTCATCAGTTAGATGACTTGAACTCACTTGAACTTTTAACTTTGAATGATATATTCGGTCACTCCACTTAAACAGAAGAATTTCTTTTCAAATTTTCTTCATATTCAATTATCTCGAAAACCGTTAAAAAAAAGCGAAACAAAATTGAAGCTAGTGTTAGAACTTTTTACTTCTGATATAAGGTTCCTTACGGTTAGTTATGCATAATTTTTTTTTAGAACTATACAATTTTTTCTAAACAATAAAAAAAAAATTTTCTCAACAAACTACAAAACTTTTCCTAAAAAGAAAAATAAATTACTTTAAGTTAAGGCTACCTTTGGGTGGGAAACTATTTAAATGGTTATTAAGGTCAGGTACATCTCAAAGAACCATAAATTGAATTCTTATTTTGTTGAAATGGGTTTAAGGGATTGAAACAATTTTTTAATGTTAGAGCCCTCAAAAATGTTTAAAATGTTTAGACCAGGAAAAATAACTCAAATCGTTTGGGGAAACTAGAAATAAATAATTCATGAAAATTTAAAATTGGTAACAGCGCAGAATTATGAGCGTGAAGTTAGCACCTCCATTTTGAATTTTCAAAAAAAAGGTTGTGCTGTAATGTTCCGTATTTAAAAAAAAATCCCGCTAAGGGTTTGGTTTTAGAGGGTCCCCATTTTTTGAAGTTCAATTCAATTTTCGAAAAAGAAATAGTTGTGCCGTATTATTGTGCTCAACTTGTGCCATAAATGTAAATATAAGATTTGTTTGTATCTCTTTGGAATATGTCAGCACAAATTGAGCACAAAACAGCGCAACTATAATTTTTTACAAAATTGCGAAATTTGAAAAATTTCATCCGTAAAGTTAGCAAATTTTTGATTTTTTTTACGTCACAAGCTGAGCACAATGCAGCACAACTTTTTTTTGAAAATCGAAAAAGGCGGTGAATTCACGCTACAGCCCCTCGCAAAGTTTTGTTTTGACCATAACAGTGGCAATTACGCGATTTTTTTTTCTTTTTGGTTCTTAGTAGCATTTTCTGAGCTCAAAGCAGCACAATTTTTTTTAATAAATTTTTAAATTTCGCAAAAATTTAATTCGCAAAATTTGCAAATTTGCGAATTTTTCTGAAATATTTACGGCACAAGCTAGCACAAGTTTTTTTTCGAAAATTTAAAATGGCGGTGCTAACTTCACGCTAAAAAATGGGTACCCTCTTAGAAACAAGCCCTTAGTACGATTTTTTTTTAAATACGGAACATGGCAGCACAAGTTGGGCACATTACAGCACAACCTTGTTTTTGAATATCCAAAATGGTGGTGCTGACTTCACGCACATCTCAGAATTGCACCCTATTATAGTCTAGTAAAATTGTTGCGGAACCTATAGAACTATGTAATTACAAAGGAACATCTGTAAATGGGGTCGTTGGTTTTGTTTCCATTTCAAAATGGAAAATAAGCCCGTGGGTGTTTTTTCCTTTTATTAGGGGAAATAAGACCCACGGGCTTTCCCTGCATAAGAAAGAGATTTATGCCCTTGAAAAAAAAGTAGTAAGTACTCATTGAAGCCTTTCCAATGATATTGGTCATAAATTGTTACTACAATGGGAAGCAACTCATACAATTATGCCAATTCTCCTCTATATTTCTTAGGCAATTGAATAGACCGGAAAATGAGGGGCGTAAAGGAACAATAACTTGTAAGGGTATTTATTATTGAATATATTAGTTTGGCCCATAACCAAGCTTAAAACCAAAACTGCTACTAAATTTATCCATGAGTTTTTGTAGAGAATGGTAAAACTCGGAAAATAAGCCGAATTTAACAATTTAACTATTCAAACTTTTTGTTGTTCAAAACTAAATTTGCTCTTAGAATGGATGGTTTAAAAATTATATAAAAATTTTGTTGCAGGAAGAATTAACGAAAACCAACCAAAACAAATTCGAAAAATTAAAGATTTTTATTTTTTTAAACAAATTGCGCATAACTTTGGAGCATGATTAGGCCCAAAACCGACTTAGACAAAATAAAGAAGAAGGTCAAGGCTTTAATAAATCATTTGTATTCAAAATTTAAAATTTAAAGAGGAGCAACAGATTTTGAAATACAATTTCAAAAACACGCTCAGTACCTTCTTTACCACAGTTTGCAGCAGTAATGAAAAAAATCATTAAATTACTTTTTTTTGTAAATTTCGTGAAAGCTTTTTTTCCAAATAAGTTTTTCTCGCTTCATTATTATTCCCGCATGAGAAAAAACGTCCTTGAAAATCTAATTTACTCTCATTCACAGGTCAAAGCGATTTATCGTACCAAAATCGCACACTTTAGCGCTAATTTGGTCACCAATTTCTATACCTACCTAACATCTCTATGTCATGAAAAAATGTCACTCATCTTAACCGTTTGGATTCAAATCAAATTGTAAGTCCCTTCCATTGCTGCAAACTAATCTTTTTTTCTCATTCCCTAGTTTGGCTTCCCCTATAAGAACTCCAAAGTCATTTATTATACGTTTATACTCTCAAAAATAAATTAAGTCACATAATTCCAAGCTTTCTGGAGGTATCTTCCTCATTGATGAAGATCAAGTAGGATTAACTTTAACTTTATAGGTACGTTGGTCGTTGGTGAAAACAAAAATGAATGTTCTGGTGCTATAAACATTAAATACTTTATTTTTTGTTTTTAAACTCTATTTCTCAAACACCTATTATCTATAGCGCACTCCTGCCTATTATACCGACCAGAACCCGTCACTATCCATCGAATACATAGAGGTCCTTACAAAATTTCATTTTCGTTTATTTTTGAATACTACTACTTTCCATTAGAAGTCAATTTGACGCTCGAAAGATTTGCTATTTTCTGCCGGTCCATCAACTTCCCTTTTCCTTTCAATTTAATCTTTCACCTTCCTTCGACAAACGATATCGCCATCAGTATCCTACTCCAAATAATGGTATACCGTTAATATAAATGTTTAGTAAATTGTGATTCTATGAAAATGAATTCATAGAAATTTTGCTTTCAAAGTCGTATAAGAGCCATTTTCGAGAAGAAATAAGTTTTCTTTTTTTTTTCTTAACTGTTAGCTATCATCGCATAATTTTAAATTGAAGTTCATTAAAATCTCAAGTTCGTTTTGAAGAGAAAACTTTAACACTGCGCAAATAACCTTAAAAATAAATTTAAAATAAAACTTAAATTTCATCTTTTTTCCCAGGCCTTAAAATTTGCTTTTAGACACCTTGGATTACCTTACCTTCCTACATACCTATGAACCTTAAAAAATACTTCAATTGCTAGTTAGTTAAAAGACCCGTATAATATTTATTATCAAAATATTTCAAACCCAAAGAGTCTTATAGCAAAACCACTTTTTATGTGCAAAACTATTTTCACACTCATACTGCTACACCACAACCATCAATAAATCTCTAACAACATTCGAATCGTGTGTAAACTACCACAAGCTTCAATACAAAATTAATAAAGGGCTTTCCGAATAAATCAGAACCAGGCTAACCGAATTCCCAGCCTCTCGTCGTCTGTCGTCGTTTCATCAGCATCAACTACAGCAGTTTGCTCCTATACGTCCTATCCTCTACCCCAACCAAACCACCCGTTCATTACTCTTATACAATCAGGCAGTAGAGCACGCACCGGAAATAAACCATTTTGTTCAGTTTCAATATTTTTACTTTTATTTGTTGTTATTGTTTCGGTCAGTTGGTTAAATCATGTCAAATGTTGTTGAATGGCTAAAAAAAGGTAAATTTATCACAGTGCTAAAACCACAGGTCTATGTGGATGGTGGTGGTGGTAGTGGTGCCGCTGGCCGCTGCCGTTGCTTTTATGCCATGGTGTTGTCCCGATAACCCTGAATAAAAAGGGATGATTTCAATCGATAAGAGGAAACCGAGAGACTATAACAAAATATTTTCTGTCACTAATCGGTTTACTTTAGGGCTTAATGAAACCAAGGGTAGGTAAACTCATTCAACCCGTAGCTTAAACAAAAAAATAGCTTGCTTGTCAACAGATAGTTTTCGTTGTCGGCAACAATTTATAACCAAACAAATAGACCAACAGACGACCTATCGACCAACAGACCCACCGACGACGACGACTCGGACGGACGGAACGACGACATGCGGTCTTAGAAACAGACAATACAACAAAATAACGGATTAATTAGAGACAAGGAAATTTATTACAAAAGCCTTAAATTATTTCTGAATTATAAAGAAGGCGGGCTGGAATTAATTGGTAAGTAATGTCATCAATCAGTAACTATAGAGCCAGTACCAATTGAAAAACATAGACTTTGTCTGTGTTGTGATGTTCGAAACATATAAAACAAAAATAACAAAAAATTGAAACGAAACGAAACGAAACAAAACGAAATGGGAGGGGAGGGGCCCCTTTTATTTATTAGGATGAGAGTTGAGTTGATAAAGGTTTAGAAATCCTATCGAAAGGACCACCATGATGATGTGTGTGTGTGCGTAAGAACAGAATCCGTAGTGGATTATGGGACTTTTGGGAGGACATGAGTGCGTGACACGAAAAGAGACTTAAGATTTCATTAACTTTTCGGAAGTGAAAGTTTGCGTGACTTATGTGTTTTGTTGGTTTAACTTTACTTTAATAATATGAAAGCAAACACAAAAATGGTGTCTTTGTTGCAGCAGTTTTAGTATTTGAATAAAAGTAACCGTTATATGGGTAAAGGGGAAAATTGATTTAACTTGCGTTATAGCTATAATAGGGTTCTTGAAATTGATGGTCCACAATTTCAAATAATAATGCAGTGAGATAGGACATGGCTTCTAAGTGGTTACATAATGCACAAAGCCCTAGCATTTAATAAGGTGTTGAATTTGACTTGTTGAAAAGGATATTAAGATTGTTGCGTTGCGTGGCATGGGTCAAGTCAAGTGAATCAAATTATATTTAGAAGTCTGAGCAGAAAAGGATAAAAGGACTCTAGCGGGCTCAAAAAATGTATGCAGTTTAAGTTGGAGCACATATATACATACCTACACCTATACAACATTTAGTCAGATTTTGATTTGTTCAACTTAAGGTTCTATAAAAGACTACTTATATCTTATTTGTACACCGATATAAATACAAAATAAATTGAATTGAATTGAATTGAATTTAATTGAATTGAAATGAGTTACATCACTATGAGTTATATCGCTAAAATAAATAGAATAGAATAGAATAGAATTGAATTGAATTGAATTGAATTGAATTAAATTGAATTGAATTGAATGGAATTGAATTGAATTGAATTGAATTGAATTGAATTAAATTAAATTGAATTGAATTGAATTGAATTGAATTGAATTGAATTGAATTGAATTGAATTGAATTGAATTGAATTGAATTGAATTGAATTGAATTGAATTGAATTGAATTGAATTGAATTGAATTGAAATGAATTGAATTGAATTGAATTGAATTAAATGGAATTGACTTGATTGAGTTGTCATGCTTGAACGAATTTTTTGCGAATTGGGTAAGATATTTTGACGCCTTAAGTATCCATCGACTCCATAATAGTCCAGTCAGGCCACCAAAATCCCTGCGCTTTTTGTTTTTGTGTGCGCTTATGATACGATAAGGATGAAATTTAGCTTAGGTGTCATTGTTGTAGTCCTGTCACTCGGACACCTATTTCAAAAATGGCACCCAATTAATGCAAAATGACAAAATAAAAAAAACACGTCAATTACTTGGAAAATTTCCATGATTAAGAGTTGAGTAGACGCACCTTCGGGTAAAATGTCAATATTACCAGTTTTTTTAGGAAATGCTTTCTTGTATGTCAAAGGGTTGTAGGTATGTACCTCCACTTTCTTGACAAAAGCCTCCAGGTGCTAAACGCGTTTTGGGAAATACTTAACTATTAAAAATAGGCGTTGAGTAGACGCACCTTCGGTTTAAATTGATGGAACATACTTTTTACTATGTCAAAGGGTGGGGTGGGACCTCGACTCCCTTGGTAATTTCTATTATTTTGAACATGAAAAAAGTTGCAGAAACACCTCAAGATGCCAAACGCGTGTTGGGAAATAAGTTTTTTCATGTTAAAAAAAAATGTATGTTCCCACAAAATAGCAACACTAATATTTTTACTTTTTGACGTTAGTTCTTTAGAAGTCAGTCCATTGCATGAAATTTCTGGGGTTGTTATGTATTTAATATAAATAACTGATATTTAATGCTCCACTGAAAACTTATATTCCAGAACTGACCTTTTTGTAATATGCTGACAGTATCATTATGTCAAATTGTCTACAATTGTAACAGAATCACGATACAAAAAAAGAAAAAAACAAATCGAAGGTACCTATACATTATGTACATATTCACAGCACCAGAAATCCATTGTTTGTATGTATGTAATTCCTCATTAGCATTTGACGGATGACGCAAACACGACATCATCATGTCCGACAGTGACTACTATTTTGTGCAATAATTTCCTAGCAAAACAGAGATAAATGACACTGCATGAAGGAAGTGGATAAAGGGTATGTTTGTACGTACATACCTACGTACAAGCAGGAGGTAGGTATTATTCGATATAAGCACAAATCTTCACTGATCTCATTTCGCATGCTGTTTCTCCGGAAATCATGTTTCTACAGCATGTTAAAACCGCTTCATCGAACACACCTCCAAAGCATCAGAATACCTGTCATCAAAAACAACAGCAGTGATAAGATCGACCGACGGGTGCCCTCAATACCTATAAGTACGAATACGAACATCATCTGTATACCCATATTGTATATAGGTGCAATTCAATCCAATCAATGACTCTATAACCCTTGAAATCGTATTCAACCATCGACGTACGGTGACTAATGTCACTTTCATCTCTGTTGATGGTGTTTTTGTGGTGTGTATATTATATATTGTTCTGCTATACACTGTTTTTGGTATTGGGTCCTCCCATTAAGGATATGACGGACAATACACAGAGGACAAACGACAGAGGATACAGAAGCACCTATTTTCAGTTTATTCGCTATATTTTAGGGAAATATCTTCAGCAACCGCACACCGGAAAACAATCACAAATTGACATTGTCGCCAGAGTAATCCCCTTTCATAGTTATAGCGTTGATATTGCAGAAACCTTTCCGATACTAAAGTCAAATTCGTATATTATACACACAATTTGATGATTCTCTAACAGACAATAGCGGGGGAATATTTCGTAAGCATAAAATTCATCCACAACATCCTTTCCATCCTTTCGAAAAACTTCAACATAAACTTTTCATCTATTCATGAAAAGTTAATAAGAGAACAAAGCATAGACGAATAGCGGAAAGTGTAAAGTATTTCCGTCGTTATTTTCATCATCACCATCATCGTATCATCGCCGTTGTCCCTTTTTTGGGCTTTATTTCTTGAACATGCGTTTGCACTTAGAAAATATGCTTTTATCTCATTATTATAACTAAAAAACCAAAAATTATCATCAACCCCAACCACATAAGTGTAATAGCATCGCATAATAATTCTCATCATTATTTGTACTTTAATTAGTGTGTGCAAATGATATAATTACCGACATTCATTCAAGTGTCCTTCTTACTTAGAAATTCTACCTTATTATAAAGTCAATTATAGGATTCTTGAAAAAATATAATAATAAATATGGGAGGAGTAGGTCTGTTTTCTTGAAGGTGGTTCTAAGAAACAATGGCAGCACTAAAAGCCCTATTAATGAAATACCACTATCCCCTGCATAATCCATGTGTTATAGCTTACCAAAGTGAGTTATAAATTAAGACTTCAAAATCTAAAAAAAATAAACAATTAAAATACTTTATTGGCAGAATTTGAGGCTCATCGTCCAAACTGCCATTTTGTAGTTCAGCTAGTTTTTAGTCCAGTCAAATTAGCATTTATATCTACAAAAAATCTTCATCATCATCAAGTCCTGAAACCCCGAACGGGCATAAGGCGCCAACAATTCGATTCCATCCTTCACGGTCTGCAGCTGCAGCTAGGTATTTTAATTACAAAAAATACTGCGTCGACTTTTTTTGTGTTTTAAACGAGGACCTATTTGTACGTGTGAATCCACAACGTTCGAAGAAAAGCACCCATGCGTTGTCCGGCATTTTGAAAGAGGCTTTGAGAAGCGTGAACTCGATTTTCTCGGCTCCTATCACACTTAAGACTTAGCCCCACTTTCACAGTCTCGTTTAAACCTTGAACTGAGTTCAATTGTTCTGCTGATAAAGTTTGAACCAAAAGTGGAGTTTAAATTCCCGCTGTGGAATTAGAGTTATGTATATATTTTTTTTTAATTTTGTAAGTCGAAATATCTTCTACAACTTTCGTTTATAAACATTTTTGAAACCTTTTTCACAATGGACCAGATTCCTATACATTTGTGCTCATTTTCCTATTGGGGGTAAAAAGTTATATTTTTTCCCGATATAAGAAACTTTGTCAGGTTGTATTTCTGACAGTTTTTGTCGCACATTAATATACCAAAATGTAGGAAATAAAGTGTTCTATACAAAAAACTAGGTATTTTTTTTTTACGATAAGATGAACATGAGGCAAGATAAACGTTAAAAACAATTTTTTACTTCAAAATCTTGACGTTTTTCGGCAATAATTTTTTTCGGAAAGGGGTTTCAAAATTGATTGTGAACAAAAGTTTCAGAAGATATTTTGACGTACAAAATTAAAAAATATGTAACTCTTGATTGATAGGAGCCGAGAAAATTGAACTCACGCTTTTCAAAGCCTTTTTCTAAATGGCGGACAACGCATGGGCTTTTTTTTATGTGAACTTTGTGGTTTAACACTCTCCGATAGGTACTTTTTTAGAAACAAAAAAAATTCGATGCATTATTTTTCGCAGATATTTTGAATTATTTTATTTAATTTTACTGAACTACTCTGTATTAGAATTCCCGCTTAAAAAGACGTTACACCTATTTTGTTTTTTGGTGGGAAATTTAGATAAGTGTCCCTGACGTCTATCTTGTTGAATTCAACTATAAGAAACCACTTACAAATTTGTAAAGGAGGTTTGGGGCCATAGCTTTTTAAAACATAGTTTTTCAAAATTGTGAAATTTTCCATTCATATTTTATTTTATTTTGCTGTTAAAAAAAGTTAAATTTTTGTTTCAGCCATAAGAATCTTCTCAGTGTTTAGGAATAAGGTTTTGACTAACTGTGACAGAGCACACAACAATTTGCAACAGTTATTCTTCGCTTACTTAAGCCTAGTACATACTTGGGAATCATGTCGTAAATCCATGCTTAATTTGCATTTTTCTTCACTCGTGAACGTGCTCGTGAAGGTGTATGGAGCGAGTTTCCGTTCACGAGCAATTCCCGTGCAAAATATACGGGAGCTCTTGGTGAACATTGACAGTTCGATTACTAAAGAAAAATGCCTCATGGAGGCATTGTGGCTTTAAACGTCAAACGTTCACAATACATTCGCGAGTCTGTTCCAGTTCCAGTGAGCAATGTCAAAAAATCACTTTCTGTACTGGTTATTGTTCACTTTACGAGGAATTATGTAGGCTTTATTTTTGCACCTGTAATGCTGTCCGAAGATTTCATATAGTGGAGACAAGATAAAAGGAGACTGGCCTCTTACTACCTAATGAATGGTTATATCTCTCCACTCACTGTGAAGTTCTATCTTATTTTATTCTTCTTTAAGTCTAGTACGCTGCTGATGCGAAATGAAATTTTTAGTTGGTCTTCAACAAGACAACGAAAACGCAGCGAAAAAATATTCATTGACAGTTATACCAATTCAAAAAATCAAAACAAATGCAACTGAAAAAAAAGAACACAGACAGCCACGCTGGCGCTGTAATGAAAGAAACAACAAAAATACACACGAAACACCACAAATGTCATTTTTCCGCACACAATAAATGGCCTGGGTAATTAATTGTGTGCGAAAAAAGAGTGTAGACTTCTCCAAAAAATATGCAACAATTTTCAATTTCGTTCATCGAACAGCGTACTGCAGAACGAAAAGTAAAACTAAATTTTTCGTTTATGATTTCGTTGTGTCATTTTTGTATGGAATTTTTCGTTTCGCATCAGCAGCGTACTAGGCTTTACGTTATAATGGTCACTAAATTTTTACAGAGTTTTTTGCGATTTTTTCTGGAAATAGTTTACTTATCTGACATGGGGTCCATTTGGACCCCATACTGTATTGAAAATCTTACAAAAATCTAATTTTTTAGTAAATTAGGTATTTCTTAATAAGAAGATTGTTAAACTCACCCCTATTACGATTGTCAATTATCAATTTGAGAGTTGATAAACCTTGAAAATTGGTCAACAATTCTTTTACATTTTTTAATTTTCTTGTTATAAGCACTTGTTATAAGCAACTGTCTGCATAATTCTCAATGATCAATTCCAATAGACATTTGATGCATTGAATTTTTTGAATTCAACAAAGTTTTTGATGACCTTATGACTTGTCTAATTAAATTTCAACTTCACTGTTTTGAAAATTTTTGAAAATCATTCATACATTTGTTTAAAAAAATTATAATTGAATAATTTATCATAGATATTAAAAAAAAATTCATAGAAAGCTTTGTGGGGTCCATTTGGACCTCATGTCCGTTTGAACTGACTTTTACCGTGTTGTAAGGGAGGGTTAAAAATCCAAGCCTAATATTAAAATCCAAAAACTCTCAAGCTTTCTTACCCAACTATAAAGATGGGTTCATACATTTTATGAAGGCTTGTTCCATTTTATTCCATCACCATCCGTTTGTTCAATTATTATTTGCGATATATTTTGGTTTTGCTTTTGTTGTAAGGACTTCAAAACTTTTTCGAGTTTTATTTCTAGTAAGATTAACTTAATTTAGTCGTGGTTAACAAATTTGACTATCTTTAGGTTAACAAAAACGATTTTAAGGTTAAACTAGGATAACGAAAATCAGTAGCGAATCTAGGAATTGCCTCTGATAGAAAACTATTATGATAGAAAACTATCGTGATAGAAAACTATCATGATAGAAAACTATCATGACAGAAAACAATCATGATAGAAAACTATCATGATAGAAAAATACTATGCATATTGCATGTTGCATGATCTATGCAGATATACGCAGTTCTCCGCAGAAATACGCATATCTACACACGTTGACGCAGTCATACAAAGATATACGTTGATCTTCGCAGATATACACAGATACCTTCAGGTCTACGAAAAAGTACGCAGATATGCGCTGGCCTACGCAGATATACGCATATCTCTCAAGATCTTCGTAGATATACGCACATATACGCAGATATACCTACGCAGATCTTCGCAGATATACGCAGGTTTACGCTGGGCTACGCAGATATACGCAGAAATGCGCAGATATAAGCAGATACCCAAGATACCCGCAGGTCTACGTAGATATACGCTGATATACGCAGGTCTAAGCATATATACTCAAATATACGCAGATCTACGAATATATGCACTGAAATACGTAGATCTACGTAGACATACGCATATCTGCACAGATAGACGCAGATATAGGCAGATATACGCAGGACAATGCAGATATACGCAAGTCTTCGCAGATATAGGAAAGCCTTCCCAGTTTTACGTGGATATACGCAAATATACGCATATTTACGCAGACAGACGCAGACAAACGCAGATATTTGTATACGCATATGCGCGTAGATACCGGCATTTATAAGTAGATATACGCTTATCTACACACATGCAGATATACTCAGAAATACGCAGATGTACGGAGGTCTTAGCAGATGTACGCAGATATACGCAGATCTAAAGTGATATACGCAGATATACGAAGAAATACGCAAGTTTACGCAAGCCTACGCAAGTATACGCAGATATACGCAAATACATGCTGGGTAACGCAAATATACGTAGATCTACGCAGATATATGCAAAAATACGCAGATAATCGTTTATCTACGCAGATATATGCAGCTAAATGCAGACATACGCAGGTCTATGCAGAAATACGCAGATATACGCTGGGTTTGGTAGATATATCCAGATCTACGCCATTTTACGCAGATAATAGCAGATATACGCATATGTACGCAGACCTATGCAGATATACGAATATCTACGCAGACAGACGCAGATATACGTTGATCTACGAAGATAACCGCAGTTCTACATAGATAAACGCAGATATACAATCATCATAGAAAAGCATCATGACAGAAAACTATCATGATAGAAAACTATCATGATAGAAAAAACTATCGTGATAGAAAACTATCATGATAGAAAACTATCGTGATAGAAAACTATCACGATAGAAAATTATCATGATAGAAAACTATCATGATAGAATACTATCGTACTAGAAAACTATCATGATACAAAACTATCATGATAGAAAACTATCATGATAGAAAACTATCATGATAGAAAACTATCGTGATAGAAAACTATCATGATAGAAAACTATCGTGATAGAAAACTATTATGATAGAAAACTATCGTGATAGAAAACTATCGTGATAGAAAACTATCGTGATAGAAAACTATCATGATAGAAAACTATCATGATAGAAAATTATCGTGATAGAAAACTACCGTGATAGAAAACTATCGTGATAGAAAACTATCATGATAGAAATCTATCATGATAGAAAACTATCGTGATAGAAAACTATCGTGATAGAAAACTATCATGATAGAAAACTATCATGATAGAAAACTATCGTGATAGAAAACTATCGTGATAAAAAACTATCATGATAGAAAACTATCGTGATAGAAAACTATCATGATAGAAAACTATCATGATAGAAAACTATCGTGATAGAAAACTTTCATGATAGAAAACTATCGTGATAGAAAGCTTTCATGATAGAAAACTATCGTGATAGAAAACTATCGTGATAGAAAACTATCGTAATAGAAAACTATCATGATAGAAAACTATTGTGATAGAAAACTATCGTGATAGAAAACTATCATGATAGAAAACTATCATGATAGAAAACTATCATGATAGAAAACTATCGTGATAGAAAACTATCATAATAGAAAACTATCATGATAGAAAACTATCATGAGAGAAAACTATCATGATAGAAAACTATCGTGATAGAAAACTATCATGATAGAAAACTATCGTGATAGAAAACTATCATGATAGAAAACTATCATGATAGAAAACTATCGTGAAAGAAAACTATCATGATAGAAAACTATCATGATAGAAAACTATCATGATAGAAAACTATCATGATAGAAAACTATCATGATAGAAAACTATCATGATAGAAAACTATCGTGATAGAAAACTTTCATGATAGAAAACTATCATGATAGAAAACTATCATGATAGAAAACTATCGTGATAGAAAACTATCATGATAGAAAACTATCATGATAGAAAACTATCATGATAGAAAACTATCATGATAGAAAACTATCATGATAGAAAACTATCGTGATAGAAAACTATCATGATAGAAAAGTATCGTGATAGAAAACTATCATGATAGAAAACTATCATGATAGAAAACTATCATGATAGAAAACTATCGTGATAGAAAATTATCGTGATAGAAAACTATCGTGATAGAAAACTATCACGATAGAAAACTATCATGATAGAAAACTATCATGATAGAAAACTATCATGATAGAAAACTATCATGATAGAAAACTATCATGATAGAAAACTATCATGATAGAAAACTATCATGATAGAAAACTATCGTGATAGAAAACTTTCATGATAGAAAACTATCATGATAGAAAACTATCATGATAGAAAACTATCGTGATAGATAACTATCATGATAGAAAACTATCGTGATAGAAAACTATTATGATAGAAAACTATCGTGATAGAAAACTATCGTGATAGAAAACTATCGTGATAGAAAACTATCATGATAGAAAACTATCGTGATAGAAAACTATCATGATAGAAAACTATCGTGATAGAAAACTATTATGATAGAAAACTATCGTGATAGAAAACTATCGTGATAGAAAACTATCGTGATAGAAAACTATCATGATAGAAAACTATCATGATAGAAAATTATCGTGATAGAAAACTACCGTGATAGAAAACTATCGTGATAGAAAACTATCATGATAGAAATCTATCATGATAGAAAACTATCATGATAGAAAACTATCATGATAGAAAACTATCGTGATAGAAAACTATCGTGATAGAAAACTATCGTGATAGAAAACTATCATGATAGAAAACTATCATGATAGAAAATTATCGTGATAGAAAACTACCGTGATAGAAAACTATCGTGATAGAAAACTATCATGATAGAAATCTATCATGATAGAAAACTATCGTGATAGAAAACTATCGTGATAGAAAACTATCATGATAGAAAACTATCATGATAGAAAACTATCGTGATAGAAAACTATCGTGATAAAAAACTATCATGATAGAAAACTATCGTGATAGAAAACTATCATGATAGAAAACTATCATGATAGAAAACTATCGTGATAGAAAACTTTCATGATAGAAAACTATCGTGATAGAAAGCTTTCATGATAGAAAACTATCGTGATAGAAAACTATCGTGATAGAAAACTATCGTAATAGAAAACTATCATGATAGAAAACTATTGTGATAGAAAACTATCGTGATAGAAAACTATCATGATAGAAAACTATCATGATAGAAAACTATCATGATAGAAAACTATCGTGATAGAAAACTATTATGATGGAAAACTATCGTGATAGAAAACTATCGTGATAGAAAACTATTATGATAGAAAACTATCGTGATAGAAAACTATCGTGATAGAAAACTATCGTGATAGAAAACTATCATGATAGAAAACTATCATGATAGAAAATTATCGTGATAGAAAACTACCGTGATAGAAAACTATCGTGATAGAAAACTATCATGATAGAAATCTATCATGATAGAAAACTATCATGATAGAAAACTATCATGATAGAAAACTATCGTGATAGAAAACTATCGTGATAGAAAACTTTCATGATAGAAAACTATCGTGATAGAAAGCTTTCATGATAGAAAACTATCGTGATAGAAAACTATCATGATAGAAAACTATCGTGATAGAAAGCTTTCATGATAGAAAACTATCGTGATAGAAAACTATCGTGATAGAAAGCTTTCATGATAGAAAACTATCGTAATAGAAAACTATCATGATAGAAAACTATCATGATAGAAAACTATCGTGATAGAAAACTTTCATGATAGAAAACTATCGTGATAGAAAGCTTTCATGATAGAAAACTATCGTGATAGAAAACTATCATGATAGAAAACTTTCATGATAGAAAACTATCGTGATAGAAAGCTTTCATGATAGAAAACTATCGTGATAGAAAACTATCATGATAGAAAACTATCATGATAGAAAACTATCGTGATAGAAAACTATCATGATAGAAAACTATCATGATAGAAAACTATCGTGATAGAAAACTTTCATGATAGAAAACTATCGTGATAGATAACTATCATGATAGAAAACTATCATGATAGAAAACTATCATGATAGAAAACTATCATGATAGAAAACTATCGTGATAGAAAACTATCGTGATAGAAAACTATCGTGATAGAAAACTATCATGATAGAAAACTATCATGATAGAAAATTATCGTGATAGAAAACTACCGTGATAGAAAACTATCGTGATAGAAAACTATCATGATAGAAATCTATCATGATAGAAAACTATCGTGATAGAAAACTATCGTGATAGAAAACTATCATGATAGAAAACTATCATGATAGAAAACTATCGTGATAGAAAACTATCGTGATAAAAAACTATCATGATAGAAAACTATCGTGATAGAAAACTATCATGATAGAAAACTATCATGATAGAAAACTATCGTGATAGAAAACTTTCATGATAGAAAACTATCGTGATAGATAACTATCATGATAGAAAACTATCGTAATAGAAAACTATCATGATAGAAAACTATCATGATAGAAAACTATCGTGATAGAAAACTATCGTGATAGAAAACTATCATGATAGAAATCTATCATGATAGAAAACTATCATGATAGAAAACTATCATGATAGAAAACTATCGTGATAGAAAACTATCGTGATAGAAAACTATCGTGATAGAAAACTATCATGATAGAAAACTATCATGATAGAAAATTATCGTGATAGAAAACTACCGTGATAGAAAACTTTCATGATAGAAAACTATCGTGATAGAAAGCTTTCATGATAGAAAACTATCGTGATAGATAACTATCATGATAGAAAACTATCGTAATAGAAAACTATCATGATAGAAAACTATCATGATAGAAAACTATCGTGATAGAAAACTATCGTGATAGAAAACTATCATGATAGAAATCTATCATGATAGAAAACTATCATGATAGAAAACTATCATGATAGAAAACTATCGTGATAGATAACTATCATGATAGAAAACTATCGTAATAGAAAACTATCATGATAGAAAACTTTCATGATAGAAAACTATCGTGATAGAAAGCTTTCATGATAGAAAACTATCGTAATAGAAAACTATCATGATAGAAAACTATCATGATAGAAAACTATCGTGATAGAAAACTTTCATGATAGAAAACTATCGTGATAGAAAGCTTTCATGATAGAAAACTATCGTGATAGAAAACTATCATGATAGAAAACTATCGTGATAGAAAACTATCATGATAGAAAACTATCGTGATAGAAAACTATTATGATAGAAAACTATCGTGATAGAAAACTATCGTGATAGAAAACTATCGTGATAGAAAACTATCATGATAGAAAACTATCATGATAGAAAATTATCGTGATAGAAAACTACCGTGATAGAAAACTATCGTGATAGAAAACTATCATGATAGAAATCTATCATGATAGAAAACTATCATGATAGAAAACTATCATGATAGAAAACTATCGTGATAGAAAACTATCGTGATAGAAAACTATCGTGATAGAAAACTATCATGATAGAAAACTATCGTGATAGAAAACTATTATGATAGAAAACTATCGTGATAGAAAACTATCGTGATAGAAAACTATCATGATAGAAAACTATCGTGATAGAAAACTATTATGATAGAAAACTATCGTGATAGATAACTATCATGATAGAAAACTATCGTAATAGAAAACTATCATGATAGAAAACTATCATGATAGAAAACTATCGTGATAGAAAACTATCGTGATAGAAAACTATCGTGATAGAAAACTATCATGATAGAAAACTATCATGATAGAAAATTATCGTGATAGAAAACTACCGTGATAGAAAACTATCGTGATAGAAAACTATCATGATAGAAAACTATCGTGATAGAAAACTATTATGATAGAAAACTATCGTGATAGAAAACTATCGTGATAGAAAACTATCGTGATAGAAAACTATCATGATAGAAAACTATCATGATAGAAAATTATCGTGATAGAAAACTACCGTGATAGAAAACTATCGTGATAGAAAACTATCATGATAGAAATCTATCATGATAGAAAACTATCGTGATAGAAAACTATCGTGATAGAAAACTATCATGATAGAAAACTATCATGATAGAAAACTATCGTGATAGAAAACTATCGTGATAAAAAACTATCATGATAGAAAACTATCGTGATAGAAAACTATCATGATAGAAAACTATCATGATAGAAAACTATCGTGATAGAAAACTTTCATGATAGAAAACTATCGTGATAGAAAGCTTTCATGATAGAAAACTATCGTGATAGAAAACTATCGTGATAGAAAACTATCGTAATAGAAAACTATCATGATAGAAAACTATCGTGATAGAAAACTATCGTGATAGAAAACTATCATGATAGAAAACTATCATGATAGAAAACTATCGTGATAGAAAACTATCGTGATAAAAAACTATCATGATAGAAAACTATCGTGATAGAAAACTATCATGATAGAAAACTATCATGATAGAAAACTATCGTGATAGAAAACTTTCATGATAGAAAACTATCGTGATAGAAAGCTTTCATGATAGAAAACTATCGTGATAGAAAACTATCGTGATAGAAAACTATCGTAATAGAAAACTATCATGATAGAAAACTATCGTGATAGAAAACTATCATGATAGAAAACTATCATGATAGAAAACTATCGTGATAGAAAACTTTCATGATAGAAAACTATCGTGATAGATAACTATCATGATAGAAAACTATCGTGATAGAAAACTATTATGATAGAAAACTATCGTGATAGAAAACTATCGTGATAGAAAACTATCGTGATAGAAAACTATCATGATAGAAAACTATCGTGATAGAAAACTATCATGATAGAAAACTATCGTGATAGAAAACTATTATGATAGAAAACTATCGTGATAGAAAACTATCGTGATAGAATACTATCGTACTAGAAAACTATCATGATACAAAACTATCATGATAGAAAACTATCATGATAGAAAACTATCATGATAGAAAACTATCGTGATAGAAAACTATCATGATAGAAAACTATCGTGATAGAAAACTATTATGATAGAAAACTATCGTGATAGAAAACTATCGTGATAGAAAACTATCATGATAGAAATCTATCATGATAGAAAACTATCATGATAGAAAACTATCATGATAGAAAACTATCGTGATAGATAACTATCATGATAGAAAACTATCGTAATAGAAAACTATCATGATAGAAAACTTTCATGATAGAAAACTATCGTGATAGAAAGCTTTCATGATAGAAAACTATCGTAATAGAAAACTATCATGATAGAAAACTATCATGATAGAAAACTATCGTGATAGAAAACTTTCATGATAGAAAACTATCGTGATAGAAAGCTTTCATGATAGAAAACTATCGTGATAGAAAACTATCATGATAGAAAACTATCGTGATAGAAAACTATCATGATAGAAAACTATCGTGATAGAAAACTATTATGATAGAAAACTATCGTGATAGAAAACTATCGTGATAGAAAACTATCGTGATAGAAAACTATCATGATAGAAAACTATCATGATAGAAAATTATCGTGATAGAAAACTACCGTGATAGAAAACTATCGTGATAGAAAACTATCATGATAGAAATCTATCATGATAGAAAACTATCATGATAGAAAACTATCATGATAGAAAACTATCGTGATAGAAAACTATCGTGATAGAAAACTATCGTGATAGAAAACTATCATGATAGAAAACTATCATGATAGAAAATTATCGTGATAGAAAACTACCGTGATAGAAAACTATCGTGATAGAAAACTATCATGATAGAAATCTATCATGATAGAAAACTATCGTGATAGAAAACTATCGTGATAGAAAACTATCATGATAGAAAACTATCATGATAGAAAACTATCGTGATAGAAAACTATCGTGATAAAAAACTATCATGATAGAAAACTATCGTGATAGAAAACTATCATGATAGAAAACTATCATGATAGAAAACTATCGTGATAGAAAACTTTCATGATAGAAAACTATCGTGATAGATAACTATCATGATAGAAAACTATCGTGATAGAAAACTATTATGATAGAAAACTATCGTGATAGAAAACTATCGTGATAGAAAACTATCGTGATAGAAAACTATCATGATAGAAAACTATCGTGATAGAAAACTATCATGATAGAAAACTATCGTGATAGAAAACTATTATGATAGAAAACTATCGTGATAGAAAACTATCGTGATAGAATACTATCGTACTAGAAAACTATCATGATACAAAACTATCATGATAGAAAACTATCATGATAGAAAACTATCATGATAGAAAACTATCGTGATAGAAAACTATCATGATAGAAAACTATCGTGATAGAAAACTATTATGATAGAAAACTATCGTGATAGAAAACTATCGTGATAGAAAACTATCGTGATAGAAAACTATCATGATAGAAAACTATCATGATAGAAAATTATCGTGATAGAAAACTACCGTGATAGAAAACTATCGTGATAGAAAACTATCATGATAGAAATCTATCATGATAGAAAACTATCGTGATAGAAAACTATCGTGATAGAAAACTATCATGATAGAAAACTATCATGATAGAAAACTATCGTGATAGAAAACTATCGTGATAAAAAACTATCATGATAGAAAACTATCGTGATAGAAAACTATCATGATAGAAAACTATCATGATAGAAAACTATCGTGATAGAAAACTTTCATGATAGAAAACTATCGTGATAGAAAGCTTTCATGATAGAAAACTATCGTGATAGAAAACTATCGTGATAGAAAACTATCGTAATAGAAAACTATCATGATAGAAAACTATTGTGATAGAAAACTATCGTGATAGAAAACTATCATGATAGAAAACTATCATGATAGAAAACTATCATGATAGAAAACTATCGTGATAGAAAACTATCATAATAGAAAACTATCATGATAGAAAACTATCATGAGAGAAAACTATCATGATAGAAAACTATCGTGATAGAAAACTATCATGATTAGAAAACTATCGTGATAGAAAACTATCATGATAGAAAACTATCATGATAGAAAACTATCGTGAAAGAAAACTATCATGATAGAAAACTATCATGATAGAAAACTATCATGATAGAAAACTATCATGATAGAAAACTATCATGATAGAAAACTATCATGATAGAAAACTATCGTGATAGAAAACTTTCATGATAGAAAACTATCATGATAGAAAACTATCATGATAGAAAACTATCGTGATAGAAAACTATCATGATAGAAAACTATCATGATAGAAAACTATCATGATAGAAAACTATCATGATAGAAAACTATCATGATAGAAAACTATCGTGATAGAAAACTATCATGATAGAAAAGTATCGTGATAGAAAACTATCATGATAGAAAACTATCATGATAGAAAACTATCATGATAGAAAACTATCGTGATAGAAAATTATCGTGATAGAAAACTATCGTGATAGAAAACTATCACGATAGAAAACTATCATGATAGAAAACTATCATGATAGAAAACTATCATGATAGAAAACTATCATGATAGAAAACTATCATGATAGAAAACTATCATGATAGAAAACTATCATGATAGAAAACTATCGTGATAGAAAACTTTCATGATAGAAAACTATCATGATAGAAAACTATCATGATAGAAAACTATCGTGATAGATAACTATCATGATAAAAAACTATCATGATAGAAAACTATCATGATAGAAAACTATCGTGATAGAAAACTATCATGATAGAAAACTATCGTGATAGAAAACTATCGTGATAGAAAACTATCATGATAGAAAACTATCATGATAGAAAACTATCATGATAGAAAACTATCGTGATAGAAAACTATCATGATAGAAAACTATCATGATAGAAAACTATCATGATAGAAAACTATCGTGATAGAAAACTATCGTGATAGAAAAATATCATGATAGAAAACTATCGCGATAGAAAACTATCGTAATAGAAAACTATTATGATAGAAAACTATCGTGATAGAAAACTATCATGATAGAAAACTATCATGATAGAAAACTATCATAATAGAAAACTATCATGATAGAAAACTATCGTGATAGAAAACTATCATGATAGAAAACTATCGTGATAGAAAACTATCGTGATAGAAAACTATCATGATAGAAAACTATCGTGATAGAAAACTATCGTGATAGAAAACTATCGTGATAGAAAACTATCATGATAGAAAACTATCGTGATAGAAAACTATCGTGATAGAAAACTATCATGATAGAAAACTATCACGATAGAAAACTATCATGATAGAAAACTATCATGATAGAAAACTATCATGATAGAAAACTATCGTGATAGAAAACTATCATGATAGAAAACTATCATGATAGAAAACTATCATGAAAGAAAAATATCATGATAGAAAACTATCGTGATAGAAAACTATCGTGATAGAAAACTATCATGATAGAAAACTATCGTGATAGAAAACTATCATGATAGAAAACTATCGTGATAGAAAACAATCATGATAGAAAACTATCGTGATAGAAAACTATCATGAAAGAAAACTATCATGATAGAAAACTATCGTGATAGAAAATTATCATGATAGAAAACTATCGTGATAGAAAACTATCGTGATAGAAAACTATCGTGATAGAAAACTATCATGATAGAAAACTATCATGATAGAAAACTATCGTGATAGAAAACTATCATGATAGAAAACTATCATGATAGAAAACTATCGTGATAGAAAACTATCATGATAGAAAACTATCATGATAGAAAACTATCATGAAAGAAAAATATCATGATAGAAAACTATCGTGATAGAAAACTATCGTGATAGAAAACTATCATGATAGAAAACTATCGTGATAGAAAACTATCGTGATAGAAAACTATCTTGATAGAAAACTATCATGATAGAAAACTATCGTGATAGATAACTATCGTGATAGAAAACTATCATGATAGAAAACTATCATGATAAAAAACTATCGTGATAGAAAACTATCATGATAGAAAACTATCATGATAGAAAACTATCATGATAGAAAACTATCGTGATAGATAACTATCGTGATAGAAAACTATCATGATAGAAAACTATCATGATAAAAAACTATCGTGATAGAAAACTATCGTGATAGAAAACTATCTTGATAGAAAACTATCATGATAGAAAACTATCGTGATAGATAACTATCGTGATAGAAAACTATCATGATAGAAAACTATCATGATAAAAAACTATCGTGATAGAAAACTATCGTGATAGAAAACTATCTTGATAGAAAACTATCATGATAGAAAACTATCGTGATAGATAACTATCGTGATAGAAAACTATCATGATAGAAAACTATCGTGATAGAAAACTATCGTGATAGAAAACTATCTTGATAGAAAACATGATAGAAAACTATCGTGATAGAAAACTATCATGATAGAAAACTATCGTGATAGAAAACTATCGTGATAGAAAACTATCATGATAGAAAACTATCATGATTGAAATCTATCGTGATAGAAAACCGTCGAGATAAGTTGCATGTTGCATGTTGCATGTTGCATGTTGCATGTTGCATGTTGCATGTTGCATGTTGCATGTTGCATGTTGCATGTTGCATGTTGCATGTTGCATGTTGCATGTTGCATGTTGCATGTTCAGTTGCATGTTGCATGTTGCATGTTGCATGTTGCATGTTGCATGTTGCATGTTGCATGTTGCATGTTGCATGTTGCATGTTGCATGTTGCATGTTGCATGTTGCATGTTGCATGTTGCATGTTGCATGTTGCATGTTGCATGTTGCATGTTGCATGTTGCATGTTGCATGTTGCATGTTGCATGTTGCATGTTGCATGTTGCATGTTGCATGTTGCATGTTGCATGTTGCATGTTGCATGTTGCATGTTGCATGTTGCATGTTGCATGTTGCATGTTGCATGTTGCATGTTGCATGTTGCATGTTGCATGTTGCATGTTGCATGTTGCATGTTGCATGTTGCATGTTGCATGTTGCATGTTGCATGTTGCATGTTGCATGTTGCATGTTGCATGTTGCATGTTGCATGTTGCATGTTGCATGTTGCATGTTGCATGTTGCATGTTGCATGTTGCATGTTGCATGTTGCATGTTGCATGTTGCATGTTGCATGTTGCATGTTGCATGTTGCATGTTGCATGTTGCATGTTGCATGTTGCATGTTGCATGTTGCATGTTGCATGTTGCATGTTGCATGTTGCATGTTGCATGTTGCATGTTGCATGTTGCATGTTGCATGT
The DNA here is from genome assembly GCA_963921185.1 of Dasysyrphus tricinctus. Taxonomy (NCBI): domain Eukaryota; kingdom Metazoa; phylum Arthropoda; class Insecta; order Diptera; family Syrphidae; genus Dasysyrphus; species Dasysyrphus tricinctus. The sequence goes on from OY992532.1 coordinate 238,103,442, forward strand.
TGCATGTTGCATGTTGCATGTTGCATGTTGCATGTTGCATGTTGCATGTTGCATGTTGCATGTTGCATGTTGCATGTTGCATGTTGCATGTTGCATGTTGCATGTTGCATGTTGCATGTTGCATGTTGCATGTTGCATGTTGCATGTTGCATGTTGCATGTTGCATGTTGCATGTTGCATGTTGCATTGCATGTTGCATGTTGCATGTTGCATGTTGCATGTTGCATGTTGCATGTTGCATGTTGCATGTTGCATGTTGCATGTTGCATGTTGCATGTTGCATGTTGCATGTTGCATGTTGCATGTTGCATGTTGCATGTTGCATGTTGCATGTTGCATGTTGCATGTTGCATGTTGCATGTTGCATGTTGCATGTTGCATGTTGTGTTGCATGTTGCATGTTGCATGTTGCATGTTGCATGTTGCATGTTGCATGTTGCATGTTGCATGTTGCATGTTGCATGTTGCATGTTGCATGTTGCATGTTGCATGTTGCATGTTGCATGTTGCATGTTGCATGTTGCATGTTGCATGTTGCATGTTGCATGTTGCATGTTGCATGTTGCATGTTGCATGTTTGCATGTTGCATGTTGCATGTTGCATGTTGCATGTTGCATGTTGCATGTTGCATGTTGCATGTTGCATGTTGCATGTTGCATGTTGCATGTTGCATGTTGCATGTTGCATGTTGCATGTTGCATGTTGCATGTTGCATGTTGCATGTTGCATGTTGCATGTTGCATGTTGCATGTTGCATGTTGCATGTTGCATGTTGCATTGTTGCATGTTGCATGTTGCATGTTGCATGTTGCATGTTGCATGTTGCATGTTGCATGTTGCATGTTGCAGTGGTTGCATGTTGCATGTTGCATGTTGCATGTTGCATGTTGCATGTTGCATGTTGCATGTTGCATGTTGCATGTTGCATGTTGCATGTTGCATGTTGCATGTTGCATGTTGCATGTTGCATGTTGCATGTTGCATGTTGCATGTTGCATGTTGCATGTTTGCATGTTGCATGTTGCATGTTGCATGTTGCATGTTGCATGTTGCATGTTGCATGTTGCATGTTGCATGTTGCATGTTGCATGTTGCATGTTGCATGTTGCATGTTGCATGTTGCATGTTGCATGTTGCATGTTGCATGTTGCATGTTGCATGTTGCATGGTTGCATGTTGCATGTTGCATGTTGCATGTTGCATGTTGCATGTTGCATGTTGCATGTTGCATGTTGCATGTTGCATGTTGCATGTTGCATGTTGCATGTTGCATGTTGCATGTTGCATGTTGCATGTTGCATGTTGCATGTTGCATGTTGCATGTTGCATGTGCATGTTGCATGTTGCATGTTGCATGTTGCATGTTGCATGTTGCATGTTGCATGTTGCATGTTGCATGTTGCATGTTGCATGTTGCATGTTGCATGTTGCATGTTGCATGTTGCATGTTGCATGTTGCATGTTGCATGTTGCATGTTGCATGTTGCATGTTGCATGTTGCATGTTGCATGTTGCATGTTGCATGTTGCATGTTGCATGTTGCATGTTGCATGTTGCATGTTGCATGTTGCATGTTGCATGTTGCATGTTGCATGTTGCATGTTGCATGTTGCATGTTGCATGTTGCATGTTGCATGTTGCATGTTGCATGTTGCATGTTGCATGTTGCATGTTGCATGTTGCATGTTGCATGTTGCATGTTGCATGTTGCATGTTGGCATGTTGCATGTTGCATGTTGCATGTTGCATGTTGCATGTTGCATGTTGCATGTTGCATGTTGCATGTTGCATGTTGCATGTTGCATGTTGCATGTTGCATGTTGCATGTTGCATGTTGCATGTTGCATGTTGCATGTTGCATGTTGCATGTTGCATGTTGCATGTTGCATGTTGCATGTTGCATGTTGCATGTTGCATGTTGCATGTTGCATGTTGCATGTGCATGTTGCATGTTGCATGTTGCATGTTGCATGTTTGCATGTTGCATGTTGCATGTTGCATGTTGCATGTTGCATGTTGCATGTTGCATGTTGCATGTTGCATGTTGCATGTTGCATGTTGCATGTTGCATGTTGCATGTTGCATGTTGCATGTTGCATGTTGCATGTTGCATGTTGCATGTTGCATGTTGCATGTTGCATGTTGCATGTTGCATGTTGCATGTTGCATGTTGCATGTTGCATGTTGCATGTTGCATGTTGCATGTTGCATGTTGCATGTTGCATGTTGCATGTTGCATGTTGCATGTTGCATGTTGATGTTGCATGTTGCATGTTGCATGTTGCATGTTGCATGTTCGCATGTTGCATGTTGCATGTTGCATGTTGCATGTTGCATGTTGCATGTTGCATGTTGCATGTTGCATGTTGCATGTTGCATGTTGCATGTTGCATGTTGCATGTTGCATGTTGCATGTTGCATGTTGCATGTTGCATGTTGCATGTTGCATGTTGCATGTTGCATGTTGCATGTTGCATGTTGCATGTTGCATGTTGCATGTTGCATGTTGCATGTTGCATGTTGCATGTTGCATGTTGCATGTTGCATGTTGCATGTTGCATGTTGCATGTTGCATGTTGCATGTTGCATGTTGCATGTTGCATGTTGCATGTTGCATGTTGCATGTTGCATGTTGCATGTTGCATGTTGCATGTTGCATGTTGCATGTTGCATGTTGCATGTTGCATGTTGCATGTTGCATGTTGCATGTTGCATGTTGCATGTTGCATGTTGCATGTTGCATGTTGCATGTTGCATGTTGCATGTTGCATGTTGCATGTTGCATGTTGCATGTTGCATGTTGCATGTTGCATGTTGCATGTTGCATGTTGCATGTTGCATGTTGCATGTTGCATGTTGCATGTTGCATGTTGCATGTTGCATGTTGCATGTTGCATGTTGCATGTTGCATGTTGCATGTTGCATGTTGCATGTTGCATGTTGCATGTTGCATGTTGCATGTTGCATGTTGCATGTTGCATGTTGCATGTTGCATGTTGCATGTTGCATGTTGCATGTTGCATGTTGCATGTTGCATGTTGCATGTTGCATGTTGCATGTTGCATGTTGCATGTTGCATGTTGCATGTTGCATGTTGCATGTTGCATGTTGCATGTTGCATGTTGCATGTTGCATGTTGCATGTTGCATGTTGCATGTTGCATGTTGCATGTTGCATATTGCATATTGCAAGTTGCATGTTGCATTTTGCATGTTGCATGTTGACTCTCAAGCCCTCCTCTTTAGACAGAGTCAAACAAATTTTTCAAAATGCAAAAATATACCCAATGAAAAATTTTGATTTTAAATGGAGCAGCTGTAACTGGTATGTTTCAGCTGTTATTTTTAAAACACACTTTAGCCAACTGTTCATATTTTTAAGTACGCTACACTGTACAAAAAAGTTGTTGGATATTTTAAAAGGAAATTCAAATATCATTGGCCCTGTGTAATAGATCCAAATCTAGCCTAAAGTCGATTTTAACAAAAAATAAAACACAAATTTCGCCAACAAAGCTTAAAGAAGCACCTCAAGCTAAACTTAAAATGATCTAATTTAAACATTCAGGAGGGAAATTTGTGTTTTTTTTTTTCTACGGATTTTTTGTTTAAATCGACTTTAGGCTAGATTCGAAAATATATTTCTCAGGGCCATTCTTTTTATTCCGAGTGTGTTTTGTAGGATTTACACATTAAAACAGTAAATATGCAGATGGTGCAGAATTATTGATCCCACATTTTTTTCCCAACACCAACTAAAAGGCTTGCTCTATTTTAATTTATACCTTATATGTATAACAAAAACCTTCTTTTCTCTGAGTATCCAATCATTAACAAACATTTTTTTTCTAATAATTTCAACTGATTTTTATGAAATATAATGGGTTTTTCAACTTGGCTTTGATAAATCGTTTGTTCTCAAATATTTTTCGCTCTTGATTTTCAATTTAACAAAGTTAAGCTCACCGAAATCTCTAAAATTAAGGTAGAGAATATTGTGGCAAACAATTATTCCGTGTGCTTAATTTTGACACATCGAAAAGTGATGTACCTACAGTTCAGTATGAAACGAAAATTTTAATTTTTAGCTGGGAGTTGCGTACTGCTCAGCTTAAATATTTTGCTAAGTTTTGGAGAGAATTTTGTATGAAAGTGAAATTTAAGAGCAATCCAAAGATATTGTTTTATTTTTTTTAAATAGTTCCTGAACCAAATATTTACAGCCACGCCATTTTTTTTAATGATCCTACCATTTCTTATAATTAATATTAAGAAAATGAATATTTATTAATTTAATAATTAATTTATTTATTGTTTTTAAGGAAAACTAAGAAATCGTCAAAATATCTCCGATCTGCAAAAACAACTAGACATTTTGAGAAAAATCCAATTCCTACCTACAACTTTCACTAAAAAATTATGCTTTCAGAAAATAGAATAAAACGTTGATCTTATAAATTTTATTTTCAATTCTAACAATTATTAATTAAATAAAAAAAAATTGTACATAAATATAAAAATACATTAACTTGCAAGTTACTTACTTAACAGATTATAAAAAGTTATTTACTTTCAAATTCAAATCAAACATTTTAGTAACTTTCTCACTTAGGTACTGTGCAACCATGCACGGCTTAGTGGTGCATTAAAAAATTCCAGCCTCTTCATCTCCTAAACTTCAATATAGACACCTATCTACATATGCAAAAGTTTTTTTTTTGTAATGAACATGAGAGAACTTAGAAAAAAATAAAAGCCCAAAACGTTGTTTCACAAGAGTGCTTAAAGGGTTAACCGAAAGGATAATAAGTTTTTTTCTCCTGTTTTTTCTTTTCCTGGTGGTGCTGAATTAGAAAAGTCTGTCTTCCTTGAATCGACTCAAATGATGGTAATCTGTCGTCACAGATCTTCTTAGCACGCTATGACTTTTTATATTAACAATTCAAAGTGTCAGAAGTTTCATTTGGTGTTGAGGTACATACATTCATACAGGTATATAGCGTACTTTCTTTGATACAAAAAATATATGTACGTAATGTCCTTGTTCTGTGTAGAATTCGTTTCATTCCCATACAACTTGTTGACATGATGAAGTGAACTTTCTTAACAATTTTTTATTTTTTGTTCGTTCTCGCATCTTCCTTGACTGACTGTGCCTGTGCCAGTGTGCTGTGAGTGTAGGTTTCTGCTATAATTTCAAAACTATGATGGGGTACTGCAAGATGGAAAACTAGGTAAGGAACCTACCAACAACGTATATACCATCCTAAGGAAAAGTTTAAATTAATGCCCCACGCCACAGGGAATGGGATTGGGGAATTGTAGATACTGTAATAATAATTCTTCGCTGCCTCAAAAGATTTTCTTAGTTGCTGCGTGATGTTGTTCTTGTCATGTCCACTGGCAACTCAGAATTACGATCCAAAGTGCCTTATTCATGAAGTGAGCAATATTTTATATTTCAACATCAACAACAACACGAATGTTTCACATCTTCAAGGACAACAACCATGATGATGATGATGACGACGAAAGAGGAGGGAGAGAGAGAGTAGGGCCATATGATGCTGTTTTGACTTTTTAACTAAAACAAGAGCATAATCATTCAAAATTTTGCCATTCACAACCGGAGGAGGATGTAGAACCAAAAAGTTATGCATCAGATTTAGGGAATACCATCAGTCGAACTTATACTAATACCATATAAAATGCTAAAAGGATGCCTGACTGTTAATCAAGCCGTCTTGAGGGGATTATTCATATAAAGATTTTAGTCCTCCTATAGTAAAATCACATACACTCACACATACACACACACTTATGGTGATCCAAGAGGACATGTTGATAATCATCTCATTTTCTCTTTATCCTTTTTGACCGGACATTGTATTAAATTCATGGCATGAAGAGCTTATATGAGGTAGGAACTAGTATAGGGAAGCTTCTAGAGGTTGAGACGAGATTCCAGGATGTCGAGAATGGGCGAATTATAGTCATGGGAATAGTAATGTGATGAGCTCTGGGGGCTGGAGGGCAAAACATGTTATTGATTTGTATTAGACTTTTTTTATAGCATTTGCCTTGCTATACCTATGTATTTATTTATATACACATAACATACACTATGGGGTTATGATGATGACGATGAGCTTATTTTTTCTCCCATTTTTTTTTTTATGATTGAAGAGATCATACATGAGAAATGTTAAATTGTTGGTTCATATATGTTTGTGTCTGTGTTATGAGAGATGATTTGTATTTCGCTAAGTGAATTGGAAATGTATATGACTTTACTTAGAAAGAGGAAGTAGAGCTCGCATCACGTATAGCAATACAAGGTTAAGGTTTTGATTTTTATTTTTATATTTGGGATGTGTAGGAAGAAAGTGCACGATCTTTGAATATGAAAAAAATGCCATACTCTATTTTGTAGGTTTGAGATTGATGAGTAGAAATCACTCATTGGGGAATGAATGTGAATGTCAAGAATATTAGCAAAACAAAAATAAACATCAAAATAAAAATAAAAATATACTCTCGTTTAATATTCATATACTTGGATGAGAAAGCAAAATGGTTTTTAGAGAAATATTATGTATATCATGCCAAGTCACTCAAGGTTAGTTGTTTGTATAGATTATATAGATTTTCTGTATTTTTTATGTTAGCAATGTATTTAAGAATGCGAGCTTATTCAAAGGGTAGGCAGGTTTTAGTTTCTATAGGGCTCTGTTAACGCTTTTAATTTAAACGAATACTTTTCCTTTAAGCAAAAACCAACCTTAAAAATCGAAAAATCAAAGATTTTTAAATTTTTTTCTAATAGCGCATAACTTTTTTTCGGATCAAATATCGATTCAAGGCATACTTAAAAAAAAAAAAAAAATGTACGACTGAGCCGCTCGTACTTGCTCTTATGTTCCAGACACTGCAGATGCAGGTTTAAGAAAAATTGTGTATAAAACATGGAAATTATGAAAGAAAAATGTAGAGAAGCATGAAATATCGCATTTAAATTGGCTAAAACAACTCTATTGACAGTCTGAGATGAACAAAAAGAATGCCATCTTAATTCTTGATTGTATGGAAACAAAGCTTAAAATCGTTGGAGTGGTCTTATAAAAAATTTATTTCTTATACATAAAACTCTTAAAAAAATTTTTAGGGAAAATTTTGGTATGCAAATCTTAATTATATATTTAGGTATGTGCCGAAAAAAAAAAAATTACTAACCCGTTTTTGAGACATCGAATTTTCAACAAAAAATTTTAAACTTTTTCATCCTCTATTTATCAAACTATAAATGGTCAAAATTCCATCAAAGGATGGCTACAATGCCAATGGTTTAAAAAATCTCCAAGCAATTAAAATTTTTTTATTAATTACTCCGGAAAAGGGCAATTTTAGGGATTTAGGTGACATTTCGAACAAAAAAAAAAAAATACTTTTTGGGTGTCAAAGTAGAATTTGTCTTCTAAGTCGTTGGACCATAAACTGACAAATTCCATCAAATGATGCCCACAATATCCATGAATTAATTAACTTAAAAAAACCTATCCATGGGATACCTACATAATCTCTAAAAACAAAATCCACAAATCCAAAATCCCCACACTTTTAAAAATCCACAAATTTTAAATCCACAGTCACAAAATCCACGAACAAAAATCCCAGATCCAAAATCCACATACATATTCAGAATTCACAAATCCATAACCCATTAGCCCAGAATCCACAAAATTTAAAATCTTCAAATCCAAAATCCACAAAACCGCAAATCCCCAATAGAGCTTTTTAACAAATAGCATTAGATTAGATTAGATTAGATAGTTTATTCATCAATTGAATTTCGGTTTACATCAATAGTTTCTTACTTGAATAATTTAGGGCATGGTGTTTCTGCCGTCAGCCCGAATAGCATTATATCACTCTCTCGTTCATTTCATTTATCATATCTAAATTGGCTGTGAAATTGTATTTTTTGCTTCGCACTTTGGAATTTGACACTTCAGCCACAATGAAACTTGTCACTCGGGAAATTGACAGATTCGTAAAAGTCCCTATGCTTACTTTTGGCATATGAGGTTTGTTCCTTCCCGAGTTTCAAACAGTTTGAAACCGCCAGTTTTAGTGCAAACCCGTTGCACACTTGAAAAATTGTACTGGTCAAATCTGGCGATCTGAAAGTCTTTGGGACTAACCAAGTAACAGGGATATGTTGGAATACGATCTAGAATTTTGGTTGGTTGCTGACAGTCTTTAAGGCAACTCTCCCCGTACACAAAATTCTACTGAGCTCCAGTGTTTTAGGATTTTGGCTTTGTGGATTTTGGTTATGGGGCTTTTTGGTTCTATGGATTTTGATTTGTGGAATTCGATTTGTGGATTTTGATTTTAACGATTTTGTTTTTATGGATTTTAGTTTGTGGATTTTGGTTTGTGCACTTTGGATTAGGGCCTTTGGATTTGGGACTAGGCTACCCAACTCCTTATCCATGCATAAACATACCGAGTCTCACTCGAATATCAGATATCAAAATACCAATATTATTCCAATTTTTCAATGCAAAATATATCACAAAAAAATATAAATGTTAAAAAAGGAGCCAAGTTCTTATGTTTACAATAAACCTGTGCGTAAAAAGTCAACCAAAAAAAGTAATGAGATCTAAAATATATGCCAAGTTTTAAGCTCATGAAGTTTAATATAAACTGAAGCTGTTTGACAGTGACACAAGGTACTAAACACACGTCAGCTGTCAAAACCAGTGTTGCCAAAACCAAACCAGCTAAAAAATCACCCGTTAAGTACTTCAAGTCCTACCGACCTACCCATTTTCATCGTTCTACAACAATCGGAAGTGCTCCATATAATTTATAAGAATTTTTAAGAAAGTGTGAAGTTGCCACGCCCCCTGTATGTAAAATTCCAATTTTTCAATTTTGTTCTTCCTAAGTACTTTAAGCCCTACCGACTTACCAATTTCCATTGTTCTACAACAACAATAATTTATAGAATATTTAAGAAAGTGGGTGGATGCCACGTCCCCCAAATAGAAAATTGCAGATTTTCGATTTTTTCCTTTGTATGTACCACAAGGCCTTCCGTTGTGCGAAATTTCAAGTTTCTACGATGTCGGGAAGTGCTCCATAATTTGTTTGATCTGTCAGTGAGTCAGTGAGTCAGTCAGTTACGGTTTTTGCGATTTTTGAAGTCCTATATCTTGGAAGCTACTAATGCTAAAGAGTTGAAATTTGGTGAGCCACCTGTGTTTGATCAGTTCAGCAAATACTCCGAACTTGAAGTTTTTGACGTTATTGGTACTGAAGTTAGAGGGGGGTTGAAAATCGCCTGAGTTTGTTCCTGTAAAAAGGGTGTAGTGCCGCGACCGCGAGCTTGGCTGGGCACTACCGTGCCCTTTGATAGAAAATATGGTAGAGTAAGACAACCCTATACTATACCAGAATATCAACGAGCAATGAAATTAATGAAAATAGTTATAGTTTAAGAGCTAAGAGCAAATTTTATGGGTGAAGGTATAAGCAAAATTCACGAACGTTTATGTTGAGGTTATTGAGCCTTGATTTCAAATCCAGTCGTCTGGCATGATTCCTTTGTCGCCAGGCTGCAAACGGTGATTTTATTTTAGGGTATAACCACTTTGGTTATGAATTTTGGGGTCCCAGACGGTTTAAGTGTTGCCACATCACCCAGCCAGACGCCCACAAAAAGTGTCAAAAAATCAATTTTTGTGGTCAGGGATATAACCAACAAAATGGTATGTCAAAAAATCATTAAAAATCTCCTCGTCATTAAAATATGCTTGCCAGACGTTTTAAGTGTCGACATTTAAAACGTCTGGCATGCATAAATTGTCATCTTTTACAAAAAAATAAAAATAGACTCTTTTGCGGACCAAATAAACACATAGCTAATTACTACAGAAATATTAGTTTGTTGTCAATCATTATCTAACATCCTTTTTATGAAAACAAAAGTAGATTATTAATATGATGGGGTTAGGAACAATTTTTTTTTTTAATTTAAAGAATTTAACGAAAACCCCTTTAAAGTCAATGCTTGCTTGGCATATGGAAGGTTTCTTTTATCTGGAACGGAAATGAATAACGAAAAACAAAAAGTTACAGTAATTTTTTTTTCAAGTGTGGGAAAAACAACAACAGAACGTTATTTTTAAGCTGATCTGATCAGGTCCGTCTAGACTCTACAGAAAGTACTGGGCCCATGGCCTCATACATACCCACATATTTAAACATTATTACCTATACACATTTACAAAGAAAATTATTTATTTCTAAAGAATTGTTTTAAATTCCAAGGCTTTTTTATAAATCTCAAATTCAAATCATTTCAAAATAAATCAAGTAATTACATTTTTTTAAAAGAAAGGGAATTAACTGGATTTTCAAAACCTTACCAATTTATATATTTTGAACATATCAATAAGCCAATTTATATTAAATCTTATAATATAATGCAAATGCCACAAAAAAGCTTTTATTTAAATTTGACATTATGTGTTGGATGTATTTTATTGAAGTTCTCACAAGTTTTACCGGCCCTTATTTCATCCATGGTTTGATGAAATCACTTCCAGATAAGAATACCAAGACTAAGCATTGAATTATACTGTTAAGGTTCACATCACAATATCAAAAGCCTCATTGTATATTTCGATATGCAACTGTGAAGACGTTAATATTTTCTATAGTTTACTTTAACATAAATATAAATTAATTTTTTCTCAAAATTTTTAAAATTCAATTTGATATAAAATTTGTCTAAACATTTATAATAATTCCAATAAATTACATTTAATTCAAATTTCATTGCTTTATTATCCAAAATGTTTAAGTTCATAAGTTTATTGACTATTTTTCTCATTGCGTGTGAATTGAAATATTCAACATGTAAGTACATAATAAGCTTTTTTAGTCTTAACTAAGAAGTTTTAAAAATAATAGATAGTTATTTTTTTAAAGCTAATATTCCATTTTTATTTGAGATTTTAATTCAAGTTGTTGTGGTGAAAATTTTGTGAGAACTTAAATTTTAAGGTCAATATATTTTAAAAAAGTTGTGAATTTTTTTCAAGTTGATTTTTTTCAAAAACATATTGACTTTAAAACAGTAAAATTATTTTGCTACATCTTTTAAAATACATAAAATATGGTGACTAAAACTGGAATAGACGATAATGACACCCTTTATTTTTTCTTATTTTTAATTTGTTCTCCCTCTTTTTGACAATATTTTTGTTGAAATTCTTGATTGTCTAATATTTTTTGACCTCTTGACATTTCTTCTTCCTTTTTTTTTTCTTTAAAAAAAATTATCTCTTTTTCGTTTTTGAAGCCTGTTCTTCTGAATGGCAACCCTTATCTTTGTGCTGGGTTATTACTTTGCTTTTATTGCACGGAATAATTTTTGTTTGGCTCGTCCGAGGTATTTCTACCTTTCTTATAAAGAAAATTGGTAGAAAAAAATATTAGTGCCAGAAATTATTTAATTATATTTAATTAAAGTTCAGTAAATATTTAAATGCCACGGTACTGACATTTACACAGTTTATGTAACCTCACTTCTCTATGCTTATGAGAAAAATAATTTCCAGGACAATTTTAACTTATGCCGTTAAAAGGAATACAAAATTCTGATAAAACACCAAACGCATGCTTAAAAAATACTACCACGGTACTGACAAATAAATTTTGACACACTTTTTTCGAATGAAAACATATCACTCTTAAAGTACAACAACGTTAAACAAAATAAAACAGCTGTTGTTATCTATACATAAATAGTGTGTCTTTTAGAAAAACGACTTGAAACTAAAACAAAATGATGGTTCAGCGAGAAATCTTTTGAATTAAAAAATTAAAGTAAATCCTCGGACAAGATTCATTCATGATTATTTTAATCAGCAATAAGTATTTTGACTTAATTTTTGCATAATTTTGTGAAGCAAATATTGCACTCAAAGTTTTTTAAGAACAACACTTCTATTCAATGAAGTATTTGATTAGAAAAAAGTAGATTTAATCGGAAAAACAAGGAACGGACATGCCACGGTACTGACATTTTTACTTAACTTTTCCAAGCCATGTGGAAGAAGTAACAAATTTGGTCATAATATCATAGTAGACTGTAGTAAAAAGTCAAAGTTCTATAAAATATTTTTACCTTCAAAGTCATATAAAAAATATTGCTCTATAGTCTAAGAGCCGACAGCAAATTTTGGGAGTGGAGGTATAACCAAAATCGGAGTATGAGGGATTGTAGGCACATTCTATATTTTCGACATTTGGCCATTTTAAAATCGCAATATCTTGTAACCGACCACTAGTAAGGAAAAAGTGTAACAATCTTTTAAGCAGAATATTTTAACGTCTACAAATTGGGCATACATTAATTTTGAACAACTTCGTTATTTACGAGTAATAATCAGAAAACCGTTATTTTTGGCTTTTGACCAAATTCTAAAAATAACTATATCTTTTTAACGGTACATTTTTGGATTTGTTGATAAATATTTTCTTGTAAAGAGTCAAATGGTCTACAAACGTTACCTGAAACACTTTCCGAAATTATTTACCGTTAAGGAGTTATACTCGAAAAACCGCTATTTTCGTCAATTTACCATTTTTAAAACAGCTATATTTCCTAAACCATCTATCTTACGAAAAAATGTGTGTCAATATTTTTTGTAGTAAAATGCTTGATCTACAAAATTTACTCATACTACTTTTCAATAGCATTTACCGTTTGAAAGTTATAAGTGAAAACCCATTTTTTTCGACACTTGACCTTCAATAACTTTTTATGCTCGTGTGGGATTGACAAGGACTTTTCGCAGCTGATTTGTTATGTCAAAAGGAAGGTCTATACCAATTTTCAGCCTTATCGGAATTTTGGCTAGGTTTGCACATTTTTATGTCTATTTTGACTGGACTACAATGTGTTGTGCATCGTTGGAAAGGTTATAGCATGTACTTCATTTTTGAAGGTAACCGTTAAACTGTAGACCATGGGGTTCAAGATATATTTGGCATCCAAAAAGTCGAATAAAATAATAATGCAATTCTACATTGGCACTGGCCTGCCAACTCAACAGAAATGTGTCATACTTCATTGAAAAGGTTATTGCGAGTACTTTATTTTCTTTCAAGAATGTTAAGGTGAAAGTGGTGTCGTTCGAGAGATATTTGATAAAAACGCAATATTAAAAAAAATAAAATGCACGACTGGGTCGTACGTACTTGCTCTAATGTTCAAGACCCTGCGAGTTTAAGAAAATTGTATATACAAACATGGAAATTATGAGAGAAAACTCACTGTGAAGTATGCTATCTAAGGAACTTTGGTTAAAGTTGTGCACTTAGATTTTGTTGTTGTTTTGCCCGTGGCCAGGCGAAGTAATTAAGAAGAAGAGTTTTTAAGAAAATAAATAGAAAAATTATTTATAGTCAAAAACTATAAGCAATAAATCCATTTATTTCTTAATTTTTTGTGGAGTTTATGAATAAAATTCAATTAAAAGGGTTTTTGTGGCCTTTACTCCAGAATGCGTTTCGCCCAGGTATGGTGGTGGGCTCATCAGTTAGATGCAACTATTAACATTTTTTGGAAGCTTCTGTATACAAAAAATAATTGAAATCGGTCATACCATTTTGAAGAAAATCAAAAATTAAAAAAATGGTTCCTTGGGAGGTACCATTAATAACCATTTTTGAAAAATAGTTTTCCACCCAAAGAAAGCCTTTACTAAAATAAATTTATTGAATTTTTTTTAAGAAAATTTGTCGAGCCGTTTTTGAAAAAAATACGATTATATAAATTTGCCAAAAAAAAATGTATGACAGGTACCGTTATTTTTGGTTCTAAAAAAAAAATGAAAAAAACGTGTCGGCAGAATCACCAAAAACAACTAAGTACCAAGTTTGAAGAAAATCGATCGAGCCGTTTAGGCTGTAGACGAACAGACAGACAGACAGACAGAATTGTGCCACCCACTTTTTTGGTGTTCTCTATCATCGTAATATCATGTTTGATAGTTATCTCAAAATTTTTTTTTGCACGAATCCAAAACTTGCCTTATAGTACCTATAATCGCAAGTAAAAAAATGCAATTCTGCATTGGAAACCGGTCTCCCAAGTCAACAGTAATGTGTGCTATATTTTTGAATGTCCAAATGCGGTGTTGCATTATTTTTCTTTGCCGTGCCTTGGAGTCGAATATCTCGCGAACCCCATGGCTTAGAGCTTAACGCCATATAATGAAATGATGTCCTAACAATAACCTTTTCAAAAATGTAATGGCAATTGTGTTGAGCATATGGGCCAATTTGCCCATTCTCCTTTCATGATGCTATGTGAAAATTTGGTGTTTCAGAACTCTTTCTTATTAGATTAAAATGGCTATAACTTTCGACTTAAGACTGCTTGTGGTAGGTTTTATATCTTTTAAGAAACTGAAAAAATAGGGCAAGTTTTTAAAAGACCTAGCAAATATTGCGTAATGGAATTTTTGTTTATCATTCAACTCCAAAAATATAAGTTAAAAATTAGCTTTGATCATAATTGCAGTTTATTTAGGTATTTCTACCAACTGGTTAGGATTTAGTATGGACAAGTTATGGAATTCTGACAGGTCATGGCCTGGTCTTTCACCAATTAAAGTTTGAAGCATTAGGTTTGGACATTCAGTATATAATTAATGTGTACAAGTGAGTATGGCATAATCTTAAATAAATGCATAAATCTGGTCGGCCAGAGACAGTGACCAAGCTATGCCCCAGACGACCTTGAAATTCTGATAGGTGAAAGTTGCCGCTTTAATTTGATGTGGGTTTCATCCTTTAATCGATGGGTGGTAGCACCCCTAAAAAGTGACCACTTCTTTTGGTCGGCCAGCCGGTCTGACCAGGATACAGGGTGGACGACTAAGTTTTTCTAGTTTTTCACCTAGTGGCAACCTAATGCAATATAACCCAAATTTGTCTTTACCTCGATGGGTGGGAATTTTGTATTGCCGCCTCCCGCTCTATTAATTTTATTTTGAGTTTGTTATTATTTTATTTACGGACGTTTTTTGTTGTTGTCATGTTGTTTAGTATGAAATAATTCAATATTGTTATTCTGCTTGTTTAATTTCAGGTTTTAAGTGGGTTACTGTACGAGCTGGTGATTCAGTGCCTCCCTATGCAATTAAATTTGATGACAATCGTTATGATTCTTATGTTGGACGCGCAAAATATTTAAACACATTGCAACTAGCGAGAGTTTATACTAATTCTTACCCTAACCAACAAATATCTGGAGCAGTCATTAAATTTTACATGAAGAACATTGAAGTAACTGGCCACTATGAGATCCTTGTTTCCCAAGAAAGTTGCAAATGGGATTTGTTTCATAACACATATGTTCCAGAAAATATTGTACGTGTAGGAACTTCCTGGAATTCGGAACCTGTTTTTGTTGGTCGTCAAATCACTGAGCCTACATCGATTTTTCTAACTTCGAATAAAATACAATCAAGTGGAATATACCTGAGTTCCGACATTGAAGTCCTAACTTGCGAAGATAACCACAAATGGGTTGATGCAACTTCAATAAGTGTTCCAGAAAATAGTGTTACCACTGGAGAAAATGATAGTTATGTAGCTCGATTATTAGGACCAGCATCATATGTGCCAGGAACTGTTCTACCTAGGTCAAACGTAACGTTTATATGGTATAAGAGCAATAAACTTGAATCCTTTAACATTGAAGTCCTTATTGAATATTCAAAAAAGTATACCTGGAAGGCAGTGATGATTGGAACTGGAATTCCAGAATATGCAGTTGTTTGCGGAGTATCAGATAAAAATGAGTTAACTTACATATCTAAGAAATATAACCGATTTTCTGGCATAAGAATTTTTCCGATTTCATTTTCAGAATTGAATAATGAGCCTATTGAAATTTTAGTGGAAAATGTTGAATAAATTCGAATAGTTTAAAAAGATTATTTCATGCTTGAAAGTGTCAGTATCAATATTGAGAATTAAAGTTTTGCTTAAAAATAAAGAAAAAAAACTGTAAGGGTATTCATACAACAGCGTAAAGCCGTCGTAAACGTTGTAAACTTTTCAACTTCGTAATTCTGTCACAATTTGTATGAAAAATTTGACAGATTTACGAAGTTTAAAACTTTACGATGATTACGACGACTTTACGCTGTTGCATGAATACCCTTTGTATTTAATATAAAACGTATAATGATATCGCCACCCAGTCAGTGGTGGATTTAAGAATTCAAAGGGTTGGAGGGGTTACCTCTAAATATATTTTTTGACTGGTGGATTGACTGGAAAAAAGATTTTAGTATTAAGTGTGTTTTAATATAACATTTTATTTCAAATTTGATTAAATGAAATTTCAAATATTATTCAAGCTATACAAATGTTGGGTTTTTTCATCTTTTTTTTTTTTTGTTTTTATTTTATTAAAACCTTTCACTGTAAAGTAAGCATGATAGCCGTTTTCTCAGCAATGGAGCTAGCGACAAATTTGCGGCAAGATTCTTTATTTGCAGTTATTTATGCACTTTAAGAAAAAGTGCTTACTTAATATTTAGGTCCAAATTAAATTTAAAAAAAATAGTTACTAAGTCGTTTGCATCATAATTGTGAGGTTGGTATGACATGCCCTCTTCTCAGCGTTTAGCGTTTACCTACATAGCAACTATAGAGCAAGTTTTGGATTCATGAATGAAAACAAACAATTTGCCGGTAGTAATCAAACATGACATTCGATGATAGAGAAGACGAAGAAATTGCGGGTGCTACAATTTTGCTTATCTGAGTTTGCCTGTACCTCGACCTACTGAATCGATTTTTTTTTTTAAATTTTCAATTAAAGTGTTTTTTCTTCAAAAATATCGGTACTTCCCAAGCAACCATTAAGAAAAAGCGTATAGATCTCAAAAACAGTGCTGCCAGCGTTGGGCGCCAGTTATTGCAGTTTTTTTCGAAACGAAATATATAATACCTTCACGACGCGACCGACTTGAGATAAATGACAAATGAGGCGGAGTTGGACTGTCAAAGTCAAAGAGAATTAAAATTATTGTAGTTTGCAGTGACAATCAAAGTGTTGCCAACACAGCTATACTCACATGATCAAACTATGTAATTGAAAGAAATAAAGTTTATAATATGTACCCACCTCTTAAGATTGATAGTTTATTTGGGAACCCTTTTAATATATGTAGATAGGAGTAAAACCTAAAAATTTTTAAAAGAACAAAATAGAAAAAGGATTTTGAAAGACTAAGGCAGATGGACCGTTATCACTCAGCCCCGAACGAACAAAGGAATTACTATTACGAGTGACGAGCTCCACTTTTTCGGAATTTTTAACGGAGCAAAAGCAAAACGGAAATTTGCAAGTGAGTTTAAAAATTCGATAATCGAATCACAGAACATTCAACACAAAATTGACTTTAAAAGAAGAAAAAAATACTTAAATAGCTTCCAAATTTACTGCAATTTACTCCAAAGATAAAACGACAATTTTCGGAACTCTTTTCACCAGATATCCACAAATGAGATTTTGACTCTTCAATGTTTCATTTTTTTTTACCAAATTTCTTTATAAACTTGTTTATAGCTTTTCGAATTTCTTCGTCTTCTTCGATAACTTTTCTTGACTTGTTCTCCACGTTTAAAAATAGAACCTCTGGTTTCTTCAAGAATCACAGTAAATCTGCTCTTCCAGGTTTTTCATCATCCTGGACGGGCTCTTCTTTTTGTCAACTTCCTAGTGCTTT
Organism: Dasysyrphus tricinctus; assembly: GCA_963921185.1. Lineage (NCBI taxonomy): Eukaryota > Metazoa > Arthropoda > Insecta > Diptera > Syrphidae > Dasysyrphus > Dasysyrphus tricinctus. Next base: position 238,121,276 of record OY992532.1, read on the forward strand.
CAGCCAATCAGCGGTCGTGGTTTTCGGAAGTGTCTTCATTTAGCTACTTCCTACCATCTTTGCTGGAGAGAGCCAACTCAGTCGAAAGACCGACAGTCCTGCTTACTGGCACTGTCTTCCAGGCTTTTGCATCGTCACCATGGAAATCGGTTGCACTTCCAGGCCATTAACCCCAATTTTTCGAATAACAAACGAAAGGTTCCAAAAAACTAAAAGAAATTCCATTTCACACCGCGTTCATTCCTCCCCTCCGAATGAAATTAAAATGACCAACGTTAGTGAGAAACTGGTGGAAGGCTTAGTTACATATACTAGAAGCGGAAACGGCGAAATTATTTTAAGTCCTTGGGCTTTTGCGTAAATTAAGGGGTGATTACGGACGAGTGTTTAACGTTCCATACATAGTTTCGAACTACAGCCGTCATCTTGGAAAACGCGTTTTATCAAATATCTCGTAAACCGTACATCGTACGACAAAAATAGTAATTTTTTTTTAAAGCCATTCAGTGAATTTTTTTCAAGTTGATTGCTTTAAAAATAAATAAATATTAATTACTCAGATACTTTTCATAAAAATTGGAATATTATGTTCAAAAATGTACTTTTTTTGACATACGAGATACGATGCACTCTTCGGAGATATTGATGAAACGCGTTTTCCAAGAAGGCGGCTAACGCTCTCGCTCGCCTCGTCCTAGCAATTTGGATTTACATTCGGGGGACACCCCTGAAACATATTCCATAAAGAAAATCAATTCAGTATGACATGCTGCAATATTGGACCGTTGTTAACTAGGTTAAGAAGTTTGCAGAAATTTGCCTTATGGATATATTAGGATTAGGGTGTACGCTAACTCCAATTGTAAAAGATTTGTCAGATCATATTTTATTGAATACATCCGTGTTGAATTTATGAAATAATTTAAGCAGAGTCAATGCCTTCTCTCTAGCCTTTTAATTTATATATTCATAATCAAACCATTTATTTCTGGGAATGCATTATCTTCTTTGATTTATTTTCGGAGCAGCTTTAGGAATAATATTATCTAGCACATTTCCAATTGGATACGTTTTCTTCAAAATTAAAATGAATTTGGGAAAATTCCAAAACAGAGTTCTGCTGAAAAACCTCCACCTCAGTTGGAATAAATGTTTCGTTTGTCAATAGAAACCAAAAATCAAGACTTCTTTGGAGTGGGGGAGGAGCAAGTGTGGGGTTATGATGTATTATAAAACTATGCAAAAACTCTTAGTTTGTTATTTCAAGTTTCATTGGGAAAAAAGTTTCAAATGGGAAATTTCTAACAATATTATATAACAATATCTTACCTGTTTTTATCTATTTAAGAAAAAGCCATCATAATAAAGTCACATAAAAAGGACTGTAATTTTTAAAAGGAAAAAAGAACTATTAAATCATGTGTCATGAGCTTATATTATACAATAGAAAATATTTCAGTTTGATCAACTTTCACCTTCCCCCCTCTCAACCTCTTTAAATGTGTCCAAACAAACAGGCAATGAGGGGATTTTGGAAAGTTGCAAATCGAAATTGAGTGAAACAAACCTAAGAAAAAAAAAATTGCATTGGAAAGACCGAGTGACCAGAGCAAAAGAAAGGGAAAAAGAAAGGTTATGTAAGACGAACGAAAAAGCGACACTTCTTCAAGTACTGTAATCTTTTCTCAGGTTCCATAATAAAACTATTTACTTTATTTAAAATGGTTCACTTACATATTTATTTCACAAAATAGAACAAACAATTTATTCTTCACCACTCAACTTTACTGAAATTAACTATTCAACTTTAATTTTCACTTTTATTACAACAAACTACCATGTGCCTTTTATACTTGTTTGAGAAACTCTGAAAATTGGTAGAATGTTCTGGTATCTGCTTCTACAGCTTTCCGTAGGGGAAATTTCCCAAAATTTCCCTTTTGTTTTGACATTTAGCACATAAAGTTCACGAAAGCTTTTTTGTAGGTTGGTTGTTATCAGGTATAATCCGGAAGATGGCGTTCCTTTATTCGAGAGTCGTCATAGTTCATTTGACATTTGAGAGTTGTTATGGTACAAATGTGATAGTCGTTACAATTATTCATGCTTGAAGAGTTGCTTAGCAAAAGTTGTAGTAGTGAAAAATTAGTTCAATGTCAAGAATGAAAAGGTTGGGCTTTTGAAGATTTGTGTTTAAAAGAAACAAAGCTTCAACAACATTTTAGATAAATAGCCCATATTTTAGATGACATATTTAAGGTTCTGTTATTCCAAACAGTAAGACCTTACCCAAAAGTACCCATCTGATGTATTCAAAAGACCACAGCAAACCACGTGGCATTCAGCTGAATGCTGAAGACACTTTATTTTTCTAGTTTTAATTTGGGAAAAAGTATCTATGTACCTCCTCTGCAAATCATCTCTAGAGACAATTAATGAAAATTAAGTGCAAAACAAGCTATTGAAGACTTTTGTTTCCAGCTGTTTGTAAGATGAAAAAAATCCAGGCAGAAAGAAAAGAGCCGAGAAACAAACCAAAGTAAACTGTGGTAGGTTTCCCTTAAAATAACCATGCATCTAAATTAAAACAAAAACAACAACAAACAAAAAGCCAAGCACTTGAAAATATAAAAATAACAAGACCAGTGTTATGGTGCCACACCCCCCACCCTTATATCCCCCATGGTGTATATTCAACATAAGAACAACTATTGTAGATATGAGTATATATAACTGAAAACAAAGTGAAAGGTCAGTTGTATAGTTTTGCAATGGTGGGTGAAGTTAAGCAGGGCCGGATATTGAGGTTCGAGAAGAATCAAGGCGAATTTTGACTGCAAAAGGGCCATGGATTTGAGTTTAGTTTACAACTCTTAGGGCTAGTTTTTTAGTGCGAGATCATCCTAGTCTCAGGGTTACCACCTGAATTACCTCCATTAGCGTGTTTTTCAGTCAGATGAAGTCCTAAGTTAACTCTTAGTTAACTCACCTTAATTGGTGAGTTAAAATTGCCTGCATCGAGTGCAACATTTCAAACCTACTAATACGCTCCTGATTTAAGGTGTTTTCCTTCTTCTAAGGTGATCCAGAAAAAATATAAACTATAAGTATGTAAGTCCAATTTCATTCCACTTTCTGCCTCTAACTGCAGCGGGGTTTTAAGTGCGCCAGCCGTAGAAGAAGCTGTGCCAAGGAGAAATCGCCATACTTTGTCCTTGTTAAGTGTGTGTTCAAGTGGTGTGTATGGGGCGTTCAAAGTATAGGTATATACACGAAAGGCTACTGTCATGGTCCATTATAAACAGTCGGTATAGGGACTAAGCAAATGGTGGGTGGGGCGGTATTGCATGGAACATGAGCTTTCCGCGCAATACTCGGCAACTTTTCACTGTCATCGAAGGGTAAGTAAGAATTTCTGAAAAAGACAGAGCAAAAGGCGCCCAACCAACGAACGTTCACAAGTTTAATTTACGAGAGACATTTTTAAGACGACGACAACGGATGTTTATGTTTCCGTTTCGGGATTCTAGTACAATTTTTAGACTTGAGGTCAGAGATGGAGGTATATAATCACTTCATAGGGCTCGATTTGCTGTTCATTCATTATCTTAAAATGTATACACAATTTTTCTAAGGAATATTTTTGTTTTTTCGTTTTGTTTTGTTCAGCAGAAGGGTGGGTGTGAGTATAGTAGGATTTTTCGTAATGTCTTTGGCAGTCATCGATTAATTTTACTTTTTGAAGTCGTTCGTTGTTGAAGGTTAAGGGATGATGTAGGTATTGGTTTTGTTTCCATTTAACTGAACAAAAGGATTTATTTAATGAAATAACACTACAGAGATTTTTAAACGGACATGACAGTTGAAATTAATGGATTTATGTGAGAATAATCTTGGTCTAAATTTATTAAAACAATGTTAAATTTTATATAGTTACCTGCATTTAAAATTAAAAGAAGGAAGATGTAGATAATGATTTTAATAAATAGATTGTTTACGGGCCATTTGAATATAAAATTAAATTTATACTTAATAAAATTGTCCACATTAAGGGACAGTATCAAGACTAACGGATAAATTTTTGGATGGCCTATTCAAAACTTCAGATAAACTTCAACTTTCGCTTTCAGCGGTCTCGCATAGAGATATCCGACAAATAAAGTCTCAGATAGCCTATCCGCCGGTTCAAGTGGCGGTTGAATTTTGAATCCAGAAGAAAATAAAAATATATATGTTAGAAGGCTTAGATTCTGTGCCATTTACACCATTGGCTGACTTCCTTCACAGTCCAAACTAGAATGAACTCCAGAAGAACAGAAACTCCCTTTTATAGTCTTCAGATATGACATTCTCACAGAAATATAATTCAAAGATCCCCGATCTCATGAACAACGATAATATCAAAGTATCAACAAAATAGTTTTCATCTCTAACACGGCCATCCTGCAATTTTCATCGTTCTCGATGAAATCTTGTATTTATCGTCCTTTTCGTTTTAAGAACATATACTTTTAAAATATTTGTTAGATACAGTTAATATTCAATCCTGAGCCTATTTCATTCTTTAAATCTCCATTGCTTAAATGCATTAACTTGTATTCCATCATTCTTATACCATCGACAACAAATCATATAAGCTCAGAGGTAGGTAATTAAGTTGTAGGCAACATGTGTAGACATTGACAACATTCGAAAACAATCAAAAATCAAATAATAAGCTCAGAGGTTCAGCTCGCAAGCCTAAACTTGTCTTATACCATTAACAAGCAACTCAAGTAGCTCAGAGGCATCAGCTTGTCTACTTTTATTCAAAAAACAATCCAAGATTAAATAGTCATAAGCTCAGAGGTTTAGCTCGCAAGCCTAAACTTGTCTTATACCATTAACAACAAACTCAAGTAGTTCAGAGGCAATCAGCTTGTCTTCTTTTACTCAAAAATAAAACAGTACCAAATAATAATAAGATCAGAGATTAAGCTCGCAAGCGTCAACATGTCTTATACTATTAACAACCAATTCAAGTAGCTCAGAGGCAATCAGCTTGTCTACTTTTACTCAAAAATAAAACAATACCAAATAGTAACAAGCTCAGAGGTTTAGCTCGCAAGCGTCAACTTGTCTTATACTATTAACAACCAACATGCAAATTATAACTTCAATGAAATAACCGAAGGAGAAAACAAGCTAAAGACAACACTCTACTCTACACTATAGTTACTTCAAAAATTTAATAACACAAGTATTAGCTACTTAAACCTGCATTGCTCCCCCCTTAAGTTGTCGGTTATTTCATTCGTCAGACAGAAACATTTTTTTTTTCAGAAAATGTATTTAATTTACAACTCCGTAAAGAAACAAAATCGAAATAATCGGCGTATTGCACAGTTTCACCTTTTAAATACACAATTCTAAACATCTTATAAATCTTCCATCTAAGAGACCAAAATGCAAAATCTCACACTTCGTAAATCATCCTCAATGCACTGCAATTTAAAAAACAGTGATCCAAAGCAATCAGAACTTATTCGAAAACCATACACTGTGTTCCAAAAAAGTCTCCCTCAATATTTTATCATAAAACACTGTCAAACCTGAAACACACAATTTTCCATAATTTTTTGAATAAACTGCACTGTTTTTCCAATCTTCTCTAGCACAAATCTATTGCTCACATTCATCTAATTCTCTCAATAGTAGCAGCTCAGTTCCACACGACATGGATACACGGTAATACAAACGAGTATCTATCCATTTATTTATCAACAAACAGGTGATTTTTGAGTCCTTCAAGTTTCCAAAAGACATTTTTCTTTCGATTGAGCACCGTCATCTTTAAATTATCCTATGCGAAATCTTGACTGCACATCCAAAGTTGCAAAACATTAAGTGTTACTCAATTTAAATACTACTACTTAACTCCCTATAATCCATACCTTTCGTTCTTCCCCCATCATGAACGATGTTTCGAATCTTTATTCGAGTAACCACTTCCTCAAACATTGCTCACTCTAAAAATGGTTCATAACATATAAAATCATTTGGATTGAGTTGAATATTCTTTGAGTGTCCTCAATTTGTAGCCTTTCTTTCGTCCACTAATCTAACTAATCGTGTTTAATAACTCAAAACATCATTGTTCGAGGTTAAGGAAATATGTACCTTAACTTTTGACTTAAATCTGATAATATGTAACGCGAACTCTCGCCAATTGACAATAGAAGTCAGTATCTAAGACTAAGACATCGTCTTCCTGTAAAAAAACACAACTTCGACACCTTGTGATGTTGAACCAACTTTAATCTAACTAAACTCTATTCTAAGCTTCTTAAAAGGGTTCATATACAGTTTCAAATACACTCCATTGTCAAAACATGAAAACACATCGACCATCCTGACAATTGCTTTGAATTTGATCTGACTTCAATGAAAGATAAAACGGGTCTAGACAGAATTGTAAAAAAAAGATTTCAGAGTCCAAAAGACAAATATTTTCAACACATCCAACCACACAAACGATTGAGGATTATAAAAGAAGTCAACACCCGTTGGGAATTCAGAAATCAGTTAAGTGCTTAAAAAAAAGGAAGATAATTACGCAACCGATGGTCCACACTAAAGAAACATACAAACATGAAAATACAGCATTCAAAAATAATACTACCAATTAAACATTTTAAATCATTTTCCCATCGCGAACACAACAGTTATAAGAATTTCTGGCCAAGATAATCTCAAAAAGAGCAGTCTGACAAATTTGGAATTCTCATGGCTCAATACTCAATTTCATCAATTTCATGTCAATAATCCCTATCTTTCCACTTCAAAACACAAATAAATAAAACTTAATACAGATACTTATCTTTTTATCTTGAGGGCAAACTTTGAGCCACGTTTTCAATCTTCAATACATTTTCTTTCTTCAAACAAATAATAAAAATCACACTTGACTCTGCTTCATCGAACCATCAATTGAAAGTCCTCGTTTTCGCAATAGAATATCCAATATAATTGATCATCAAGAGCAAATTCCTTCATACGATAAGTTTCAATTTGTCCTTTTAATTATAATTTTGTATTTATCAGGATCTCTTTAAAGGCACTTCAAAGTTCTATCCCACTTCTGATGTTAGAAGGCTTAGATTCTGTGCCATTTACACCATTGGCTGACTTCCTTCACAGTCCAAACTAGAATGAACTCCAGAAGAACAGAAACTCCCTTTTATAGTCTTCAGATATGACATTCTCACAGAAATATAATTCAAAGATCCCCGATCTCATGAACAACGATAATATCAAAGTATCAACAAAGTAGTTTTCATCTCTAACATATATGTATTTGAAAAAAATATAGTTTCAGAGCATTTTTTCCTTGACGAGCATAGAATGCAGTCACAAGTGTCTACACTGAGGGAAAAATGTATGCACTCAGCACATCATTTTATTTACTCATCCTATATTTTTCTGCACACATACTTTTCTGTACTCATTACCTAATGAAATCTATACTGACAACATAAACCTATTAGCAGTGAAGCAGCTACTAAATAGTTCTGTAGACTCATTACACGAATATGTACCACGCCAGCTTACGATTATGTAGTGAGAATAGATTCTATGCACTATTTCTTGGTATCATTGCGTAAATATAAACTCAGTAAATAATTATTTGTAGGTTGTCGCATGATGATGTACTGAGTATAGCTCATATGCACTTATTAAATAAATCTATTTAGGCAATTTTTGAAAAAACTGTTAGTTTTTTGTGATTAGTACAGTGTCTATGCACTCAATAAATAAATATAAATATTTTATGTATGCATTTACTAAAAACAAACCGGTTATCTGTGATAAGTACAGATTCTTTGTAGTGAGGACAGATCAAATTTGTATGTAATGAGTACATATTTATGTAATGAGTCCATATGTTTATGTACTCCATGTGTGTATGTCCTCACTACATAATGTTTGTAACGAGTCTATGTACTCAATTCATATTTATGTAATGAGTCCATATGTCTATGTACTCCACATATTTGTGTAATGAGTCAATATGTCACTAGACATTTATGTTATGAGTCCATTCCATACATTTAAGAGAATCCTCTGTAACGTTTCACCTTATTCTGAAAGTTTATTTTCTAGATATTTATTTTATTTTAAAAATACTTTGTGATACTTACTCGGATTTGAACTGGGAACCTTTCACACACGAAGATAGCACGCATCCACCAGGCCACTTGGGGGCACAAAAAACTGGTGCCAAAACTGAATAAGTTGAAACTCATTTCTTGGATGGCTGAAGTGCTCAATATACACATAGAGTCAGTACAAGTTGCGTGGACTCAGCACTGTAGCTAGTCAATAGATACATGTGTAGGTATTGAGTATATACCGTCTGTATTGAATAAATGTCGAAATGGTACACGTCGTATTTACTCAACACATAACTTAATGTAACGTATAACAGTTTCAGTTGCATGGGTTGCGCTTGATATGTGTTGAGTATATACCATCTGTATTGAATAAATGTCACCATATACTCTGTGCAGGTTGCATATACTCGGTACATAACTTTATGTAATAAATGTTTTCTATACTTTGATGGCTGGTGCTTGATATGAACTGAGTAAATACCATCTGCATTGAATAAATCTCGACATAGACTCAGTACACGTCATATTTACTCAGTACATAACTTCATGTAATAAATGTTTTTTATTGGTGGATGGCTGGCGCTTGAGTATAAACTGTTTGCATTGAATAAATGTCACTATAGACTCAGTGCACGTTAGATATACTCAGTATATAACTTTATGTATCAAATGTTTTTTATTGTTGGATGGCTGGCGCTTGATATGCGCTGATTATATACCGTCTGCATTCTATAAATGTAGACATAGACTCAGTACACGTCGTATTTACACAGCACATAACTTAATGTAGTTGATAATTTTTTATTTAGATGGCTGGCACTTGATATGTGTTGGGTATTAAATGTCTCTATTGAATAGATATCGAGATAGACTTAGTACACATTGCTTATACTCAGCACATAAGTTTAATTTTTAAATTTAAATTTGATTAAATCGAAACATATTTGACTTTAGCTGGTCCATAGTTTTGTAATGAGTATATTACGTCTGTATCCAATACATAAATCGGTACTCTAGATTGTTAGTTTTATTCGATACATAACTTGAATTATAACTAGTACACATTAACTTTACTTAGTGAATAGACCTTCGATGGCAATCCTTTGCAAACATCGGTACATACAATTTACATTTATGGTTCTGTACGGAGTGCATTCATTTTTCCCTCAGTGTAAACATAGATTTATTTGAATTTTGGGAGACAAATTGTTATAAATACATATTGTGAACAAAAAAAGGAAGCCACTCGACCAAATGAGGCCACAATTATTTCTCTCTATCCCATGTAGTTTTTTTTTGTTTCCTACATAAAAGGACGATTGAGCAGTAAAGATTTATGTACATCATATTTTTATTGGCACATTCCTATATCATTATTTGTTACACCTTGTACATCTTTTTATATTCAAAAAATTTAAACCACAATGCATTTTTGAAAAGAAGTTTAAGAACAGTTGAAGCAGCGGTTGCTTCGGTGCTTCGGCGGGCCCAGCAACGCCTCAAAGATCTTCGTTTTTCAAAACTTATAAATTTTTCATAAATAGTTAAACTAAATTCAGTTCATCACACTTGTCAACCAAAACTCATTTTTTTTCAAATTGTGTTTTTATTTTCAAAAGATTTACACTCCGAATATGAGTGGATGAGACCAGTGATTTCCAACCCTACGAACTATAAAAAAATTGCAAACTATTGCTGCAAATAAACACAATTTCATTACAGACTTTAAGCTGTTCAAGTGTTGCTCCAAAGCATAACAGACCTATGCGAAATTTAACCAAATAAGTCTTAAGCCGAGAGCTATAGCGAAATAAAAAGTCAAAACACTTGCGGAATGTTACAAGTCATATCAAAGGATAGCCTTTAAGTTGTTGAGCCAAGAACCGCTTATCAGCCTACCTGAACACTTGAACAACAGGTGTAAAATTTGACGTAAAGGTGTGGAAAAATGAAGCATGTCCGTCATTTGCGTATAACGTTGGTAATTTAAACCAACCGATTTATATAACCAAAACCAAAACGGCAGTTTCTTTCGTTGTTACAAAGGTGTTGGCAGATACGATCAAAAGTGGGAATTAACGAACCCTAGTCAAATCATTTGCGTAAAATTCGTTTTTGGACACTCTCTCAGGTGTTAATCCAAAAAGGCAGACAAAAATTCCTTGACAAATACCCCAGCAGACATACATTTAAAGGAGAATGGGCAAATTTGTATGAAACGTGAGCGGCCAAGAATGATTTTGTTATTTTTGGATGTGTTTAAGTCCCACAATCACCGTGCAGAAATGTTTTAACTGTGGGTGTACTTCAAAACCGAAAAAATTCATTTTTTCTATGACTTCAATAAAGTTTTACAAAGTTTCTGGCTTCTGACCAATTCAAAACTAGAAAAAGAAAGTGGAAAAAGCAATCTAGACAGTCTCAAGAATATTTTGTATATAAAAATGGCCACATAACATAATAAGAACATTTACCATAAAACTATAATATTACAATCCTCACAATATTAAAAAATCCTGAGTAAAATAATATGTTTAAAAAAATTACAAAATTGTTGAAATACGTAGGTACTGGGTCTGTTTAAACCCGTAATGCGTCCTTGGGATATTCTAAAACCCCGTTAAACACACTAATACAGTGTCAGTAGACGTTATGAAGTTAGAATAAAGTATTAATTAATAAATTAAATAAATTGGGTGGCGTAACAGCTCGTGGAGAACCAGAACCAGGGCCTAGCGACTTACAACTCTCAACCATTCCTGTGTGCGTGTTTTTGGCAGGAATGGAGGGGACCTACAGTTTTTTTCCGAGTCCGAACGGCCAAATGAGAAGCACTTATTCATGACAAATATTACTCTTGGGGGGGGGGGGGGGGGGGGGGGGCACGAGTGTCAGCGGCCATCTTGGAAAACACTTATCAAATATCTCGTTAACCGTGCATCGTACTTACGACAAAAATAGTACTTTTTTCAAGCTTTCCGTTCTCTTATTTGTTATTTTAATCAGATTAAATTTTGATATTTTTTGAAAAATATTGTGATTTTTTGTTAAAGACGATTTTTTTTTCAAAATTTTGTGTAACTATGTACCACTGTTTTTTCAATATTCAATGCTCTTAGCAACTTTTAGTGAAATACTGAAAACTAGTTGTATGGAACCAGAAGTAATTTTTTTTTCTGCAAATAGTTTACAGAATGTCAAAAATCTCCTTCAAAAAAAGCGATCATGTCGTTTTCGAAATATTTGATTTAAAAAAATTGAAAGATTTTTAAATATCCAAAAAAATATTTTTTTTTAATTTTGTAAACAATATTATTTAAATTTTGTTGAAGCTTTTGAAATCAGTCATACCGTTTTTAAGAAAATCGAAAATAAAAAAAAATGATTCCTTGGGAGTTACCATTAATAACAATTTTTTGAAAAATGGTTTCATACTCAAAGCTAGCCTTCCGCACCTAAACAAAAAAATGTTTTTTTCCGAGGTAGCTCATTACTGCTTCTTGCGAAGAACTGACAAATCCTCTAAGAGCATACTTGTCATCCAGCCGTTCGAACTCGACAGAAAACTGTAGGTCCATCCCTGCCAAAAACACACACACAGGAATGGTTGAGAGTTGTAAGTCACTCGGCCCTGGTTCTCCACGAGCTGTTGCGCCACCTAATTTATTTTTTTTATATCTGAATAAAGTTAAAAATCAACCACTTTAGTGACTGGATCTTACTTACTTTTTACTTTAGATGGCGCTTACAGTCCAGGGTGGACTACGGCCTCAACCAACAAGCCCCTCCAGCCAGCTCGGTCCCTAGCTAGCTGCCTCCAGTTACGCACTCCAAGTTGGTTGAGGTCGTTCTCCACTTGTGTGCGCCACCTAAGGTGGGGTCTTCCTCTGCTGTGCAGACCATCAGAGGTAGATTCGAAGACTCGTCGGGCTGGTGCGTGTGTGTCCATACGCTCCACGTGTCCCAGCCATCTCAGCCGCTGTATTTTCAGCTTTTAGACCAGGTCGACGTCGCTGTAAAGCCCGTAAAGCTCGTTGTTAAATCTTCTCCTCCATACTCCATTGATACATACTGGACCGAAGATCACCCGAAGAATTTTCCTTTCAAAGCACCCAAGCAGATTTTCATCCGTTTTTGACAGGGTTCATGCTTCTGCCCCATACAGCAGGACCGGGATAATAAGGGTCTTATATAAGTTCTCCTTGGTTCTTTGAGAGAGGGCTTTACTACTCAAATGCCTTCTTAGCCCGAAGAAACAGCGGTTGGCAAGAGTAATTCTTCGTTTGATCTCTGCACTGATGTCATTTTGTGATGTGATAGTGGAGCCCAGGTAGACAAAGCTCTTGACGACTTCGAAGTTGTACCTATCCATCGTGACGTTTTGCCCGAGTCGACGATGTTGAGATTCCTTTCTCGATGATAGCATATACTTCGTCTTGTCCTCATTAACATCCAAACCCATTTTCGCCGCCTCCGATTCAATACTTGCAAACGCGCCGGTAACAGCTCGCTTCGTTCTCCCTATGATGTCAATATCATCTGCATAAGCAAGTAGTTGAACGGACTTTTGAAAAATTGTACCTCTGTTGTTGACTTGCGAGTTGCGTACAATTGCTTCAAGTACGATGTTAAAAAGAGTGACTGGATCACCTTGAAAAAATAATGCTATTTATTTAGTAAGCGAAAATTTTCTCGTGGCATGGTGGCATGAAAGAATCGATATGGCACGGTTTTCATAAAATTTTTAATTAAATTTTAACAAATAGATGAAGTTTGATGAAAACTACAACAAGTGAGGAATCAGGTAGCAACTACTACTTTTCGACAGTACGTGAGAAGAGCAACTGATTTTTGTTTTGCGTAGAGTTTGTTGTTATTATCATGAACGAAGAAAAGAAGATCTGAATATGGGATTGCATTATGTATGTATTATTAAATAATATAGAAATTTACTTTTTAAAATTAACAAACTGTTTTCCGCAACTAAAATCTGACTTGAACGAATGGTATATAGTGGCTCTATATAGCTGTTGAACAGTTTAAAAAAAAGTTCAAGTATGCATACAGTTGGCGGCGAGACCAGAAAAGTCTCCATTTAAATTGGTATCGCTCTCGAGCCATGAGGAGGATACCTAGACGAGACAATATTTTTTAACTGAAATTCACCAAGATTTTCAGTGATTTTGTTCAAATGCAGGAATTTGATCAGGGAGGGGAGGCAAACTCTTTCAAAAAATATTTTTGGTGCTGAAATCTAGCTTTGATATGAATTTAAAGAGAAAGGAAAATTGCCTTATGTATACAAAAAATGATGAGTAGGTGGACAAACGCCCCTCCCTGACCTCTTTGCGTACACAGTGGGTTTCGTTTTATCTCTGAAGAAAAAAAGGGCTCTTTTAAGTTTTAAAACTACCCAGATTATTTTTTTTCTTTTTTATTTCCATGTTTTTAGTACTAACAGTGAACTTATGCGAATAATGCTGTATAACAACATCATGAGGTTGATACAGTTTATTTTAAAAAGATTTCAGCTTAGGAACATTTTCTCTTAAGTCCAACAGGAATTAATTATAATCGGACAGTTTTGCCAGAATTATTTCCACATGTTGTCGATTTTGTCTTTGAACTCTGTTGTCTACTTTAAAAAATTTCGTTAAAGGTATATAAATACTACACCGCTAGGTGAATGGAAAGTGTCAATTCTTTGGTTTTCAAAGGCCAATGAACAAAATAATATTTCCAATGAAACATATAGACGACCAGCAACTACTGAAGCTCACTGCAATTATACGGTTCATCAGCACCTGCAATATTATTGCCATGAACTTTGCCTTTGTATTCTATTCAATTCTATTCTATATAAGTAGTTCTTACTTCTGAGCCCCTATAAGTATCATCATTGTTGCATACAACAAAACATGATAAAAGTTCCTCGATATCTGTCTTTCTCTCTCTCTCTCTGTACATCTCAAACAATAATGACGCATCACCCTTTTATTTATTGACAAAGCTGCTTCCATCTCTATTGTGCTTGAATTTTCTATCGAAAAAGAAAATTCAGTGCAATGATAGCATAACATTGATGACATCGAACACTCCCATTGTTTCTTCTATAGGTATTGATATACAGTTGTGTAAAAAAAAAAAAACTGTACTAAATTTTTACCATTTTAGAATTAAGTTAAAGTTATTATATTTGTTGAGTTAAATTGACATTAGGTACTTCTAAGTAGCTTAAGTAACCATTTTGAAACAGTGATTACCAAATAATCAAGTTTTTTAAGAAGGAAAAACAATCAGCCCCGCTTCAATTTAACATTTTATTGGGAGTAAAATTTTTTTTTCCAAAAATCAAAAACAAATATTTTATTTAAGATTTTTATTAGTAAACTTTTCAACTTTCGGACTCTCTCTCTCTTGGTTTTTATAAAGTGACATAATCCAGGACAAATACTGAAAATTTGAATATAACAATTAATGAATATCGATTTTTAGCTTTTTTAGGGATCGAAACTCACTCTGAAAATAATATTTGTGATACCAAAAATATTTGAATAAATATGTCAGCAATGGATAGATTCCCAGGAAAAAACCCAGTTAAAACCAATAATGATTCTTATTTTTAAAACTTTTCAAAACCTTATATAAGAACAAAAAATATTTGACCAACATAATATTTTGCATACCACTGTATTTTTGTGTGTTCATTTTGCTATGTGTATAAAGGCTTTTCAAGGTATCACAACATTAAAAAAATGTGAATCCTTTTTCAATGCTTCACACAGACAACTTCCCTTATGCATCAAGCACTACTGCAAATTCAACATACATGACATCGATGGTGAACTCTTTGTTGTGGCTTTTCCTGTCTCCACACATCAACTGACAAGCCCCCATAATAGTCCTTCCCAATTTTTCCAATAATAACCACCGCACCGACCGACCTAACCCATCGAACAATACCAATAGAGAAATAATACACATTGTGCAAAAGTGGTGAAGGTATTCTTCTTATTGAAGGATGTTTTTTATGCAAATTCTTTTCTCTCGGTTGAGAAGTTGAAAAACAAAACCAAGCCAATTCTTTAAAGGACACATGAGACATCAGACATCACATCACAATCACATGAATTTATATGTTTCTCTTTGTGAAACAATCTCTATTGTGAACTGTTATATCTATGCAAACGAAATGAATACTGTTTGTTTGGTGCATCTACATTTTGATACCTCTCCTGCTACAAATCAATATAATATGTATGCATTACTATTTACTTATATGTAAATGTATGTGAATTAAAAGAAAATAAGCAATATCCTTTCATTGAATTGAATTTATTGAAAACCAAAGAAAAGGACATACTTGCGGAGAAAATTTAAATTAATTTACTCTTGAAAATGTGTTCGGTATTTAGTCAAAGTTCGTTGGAAATTGAGAAGAAACATCATCACAAGGACACACAATGTTAACAGGTATAATCAAGCTGAAGTACTGATGCTCTACCTCACTGTAGGTATAATACCCCCTGCTGAGTAAATGCGATGCTGATGCTGGCATTGAGCTTAATTAAAAATACCACCAAACTATTTTGATAGCAAAAAGGATGACACGAATAATCTGGACTGAATTTAACCTTAAAATCAACATTGGTTGCAAAGGTAAGAAGAATTTTACCAAATATTTAAGATTAATATTATTTATTTTACAACTGCTCTGAATCTTGTTTTTTTTTCAGGATATTTAATGAGAAAACAATATCTTAACATGATATTTCGATAAGAATCGATGGTTCCAGGATGGAGTGTAATTTCGTGTATTTCAGACTAAAAAAAATCAGGAAAGTACTTGTATCCGGATTAACTGCAAGCAGTATCATATTACAAGGGCGGATCCAGACTTTTTCCCAGGGGGGGGGGGGGGAGTCATGTTCTTCAAAATCTTGGTATTGCATTACAAAATTACGTTGAATTCCCAATAGTTTCTGTCAAGTTGCTTGATGGGCGAGTGCAAGTATTCAAATCCTCTGGCAAATCGAAGCATAATGCGGTGGTAATTGCAATCGGAAAACTAATTTGCTACCTAGATTTCCTTTTCGATGTCATCCACGATTTTTGCCACCTGTTTGTGAGATATTCACCAAAAAAGGGTAACATCTGAAAAGCCAGGAACCTAACAAAATAACGGAAGCCAAAATCTTGAATTACGAAGTCTCACATTTTCTCAAAAATCTCAAAATTAAAAAAAAAATCCCATTTTTAACAGTTTCGCATTTATATTTCGCAACAAAAAATTTCGCAAATAAACCGAAATCTCGAAAATTAAAGTCTCCAATATCAAAATATTGCATTTCCAGTAATATTCGTTTCGAGTTTCGGACTGAAAAAAAAAATTAAACTTAAAGACGAATCTCCAACATTAAGAATCTCAAGCATGATTTGCAAAGTTTTGATAAAAAAGTTTATTTTCTGGAATATTTTGCAAGATTTTAATCTGTGGGATTTAAGTTTGCGTGAATTTGTTAGTGGGGTATTAAGGTGCGATTTTGTAATCGCAAGATTTTGCAACGCTATAGTATAATTTTCAAGACTTTTTACCCAACCAGATGGGCCACTGTAGATCGTGATAAAAGGTCTACTAGTTTCAGTAGGTAGTCAGTTAGTGATGTATTTTGTTTTAATGAATTTTAAAAGTTTTTTTTTAAAAAGGCCATTGTTGGTACCCCATTTATGTTATCTTAGAAAACAAGTACAAGTATAAGAGGGCGTAATTGGCCAGGTATTTATTTTTACTTGCGATATAGGCAACTTTTGGATTCGTGCAAAAAAAAAAGTTCGAACATGACACTACGATGATAGCGAACACGAAAGAAGTTGGTGGCATAATTCTGTCTGTCTGTCCGTTCAGCTACAGATTGAACGGCTCAATCGATTTTCTCAAAACTTGGTACATAGTGGTATTTGGTGACTCTGCAAACATTTTTTTTTTTCATTTTTCTTAGAACCAAAATGTCATACAATTTTTTTTTAGCAATTTTACAAATTCATTCATTCATCATTTTTTCTCAAAAACAGCCCCAAAACTGTTTTTTCTTTTAGTTCTCTAAAAATCAAAAAAAAACAATGGTTATTACCTCCTAAAAAAACATTTTTTAGTTTGGATTTTTTTCAAAACGGTATTTCAGTAATTTTTTTAATACAGTAGCTTCAAAGAAGTATCATAATCATCGTGTCCTGTAACCCCAGCTGGGGCATAGGGCGTCAACAAATCGTTTCCATCCTTCATGGTCTGCTGCATGGTACTTTTGCTGTGGCCACGTCTTTCTCTGGGATTCTGCTTCCACTAAGACAGTTGATTTCCATAATGTTCTTGGTCATCCAACCCGCCGTGCACCCTGAGGATTCCATTCAAAGGACTGCTTTGCAATTTCATCGTTTGGTTTCCTCAGTGTGTGACCAATCCAACGCCATTTAAGCTTTCTTATGTCGATGTCCAGCCGCTCTTGACTCATCCTGCGACACAATTCCTCATTTGATATTATTTGTGGCCAGCGATTCTTTTAGATGTGGCGAAGACAGCGATTCACAAAAGCCTGCAATTTCTTCGAAATGGTAGACGTGACTTTCCAGGTTTCAGAAGCATATAGCAGCAAGGATTTGACATTGGATTCGAAGAATCTCAACTTAGTGCGTAAGGAGATTTGACTTGATTTCCAGATTGGGGACAGAGTACCGAAGGCAGCACGAGCTTTATTTATTCTACTTTTAACGTCCAGATCCGTTTGCAGAAACAATACTACCAAGGTAGTTGAACTATTCCACTTCTTCAACTGGCATCTCCTGGAGAATAATACGCTGCTGTGTGGAGCGGCATGTGAGCATTATTTTTGTCTTTTTGCTGTTTATTCTTAGACCACTCGACTCTCCCTTCACTTGCAGTGTTTGGCACATCCCGTTCAGCCCACTGATGTTATTTGCCAGTAGACATATCGATACCTTCCCGTAAGAATGTATTAAGCGACATTTCAAAAATTTTAAAGGCATCGAAAGAAAAGTCTGGTCCAGTTATTTATTTATGTATTTAGAGGATAACAAAGATTTGGAACGTAATTTTCAACTCAAAAGGCTTCTAAAAATCTGTTTATTACGACAAAATACCCAAATAAATAACTGAATAAGAGGTTTTTTAAAATTTTAATTTAAAATTTTTAAAATGTCGCTTAATACATTCTTACGGGAAGGTATCGATATGTCATCGGCATAGTCTAAATGACTGAGCCTTTCGAACGGTCTCTCAGCTGTACCAACACTGGCCGTCAATACGTCATCCATCGCCAGCAGGAAGAGAATTGGCGATAGAACATCCCCTTGTCTCACACCCTGTTGCACTACGAAGGAGTCGGATAGCTGCCCATTGTGCAAAACAAAACACCTTGCGTTGTTGTAGGACTCTTTAATAATGGCAACAATTTTTGGCGGAATTCCTCTACCAAGAAACGATCTCCATATACATTCTCGGTTAACTCGATCAAAAGGCCTTCTCAAAATCCACAAACATGAGGTAAGGCGGTAATTGAAATTAAATCGACTGCTCGAGGACGATACGCAGGGTGTTGATATGGTCGACACACGATCGACCACACGTCCAAAAAGTTAGCTCACCAACATAGGCATAAATAATTAAAAATTTTATTAGAATTTTATGCTCTTTTTGTTCTATTTTTGTGTTGTTTTCGCGATTTTTGTGCTGCAATATATTTTTTGTATGCAATGTTGTGTCACCTTAAATTTAAGCTGGCACAACTTTGTCAATTATTAACCGATTTTAATAAGAGTAGTGTCATAATTTTGTGCTCTTTGTGTGTTATTTATCTGCATTTAAAAAAATTGATTCTAAGGTTTATTTTTCTTTTAATGCAATTCTGTGTCACCTTGAATTAAAGGTAGCACAACTTTCTCAATTACTAACTAATTTCAATAAAAACGGTTTCATAATTTTGTGCTCTTTGTGTGTTATATATCTGCATTTAAAAAAATTGATTCAAATATTTAATTTTTTTTTGTATGCAATGTTGTACCACCATTACGTCCGTAAGACGATTTTTCCAATGACAAACTTTTATGTTGTTGTTGTTGTAATACATTGACTTTCCCCAACAAAAAAACAAAAATCGTACTGGAAAAATCAGGTCGTGTAAATGCCGACTTTTTTCTTTCCATATAAAGGTAAAACCGCACTCGACGGAACTGCACTTCAGCGGAACAGAACTTCACAATATTTTTTGTATGAAATTGTATCGCACTAAGCGACAACTGAACTTCACGGGACAGGCGCAGCACCATGCAGCAAACTTGATAATCTGACCAACTATGCCGCGGACTGAAGTTCCGTTCAGTTTCGTTGTCGAAAAAAATATTTTGAAGTTCTGTTCCGCTGAAGTGCAGTTCCGTCGAGTGCGGTCTTACCTTTATAGCCTCCTCCGAAGGAGATCACAGTTTCGATAGTTTTTGTGAGGATCACAAGGTGTGAGGTTGCTGCCATAATACAAAAACCTCACAAAATCAAATTAACCTCACCTTGTGAGGTTGTGTTGTTGTGACTTGTGAGGTATCAGTGAGGTTTGCCAGAATAGGGCTGTTAATTTTAAAGAAAGAAACCGGTATTTACACGACCTGATTTTTCCAATGCGATTTTTGTTTTTTGTTGGGGAAAGTCAATGTATTACAACAACAACAACAAAAAAGTTTGTCATTGTACGAAACTGTTGTGATTGAAATTAGTTAGTAATTGAGAAAGTTGTGCTACCTTTAATTCAAGGTGACACAGAATTGCATAAAAAGAAAAATAAACCTTAGAATCAATTTTTTTTAAATGCAGATAAATAACACACAAAGTGCACAAAATTATGACACCACTCTTATTAAAATCGGTTAATATTGACAAAGTTGTGCCAGCTTAAATTTAAGGTGACACAACATTGCATACAAAAAAATATATTGCAGCACAAAAATCGCGAAAACAACACAAAAATAGCACAAAAAGAGCATAAAATTCTAATAAAATTTTTAATTATTTATGCCTATGTTGGTGAGCTAACTTTTTGGACGTATCGACCACTGCGGAAGCCAGCTTGATGCCTCTTGAGGGTAGATTCGATTCTATCCTTTATTCGCTCGAGAATGATTGTTGCCATTAGTTTTGGGGAAACGGACAAAACGGTGATACCACGCCAATTGTTGCAATTTTTAAGGTCACTTTTCTTTGGCAACTAAACAATCACACCATCCTTCCAGTCCTTAGCTTTCGTTTTCCCAAATGCTTTGTATCAACGGATGTAAAATACTAGCCGCTTTTACGGGATCGGCTTTCAGGAATTCAGCTGGTATTCCATCAAGTCCAGCTGCCTTGTTTTTTTTGAGAAGATTTATTGATGTTTGGATTTCCGATTCTGACGGGGGTTCGATATCAATACCCCTATAGGACCTGCGCATCTCGTTTAGTTGGGGCACGTCGTCGTGTTCCCGATAACATCTTTGGCTATTTGATACAATTTCCGGATATCTCCTCTTCTGGCAGCGATTTCCGCATTAGGAGAAACTATAAGCAGTGTCATAACTTAAAAAAGCCGTCGCTAGTGTGTTACTGATATTTTAAGTATTGCAAAAAATATATCATCACTTTTTTAAGTATCTGGTTTTAATTGACCTTGAACCCACTTTAGGGCAGTCATCATTTTTTCAGTCTTTTAAACTTTAATTTAAACTATTTTGCAACTTCGTTGTTCCTTGAGCGATTTCATTGAAATTGAAACAGGTGAGAGCTGACATTAAATTAGGAGAGAAAAGAATATTTTCAATAGGGTGTTTCAAAAATATATCAACTTCGTTGGTCCTTGAGCGAAAATATATTTGTCTCTTCTAATTCTGTATCAGCTATAACTTGTGTCAATTTCATTGAAATCACTGAAGAATGTTCACTATTTTTTGAAATACCCTGTTTTGAAATTATTTTTTCTTTTTAAGTTTTTGTCCTGCAGTCACATATCAATGAAATCCGCGCAAGGAACAACGAAGTTGCAACAAAATATTGACATTATTAGAAACAGCCTGTTTTGGAAATATTTTTTCTGTTGAAATTCTACCCCAGCTATCGACTGAGTCAATGTCTTTGAAATCATTCAAGCAACAATGGAATATGTTGAAATTTTTTTTGAAACGAACTTTATTTTGACGATTTATCACCTTCTTCATCAAAAGGCAAATATTTCACTTACTCAAATGATTTTGTTTTCCCCCATTTCAACAGAAACTATTTAAAAAAATTAAATTACTTCTCGAAGTGAATGGATAAAAAAAAAATAAAAAATACAAGGATTTCAAATTAATGCAAATAAGTGCAAATGAATACAAATGAATACAAATAAATGCAAATGAATGCCAATGAACTAAAATGAATGCAAAGATTGCATACGAATGCAAGAATGCAAATTAATGCAAGGAATGCAAGGAATGCAAATGAATGCAAAGAATGCATGAGTTCCTTAAAGATTGCATTCAATTGATTGTTGTAAAATAAATGTGAGAAAAATGATTGCAATTATTTCAATGTCAAATGAATTGTTGAATTTGAAGTTGAAGTGTCGAAACTAATGATTGTTTTATGATTTTTAATAATTGCATTCACAACCGATTGCATTCTTTTACAACTATGGGAATATCTTTATTATTGAAAACCGAAACGTCCTTCATAGACTATGATATGATAAAAAAATATAATTATGTATTTCCAGGCTAGGTTCGAAATCTAGCAATTAGAAATTTCACAATAACCAAATATCGCATTTTACAAACTCACAATTTATTACAATCTACGTTTTCAAGTTTTTTAATTTCATTCGCATGATTTATATTTTTCAGTGCAAAAGTGACAGATTTGAATTTTTAATTTGCAAGATTTTGATATATGAATTTGTAAATTGCGTTATTTTGGTTGACATTTGCGAGATTTTTTGACAGTACTAAGGCTATACTTTTAATCCTATTTATATTTTTTATTTAAAGTTGGCAATGACACACTAAAATTATTCCTCAAATCACTGATCTAAAGTTGGCAATGACACACTAAAATTATTCCTCAAATCACTGATTTATTTGTCGTCAATGTTTGCCGTTAAGTGATCCTTAGACCTCTTTTACACGAGGAAATTTTCAGTTCCATGGTGAGAAGGGCAGAAGTAAAGGGGGTGAAAAAATCTCCCCAGTCAAGGATTTGGAGAGATTTTTTGACTCTTCTTCTCTGTCTCACATCTAGGTTAAGGTCGTGTACAAAAGATATTTTAGGAAATTAATAGAAAAAGCCAAAAAATCTCCACCAACTTATTTCTTCGTATGAAAGGTATTTTTACGTATGAGTAAAGTTGATCCTCTTTTATTGTAAAAATGTTTCTAATGCTCATCAAATGATACACCTACAAATTTCTGGTGTGGTTTAAAGAAAAAATTCAAAACTGCTCTTTCTTTCACAAAACTTTTTGGCAAAAATTCGGAACTGCTTCGTTTAAATCAGGAATTTTTTTAAAGTCAAGTTGGAAAAGTAATCAAAGATTTTTTCCAATAACGCAATGAAATCCAAGCCAAACTAGAGCTGTGTAAATCGTTAATTTCAAATGATCGAATCGTTCAAGAATCGATCACCAAAATGATTCGATCATTTCAATCAATCGATCTTTCGATCATTTTCATTTCACTGAATTTATTATCGATTCAATTTTCATTTCGATTTCGATGGAATTAAATCTCTCCGATTTTAATGAATTCAATTCAATACTCTTATCATTTTGATCGAATCCGAAACAATACATTTTTGATGGATTAAAAATCTCAACAAATATGGAACTTCCACAATTTTTTACTGCTCAGGAAAACGGTGATTTTAGGCCAAGTGGTTGAAATTTGTATCGAAGTATACATTTTATGTGAAAATATAATTTGGCCCTTATCCGTCAAGACTTCAACTGTCAAATTCCATTGACGGATGGCTACGATGTCAATGGATTAAAAAACCTCTTAAAAATCTGAAATTTTTGAATAATTTTTACTGCTCCGGAAAAAGGTGATTTTAGGGCAGTTGGGTGACATTTGGATCAAAATACACCTTTTCTCTCAAAATACAGTTCATTCTCTATCTTCCAAGCCATCAATCATCAAATTCCATTGACGGATGGCTACGATGTCAATGGATTAAAAAACCTCTAAGAACTTTGAAATTTTTGAATGATTTTTACTGCTCCGGAAAAAGGTGATTTTTAAGCAATTGGGTGACATTTAAATCAAAATACACCTTTTGTGTCAAAATATAGTTCATCCCCTATCTGACAAGCAATCAACTGTCAAATTCAATTGAAGGATGGCTACGGTGCGATGGATTAAAAACATCTAAGAAATCACAAGTTTTTGAAGAGAAAATCGAGATTCATCGAAATGATTGAGATTGAGATTGGGATGGAAAATCGAGAATAATTGAAATGATCGAGAATGAGATTGGGATGGAAAATCGAGAATCATCAAAATGATTGAGATTGGGATGAACAATCGAGAATCATTGAAATTATTGAAATTGGGATGGAATCATGAATACTTCTCGATTATCGGATTAAAAATATCGAATCGATCCTGATCCTGACACAGCCCTAAGCCAAACCCAAGCAGAACCTTTACGAGTTTGTTCGATAGGGAGCTCAAGAAAGTGCCATGCTCAAAATAGCCGGATAAAGCATCTATCACAGACCAGACCATCAAATGCCATGCCATTAACTATTCCTTGTGAAATTCCCACAAAGCATATAAATGACTCAGAACCAAAAGTATGTAAAAACATCGGTTTTTCCTTGAATTGTTGGCCAACATGGCTCTACATTGAGGTTTACTGAATATAACTTTCTTCTTAGTAAAAATTATGTTTTTTGCATTAAAAAATAATAATTTCCGAATAACCAGATTGTACATATAAAATTATCCATACAACAGGAAGTACCTCACCTTAAATTTTTGGCCTTTTTCAAACTTTCAACATTCGTTTATGCCATAATGATGACTTTTGATATAAATAACAAAATTTGGTGGCGTGACAGCTCATGGAGAACCAGGGCCTAGTAACGTCCTTGCTTACTTTCAACCATTCCTGTGTGCGTGTTGTGGGCAGGAATTGAGGGTACCTACAATATTTTGCCGAATCCGATCGTCCAGATGAGAAAGACATAGCTATTCATGACAATAGATAGTCTGGGAGGATTTTGTCAGTTCATCGTAAGGGGCAGTACACGCAAAAAAAAAAAAATGTTTTTTTAGGTAATAGCGGCTGGGAATCGAACCCAACCTACGGCACCACAGTCCAATGCAATAAAAACTATACCACGGATGACTTTTGATAAATTATAAATAATATATGGGTGGCGCAACAGCTCTTGGAGAACCAAGCGGGCCTAGTGACTTACAACTCTTAACCATTCCTGTGCACGTGTTGTGGGCAGGAATGGAGGGGACCTACATTTTTTCGCCGAGTCCGAACGGCTAAATGAGAAGACTTTTGATAAGTAATGCTTAATTGACAGGTCTGACGAATTGGCATTATTCTGACAGTTATCAGTCAAAAAAAGCTCGCAACAAAATGGAAGAGCTCAGCAGTATAAAGCTGCTGGTTTTTCATTCGTGTAAATTTATCATAAAAACTAAGAGGTTAACATTTTAAATCAATACACAAAGTATTGAAAAAGTAAAAATTCGCACAAATTCAAAATTGTACTGTAAAGATTTCATCAAAAGAATAAACTATAAATTTGTACACATTTTTTTTTTTTTTTTTTTTTTGTTCGTGGGTAGGTGCAAAACCTGCATCAGGCTCTATGAGGACCGGAAAACGCGTGCTCATAGAAGTGTGAGATTCTTACTACACTAAAACCGACTCCACTTCCCGATTGCAACTAAGTTGAAACTTATCTAGCAATTTACTTTGAACGAAGTTAAGTAACGTGTGGCAGGTAACTTTCCGGTGAAAGTTTCTGCTTATTCCGCGATTTTAAAGTGGTTTTGTGTTCACCGCACCAATTCGGAAGGTTTTGTTCCTTGCAGACGGCGTACTAAATTCGACTCGTCAAGAATGTCAATAATCGTTGGATTAGCGTGATCTAATAGCCGATT
This sequence comes from Dasysyrphus tricinctus, assembly GCA_963921185.1. Lineage (NCBI taxonomy): Eukaryota > Metazoa > Arthropoda > Insecta > Diptera > Syrphidae > Dasysyrphus > Dasysyrphus tricinctus. The sequence goes on from OY992532.1 coordinate 238,146,622, forward strand.
TCTATGTTTTCGCGCGAAACTCTCAATTTCGTCTCGAACCGTAGGAATCCCGAGATCCCTGTGAAGATCTTCGTTTCTTATATACCATGGTGCGTTTACAAATTACCTAAGCAATTTATTTTCAAACGTTTGTAAGATATTTAAATTTGTATCGCAGGTACAACCCCAGAGTTGTATACCATAAGTCCAGACAGGTTTAAGTACCTGCCTGTATAAAATCAACTTATTATCAATACTAAGCTTGGAATATTTACCGAGCAGCCAGTTCATATCTCTTAATTTACTTTTCAATTCTTCGCATTTCTTTTTTACGTGCGGCTTCCATTTTAATTTCGCGTCTAGAGGCATTCCCAGATATTTTGCCTCATTCGCAAATGGAACACGACCGGTATTTAGAAAGACGGGCAATCTATTTTTTTTTTTTTATACGTAAAGTGGACTGACTTTTGTTCATTGAGCGCTATTCGCCATGTTTTTGTCCACTCATTAACATTATTAAGAGCATTTTGTAATTTAATCGTAGCTTCGTTAATCGTTTTGCCTACTGCTAGTATTGCAGTATCATCAGCAAACGTTGCTACGATAGTGTCTTCTGTTTGAGGTATGTCACGTGTAAATAGAAGGTACAGAACTGGACCTAAAACACTACCTTGTGGTACCCCAGCCACTATTTCTTTGAAATTAGAATGTTCATTTCCGTGTCTTACACGAAAAAGTCTGTTTTCTAGATATTCGTTTAGAATTTTATAAAGTCCTTCAGGCAGAACTTGTCTTACTTTGAATTTGAGGCCTTCGTGCCACACCTTGTCAAACGCTTGCGACACATCCAAAAAGACCGTCGAACAGATTTTCTTTTCTTCAAGAGCTCTCTCAATTACGTCGGTTATCCTATGCACTTAATCAATGGTCGAATTCTTTCTTCTAAATCCGAACTGATGTTCAGGTATTAATTAATTCTTCTATTATCGGCTGCAGGTGAAGGAGAAGTATTCTTTCAAAAACTTTTGATATTACAGGAAGAAGCGAAACCGGTCTGTAAGACTTCTTTTCATGAGATGGTTTGCCAGGTTTCAAAACCATTATTACTTCCGCAACTTTCCATTGGCTCGGAACATATTCTAACCTAAGGGCGGCATTTATTATATAAAGAAGGTTGATCAAACCTTAACGAGGAAGCATTTTTAGAATTTCTGCCGTGATTAAGTCATAACCTGGAGCTTTATTGGACTTAAGCTTCTTTATTTCTCTTTTTAACTCGGCAAGTGTAGCATTTCTTATTATGTAGCTGTCATTTAATGTTAAATTCATATTAAAATTTTTGTTGAGTACTTGTCCATCGAAAGGCTTAAATGTTTCCTCCAGGTAATCGGCGAATACCATAGCTTTTTCCTTGTCACTTTTAGCCCATTCATTTTGGCCTTTCTTAATAGGAGGCACTGGAAGCTTTGGTTTTTTTGTTACTTTTATAGCTCTCCAAAGTGAGTAGTTAGAATCTTTTCCTGCTGTCAGATTTTCGAGGTAATTTTCAACTTCACCGTTTTTGAAATCTGATATTCTCGTTTTAAGCAAATTACACAATCGATTTAAATAAGCTTTGTGTTGAGGAGCACGGGTTCGCTGCCATTTCTTGCGTGCTTTTCTTTTCTCTTTCACTAAATCTTTTATTTCTTGCGGATATTTTATATCTTTGCAGCGCGGCATTTCCCTTTGATAAGGTGTGTTATTCCATGCGGCCTTTTGTATCATATCAACAAAGGTATCTACTGCGTCTTCAAGTTCAAGAGACGTTTGTAATGATATTCTTAATTCAACGCTGTCCTCGATATCTTTCTTAAATCCATCCCAGTTGGTTTACCGTTTGTTAACCTGGGTGGTTTTTCAATTTTTATAAGACTTTCGCTCGTATTGAGTATGACGGCAGAATGATCCGAGAAGAGATCAAAGCTCTGTAATTTCAACATAGTTAGAGGGTATTCCTTTTACCATAAATAAATCGATCAGGTCAGGTATTTTTGACGGATCAGTTGGCCAGTAAGTTGGCTTTCCAGTTGAATGAAAATCGCAATTATTTTCCATTCCTGCCTCATACAGCATTCGACCTTTTTGAGATGTGCATCTTGAGGCCCAGAAGGTGTGTTTTGCATTAAAGTCACCACCAAGAATGAAGTTTGGACTTAGTGACTTTATCAGTGTCGTAAATTCACTCTTATCAATTTTGCAACGCGGAGGGCAATATATTGAAGAGACATTGAGAAAAATATTTTTAGTTCTAACCTGAACACTACTTAATTGCATTGATTCCACCTCTATTTTCAAGCCTATTGAGTGTTCAATGCACTCTTTTATATATAACGATGATCCACCTCTTGCTTTGTTTGACGGATGAACAGCGTGGTATTCATAAAACCCGTGGATTTTAAGATTTGATTCATTTTTTGCAGCGTTTCTGATATCAAACATATGTCGATATCATTTTCCTGCATAAACATCTCTAATTCTCCTGCAGCAGTATTAATAAAAAACTGGTATCCGCTCCCTGACACACGTGTTAACTGGCACACGGATAGACAACTTGTCCGCTTGATAACTTTTCTTATTAAAAAATATATGATATCTTTCCAGTATTTATCACTTCACCAAATTCACCACTTCATCGAATTATGGTGATTTTATAATACATGTGTCACATGCATGCATTGCCTTACGAAGTGTATACTGGTAGTAGTAAACAGTGCTATCATACGCGTGCGTGTATGTTTTAAGAAGTTATCCGTTCATTATAGGTGGAATCTGGCTAGTTAAAGTTATCCGTACGTTAACACACGTCAAAGACTTTTATACGCATTTGTTAATAAGAATTACTAGTTAACAGATGTATAAACGCTAGCACGTTGTTATCCGCCGTTTATTAATATGGGGGCTAGTTTTTGCCATAATCCGTTGGCATTCCATGTAAGAATTTTAAGTTATTCCATCATATATTTTTTGAAAGAGGTTTGGGTCGAAAACAATTTTCGAGCTTACTTAACCTATCAAAGATAAGTTTATTTGTTTCACATTGTTCTTCAAGTTTCGAAAGAATTATTGAAAAGACTTTCGAAACCGGATCTGTTTCAGTATCGTTATTAGCGGGTATATTTTTGGCCGCTATTTGGGCATATGTTTCTGTATTACCTTGCTTTGATATTTTGTCCGAAGGTTTTGACACTGTTTTCTTTTCCTGATTTAAAGCTTTCCCTGATTTAAAAGTCTTGGGAGTTCCGTTTTTAATTAGCCTTGGTGGTTTTCTTTGCGTTTGGGCAGATTTTGATCTTCGCTTTTGCAGTTCTTTAGCTACTTCACAGCCCCTATAGTTTGTTTGTAAACATAGCCCAAGCGGACATTTGGTAGATCTTAAAAATGTTGTATTTTTCCATTCAACGTTCTAGAAAAGTGGCAACATTTACATTTTAACCGAAGGTGCGGGTCTACTCAACACGTATTTTTAAGGTAACGATTTTCAATTTCTTTATTCGCGTTTGACAGCTGGAGACATTTTCGAACCATTGTTCATCTTCAAACTAAAAGTGGCAACATCGAAATTTGACCCGTAGATGCGTCTACTCAACACCTATCTTTAAAAATATCAACTGCTATTTCGATCATGGAAATTTTCTAAGAAATTTGCGAGTTTTTGATTTATTTTGCCATTTTCCACAGATTGGGCGCCATTTTTGAAAAGGAGGGTGCCAAACCGACAGGACTACAACAGTGGATCCCAAGCTAAATTGCATCCCTAGCATGTTAAAAATAGACTACAAATATAAAAGAAAAAAGCCCGAGATTTCGGTTTCTTGACTGCGCTACAGATTGGGTGCCATTTTTCAAAATGGTGTTCAAACGCCATGATTACGAAAGTGATTGATTGTGTCTAAGGAATGAATCCCAATCATAAAAAAGAGGTCCCTGCCAAAAAGCGAATGGATTCAGTTTCCTGACCGGACTGTATAATATATTTTTTTCCGGGAACGACAGGAAGGTCTCTGGTTATTTGGAGGTAGGGCGTCAAGTGAACTTGGAGAGGAAGAAAGTACATTATGTAAGTGGGTGCATTCGGTTTAGATATATATTTAGATATAAAGAATACTTGGAAATTTAATAAGTCACAACCCATGGCATAATTTCTAGTTAAATTTTTGTTTCCACTTTGATATATGTATGTATAGGACGTACTCATGCTGTTGTTTTTGTATTCCGGGAAAAACGGAACATAACATAACAAACTGTTGCTATAGTTGTGGGCAATTTGTGATTGCTTGCCAAAAATAACTGGGCACTATTCATGAAATTTTGAATAAAACCCTCTATTTTCTAACATATATACCTACACTACAACATTTCAAAGCTTCAATATTTTAAATTCCCAAAATATCCAAGTAAAACCAAACCACAAACATTTTTTAATCTTATCTATATCACCAACCCTTGCGGCCTGGTAAGGAAACTATGCCAAATAAGTTTAATTATTTCTAGTTGCTCCTGAACAAAAGGTTATCTGATGGCTGATGCTTATTCTATATAGGTACCCAGTATACCCACCCACACTCTTCAAGTGGCACCGCAATGCCATACCATCATCACCACCATTATGCTGATGGAGGTCTTGGCTTAAACTTGAAACCAGTGTCAGGTTATTTATTTTATTTTGCCCACCATCAGACCTTTTCGTTTTTATTTTTAATCAACTGTGGTGGCGGCGCAATGTTGACAGAAGAAAATCTCATGATAAACATTAATGGTTTTCGAGAGGGCAAAAGTCTTGCAAGGAATAAAACAAAAGGGTAAACCACCCCATCACCATCAACCCCAGTTGCGAGATTAACATCTATCAGGGAGCGAAAAAAGAAATTCTGCGCTGCGCCTTGCTACGCGTCGCGCCGCGCCGCGCCGCCGGAACACCGTTAAGGCCGCTATCATGTTTAAATATACAAAGATTTAATGAAAGCACGCAACGGACCGAGACCGAGACCGAGACCCGAGAGATCAGTTGTTCAGGCTATATAGAGCTGTATCTGTAGCTGTTTTGGCTTTCGTGGGAAGTTTTTCGTAATAAAACGAAAACAACTGTAATTGGCTATTATGGGTCATAAGAGGAGAGTAATTATTTCATTAAATACACCCAACTTTTTATAATATTTCATTAATTTAATTTGTTTTTACTTTTTTTTGTATTTTTTTTTTTGTACGCAAATAAGAAATATGGATACATCCCTTTTGATATTATTATGCATGCGTGAGTAGTAGTTTCAGTTTAAGGATTCGGATTCAAGACCTTTTTATATGTTAAAGTTGTTGTTTTTGTTTTGTTTCTTTTTTTATTGAAAGATGAAAAATGCCGTCCTATTGTCTATGCTCTCCTGTGTGTCTGGCTTTAATAGTGTTGTTTTGTTATGATTGACACCTTTGTATAAACTTTAAGAAGGATAGGATTTATTGCGTGCTCATACATACCTCTATACATTTGGTGACAAAGGATATAATATTTTTCTTTGCAGGCACACGTGTGTCACATAAAAACAAACTGGGGAGTTTGATGGCTGATGAGATAAGTGTTGCAAAGGTAAGACGTTTGCTATTGCTATATGTTTTTATGTTTTTGATATCTGAGATACGTGTGGTTTGAGTTGAAAGAAGCTCAGAGTTTAACGTGACTTGAATTTTTTAAACCGACGAAGGTAGGTATAAATGAGTTCAAAATTCGCTTGTATTTCAAAAAATTTCCAGGACGAAGACAAATACACATTTTTGATTATGTTTTTTGTTTGAATTGTAAAAGTGAGTGACTTTGAAAAAGATTAACATTGGCTATAATAGTCACCCAACCCCAGTTTGGCTATAGGTAGTAAAACTTGTGTATCTTCTGCCCTGCTCCTTAGCAAAATAGACGACGTATCTAAAAAAAACTGAAATATTTGCAGCAGCTTAATATTTCATAAATAATGCATTGAACTGTAATCGAAGGAATTCGATTAGATTTTCAACGGTTTTTGAGATACGACTATTTCTAAATGCAATAGCTCATCAGCTTAACAAAATAAGAAAAATCGCACAAGTGAAAAAATTTTATATACTATCTTTTTGGATAGGTGCAAAGTAGTTTATGAAATATTTCAAACAGCTTTAATTTTTTGTCTCAACGCTTAGAGTATAAGGTTGGTTGATGTGGCTACTATTTTTAATTATATTTGAAACTTCAAAAGTGAATCTGAGGGGTATTGATTCGACGCACATATTGAATACTATGGTTAGCTGTGATTTTAATTTATCTGTGTCTCGTTGATTTTTTAATGAGCACGCATTAAAGGGGTTTCGACTACCCTTAACATAATTAATCACTTTGCCAGCGTTATTAAAGAAGGGAAGGATTCAAAAGGAGATACAAATGCACATTGGTTTTGAAATTCTGAAGGAATGCCACTTGGTATATCAACATTGTTCGTAAAAATAGGGATAAAATAAAGAGAGGCATGTAACATTGTGACGGATGGTGTTTGAGAGATGCAAATGTTTCTATTAAATTTCTATCAACTATCAATTTTAAATGACTTTTTTCCACTGCTCGACGTGTATTCCCAAACACATTATTCCTTTCCTTCACGATATGGAGTGTGCCACTCTTTATCATCTTATTCTCTTTCTCACCTACTCCAATTTTCCTTGGCCTAGATTTAAGGTGTAACACGTCCCGTGCCAAAGATCAGCCTGGCTGGGGGCCCAATTAAAAATACTAGCTCAGTCATTAACGCAATATCCGGATTTTGGCAATTTTTGGATTAGCTTAACTACTACATATGCAAATCTCTATGTAGAATGAGCACCCACTCTTCGCTTCTCGTGGGTTCAAAATTGTAATCTATAAACGAAAAACAAAAACAAGGACCGATAGTGAGACCGGTTCTCCATCGAAAACGGGTGGTAGCAGGCCCAACTAATAAAATTGCTTCGCATTTCAGACATTAAAGTGTTATTTGTTTCTATAGCGCTCCTATGACGGGAAGTAAATACCATATTAGAGCATTATTGATTCCTTAAATATTTGTTGGTGCAAATTAAATCAGCTTGAGAGAAGCGATATTCCAATGTTTCTTTAATCTCTCTATATTGCTCTTATGAAATGACGACGGAGCTTTCGCTTCTATAGTCATCCTGTAAAATTATTATATAATCTCTATGATATTTTCTGTTACTTCGTTTCTATATTGCTTGTATTGGTATGCTTAAGTGCAGCCACAAACCATTTCTGCTAAACTAGTGAAAACACAAACCACTTCTAGTATACTAAAGAGTATAGCCACAAACCAGCAGTGTGGAGAAAGTGCATCAGTTTTTTTCATCGTTAATATATTCTTCCATGGCCGACTGGTTAGCGTGATGGACTTTCAGTGCAAGAGGACCATGGTTCGAATCCTGCAGAAACCTTGTAATCTTTATAACTTAAATAATCTATATATATAAAAATTAATGTTTGTCTGTGTATGACCTATAGACTCGGGAACTACACGACAGATTGAGCTCAAATTTTTGGGTTACATCAGAAAAATGACTGGCAAGGTTTAAAATGTAATTTAAAAAATTTTAAATTAGTGGCGCTGCGCTTTTATCATAAAAAACAAAAAGTAATGTTTTGTATTTGAAAAAAAAGTTTAATTTGAAAACAAGCTTTGTAGTTTATGTCAGTAAATAATATAAATACATACATATGTAGCTTGAATAGTGATTGCCAAGATTCAAACAAAATATATAAGGTCGAAACACACGAAGAAAGAAGAACATTTCAATATAATTAAATAATGAAGTGAAGAGCAGTTGAATAGCACCATAGAAATAACGTATGTACGATTGGTTTCCAAACTGCAACAGTGCTAAATCCCCTGCAAATGAAAATTACGAAGAAAACGCTTTTACTATGGGAAATTATCGTTTGACCTTCAGAAACCATTGTTGACGTCGTTCGTATAAGGATTAATAATAATGAATGGTTGTCCATAAGGACAGGTCGAAATTAAAAGGGAATAAAACAAGCTGTGAGTGAGGTATGTATGTATGAACGAAATTCTTTTTTATCTGAAAGGTCCAGGCACAAATACATTATGTACATATGTATGTATGTATGCCAATGCTATTAAGAATGGAACTTCGTCCGATGGAATGGAACAGAGAGGTCCAAATTAAAATTAATTTGGTGCATGGATCTGGCTGAATTTTAGCAACGGATTGACTTACGCTGGCTTAATAGCATAGACTTAGTAGGCATGCTCAGGAAAAAGCGTTCTCGGAGGGCTTCTCAGTTAATTTTAGGTCTGTTCGCGTACTACCCAAAACTGCCAATTTCAACCCATTTTAGTCCAAAGTTCTGTCAAAGTTCATATAAAATAAATTATATTGACAGAACTTTTGACTAAAATGGGCTGTTTTGGGTAGTACACGAACAGAGGTTTTATCTATCAAAAAGTGAGCAAGCGAATCCAATAATTGTTTCCTCAGTAATTTGACAACAACAAAATCCTGTTCAAGAGACTGAGGGCATTGAGATCTTATTTTCCTGACTATGCCTATTGTTTCATTTGTGTCAAACAATGACAAACTGAATTCAGCATCCAAGGAATCCTTCAGTGCTGTTTAAGAATACATACGTTCTTTTTCGCTTTGTAAAACTATTTGTCAAAGTGAGATTTAACAAGATTTATATCTAATCTTCTAGATTTACGAAATAAATATGTATGGTTAATCTTTGAGATTTAAAGAAGATTTGAAGTCAATCTTATAAATTCTCAGTTCGGTATTGACATTTATTCCTGTTTATGCTTTTGACAGTTAAATTTATGATTGAAAAATAAGATCTTAATAAGACTAATTAAACAGAATTAAAATTAAAGACAGTTTTTACCTATAAAATAATATTTATTGATATTTTCTTATGTGAATTTTGTTAGCAACTTAATATTGTCCACCCGTGCGAAGCCGGGGCGGGCCAGCTAGTATCTAATAAATTCTAAGATTGCATTACAGATAAAAACTTTCAACTAAAATATCAGCAAATAAGTAAAATAAAATAAAAATATAAATAAATAATAAATATAGGTACATAAATCAATTGTGAAATTTTTTTTATTGCTCCACCTTCTTCTATAAGACCTCTAAATTGAGTCCAGTAAGTGTTTTTTGGGGCAAATGAATTTAGTCCATAAAGGTCCAATAGGAGCTTAAAAATGCTTATATGATTGCAGGAAGTGAATATGCGAAGCTTCTTTAGATGATTATAGGGGCAAAATTGTTAGTTGGGCCTACTCTATCTCATAGACGAAGACTTCACCTCTATTTCAATGATCCTAGTGAACTAATTAACACAAAGACATAAGCAGTCTGTTGCGCTTCATAAAAAGCTCCAAATAGTTCACCAAGCAAGGAAAAGGGTTCCCAAGATTCATGTGGTGTCATAAAGGACAAACTCATGGCCTAAGTGGGTCAGTCTGCACAACTGGCAGCCACTTCAGCCTAATGATCATTCTCTATACCACAAGGTGGTCTGTGATGTACATGTTCATACCCAGAACTGAAAGCTGGTCGGTTTCCTCGATGCACAGCAGAATTTTGAGTGGATTTTGCGTTTGGGACAGAAGACAGCATTGAGTTTTTTGAATCATTAAATTCTTCGTGATATTGTATGTATGCCCCTTGGGATAATGCTGTCGAAATCAAAATTGTATGACCTTTTCTAAGCTGTCGTTCAAGTTCCACATCTGAAGGACAAGAAAGTGAATCTTGAAACGAATATGAAGAGCTGAGTGTAAAACCAATTTAATGGATTAGAAGTTACAGACATTTTTGAATATATGAGGAAGAGAGTCGGAGACAAAACGAAGCCCTGGGGCATTCCAGCATTTTTTGTGTGAATTAATTTCAAACTTAAAACCATCCAATACAACTCATATTGAGTAGTTGGAAAGGTAATTTCTAGTCCAATAAAGAAGAGATTCATCGAAGTAGGACTGATGGAATAGCGTACGCGATGGTTTTGCGAGCATTAAGGAACACCTCTAAAGAATAATGGGAGGGATACTATCCGGGCCAGCGGATTTTTGTGTACATATATAAAGATCTTTCAGGACTCTTACAACTGCACGAGTGTGAAAGAAGATTAACCCCGGCGTGGAATCGTAAGAGCGCTCTTAAGTACCTTCAAGAGGAGTGTAAACATAACTGTCAGGCAACGTCAAATTAACAACACACTGTGCTGAAGGCAAATTGGCTTTCTCTAGTGAGCAGTCATAGGGAGTTTTATTGAAGTTGAGCTTTGGAACTGAGGACCAAGTAGAATTTCGAAGGTTTTTTTCAAATGACCAAGTTTGGTATGGTATCTCAAAAGTAAAGATTATCTGACCTTATAATAGACATGTGAGCATACGAAGTTCAAAAGACCTACCTACCTATTTCAAATATTTTTTTTATCAAAGTTTTTTTTATACCATATTGTTGTCAACAATACTTATCAGCCTCCCATCCCAACAGCATATGTCATCAATAACAGGAAAACCAAAAGTCAGCAAAACGCCAAATGAAGCTCAAGTCAACCCTTGAGCAATGAAATGAGTGTTCATGTTCATGCCATCCAGCCAGTCAGTCATTCATTCAGTCATGTCGATGAATTCATGTTTCATTATTTTTGTAAAACAATTCCAACACAATCACCTAAAATTATACAACAGCATATCAGCAACAATTTTCTATAAGCACTTACCTACATTGTTTGAATGTGTCTGGATCTGGATCTGCATAGAAAAAAAAAAACTGAATTGAATAGCAATTTTGTATAGAAATCGTCACCCATATGAATTCGTAGGATAAACAATCGAATATGCCTTTCAGGGATTGATGTTGTTTTATGACTGATATCCAGAGGAGCAACAACGACGACGACACGGTAGCAAAACACCGATTCTGCCTGTCATCATGGCCCCGGAATGAAATCAAACAACATTGTCGAGTCACCAAAAAGATGGAATATTGTATTTCACTTGAAGGGAAAATATGGGTATCTCATTTTTATGCTATCGAGTGAAGGATGAGTGTTATTCATAGTTGACATATTTATAAATAAACTCAGGATGCAGGTTAAGGACTTCAGCTGCAGACAAGTAAGTTACGATTTATAAATATTTGTTTGTTAAATGCTCCTACGACAAAACTTAAAAGCTGATGTTAACATCAGTCTTATTTGTCCTATGTAGGTAACGTGTACAAGGGGAAGAGACTCTGGCACGAATTTGCATTTTTTGTATGTATTTCTATTCCGGATTTTGCAGTTCACCAAATAGTGCGTGTATATGGACTTACAAATTTGAACTTAGTTTTTTCTTGATGTGCATGAAAAACTGCAAATTTGGACTCTAACTGCAATTTTCTAGGTGGCTCAGTTGCTACTGCTAACTTCACAGTGACGTTAACAGTGAAAAATGAATTTATTCCATTTTTTTTTTTCAAATTTGGACATTAATTTTTCTTGAACAAATTAAACTGCAAACTCAGAGCCCGACTGAAAATTTCTAAGTGTCACCGTTACAGAGAAGGACTTTTATGCTAACTTCACCGTGAAGTTAGCAGCATTGTATATATATTATTATAGTACTCTCATGGAACAGCATTTTGAGCTTCTGGTTCGGCTCGTTTTTGGGCTCGAGTGTGGCGCTGCTAACCACAGCGAATTGCTTCTGTCAGGGGGATAAGACAGAGAGGATTATATTTTTTTATTCTGACAACAATAAAGGGGATAAGGGAGATGGGTGCGTCAGCTGTTAGTGTCATGGCAACGACAGAATGAGGTAGAGAAAATAAGTAAAATGTTCATACACGTATACGAAATTATACAATGGTGTTGGTTTCTTTTATGAATTAAAATGAACACGTAGGTATGTCTATAGATATAGGTACAATTATTTTCTTTCAAAAATTGAAATTCGAATTAAAATTTCCAATTTTTGTTTCAAAATGAATTTTAAAGTGTGTATCAATATAGATATTGATTAACTCACTTATTTTATAAGATATATGATTTCTTAATATATTTTATAGTGCATGCATTTATGTACAGTGGGGAGCAAAAATGAGTACATGTTTGTAACTCGCGCAATTATTGATGCACAACAACAGAAATAATAAAGCAAATTGAAAAATTTTTCTTGCCCTGTATTTTATGTTCAATTCTCAACAAAATGGTATATAATACATAACGGAAAGGAGCAAATTCTAAGAAAAAAACAAATAAAACAAAAATAAATCGCATGTACTCAATTTTGCACCAAGCGTTAATCAGCAAAAATATCGAAATTTGCCGTTAGGTTTGCAAGTTTTTGGTTTGTTTATGACTTCCTTTATCTTTTGTAGTTTGAGATATGTTTAATTGCGTATGGTTAGAACTTTCACCAGGGTATTTTAATAAATGAAATAAATAATTAAACAAATTTCATTGCTCTTTAAGATTATGAGGAAACCATCACGACAGATTGAGGACAGTTTTGTAGTCATGACAAAGAGTGGCTTCTCGACACAACTGATAGCTACGAAGCTTAAAACAAGCCAATCGGTGGTCATAAAAGTCCAGAAAATGCGAGTTATTGTTCCCAAAACACAAGTCAAAGGCCGCAAAAAAATATTTTGACGGATGTGTACGGCCCTCGCAGGATAATAGAAATGAAAAGGAACAAGTGTTTAACACCAAATCATGCTTCTTATGCAATAAATGAGCCCGTTAGCCGAGAAACTGCAAGAAGAACCCTCAACGATATTGGTTATATCTCAGCGGTTAAAAAAACAATAGCCCGCATAGTCTGTAAAAATGGTAAGGTGCGGTTAAAGTTAATATAATTTTTCAATTTGCTTTATTATTTCTGTTGTTATGCATCAAATAGTGCGCGAGTTACAAACATGTACTCATTTTTGCTCCCTACTGTAGGTGTCCAATAAGGAGTTAGTTTTGTAAATTAAAATATTTAAAGGGGTAAAACTAAGTGAAGGTCGAAAATCTATTTTCTAAACGGCAGGAGATAAAAAGTTGATTTTTTCACCTTTGATAGAAAATAAAATTCTAAGCAGGTTGTTAGAGCAAATGGTGCTCTAAAATTCTAAAAAATCCCGTTTAGAAGATATTAATTTTTGAAAAATGTGAATGTTAAAAAAGCTGTTTGACAAATGTCTTGCTGTTGAATAGTGGAAGGTAGGATGAAAATAAAATGTATACCCACGAAAAGTAGACAGAAAAAAAAATTATCCGTGTTTAAGGAATTTTTGATAAATATAACTTTTCATGCTTGATGATTTTTTTAAAAACAATGCTTTTTTTGGGTGAGTTTTTAGAGGTTTTTAATTTTTAGCTTTTTGAGGGGTTAAAAGAAAAACTTGAAATTTTACTGAGTGATAGCTATTGTATATTCTAGAATCTGGTAAAAATTTCAATTTTCTACAACGCCGCCAAGTGGAGATATTTGAAAATTTACGCTACTTTCAAGCTCCAAACGATTCAATTTTCACTTTTCAAAACTCAAAAGTTGATGAAAAAATTCAGAATTATGAAAAATAATCTATTACACATTTTTACCTCCAACTATATTCTAAAATAATGTTTGACAATATTTAAGGATTAGTTCAACCAGAATGACACTATGTAGGTTTCACAAAATCATTTTTAGTTAAAAATTTAATAAAATGGTTTCACTAATAAATCATCAATATCAAAAGTTCTTAACGGATCTTGATGATTGAGCTCTTTAAATGCGCGCTTTGAGATAGCCAACAAATTTGTAACAAAAAATTACCAACAGTAGACAATAATTTTGAAGTAACAATTACTTACATGGGTATACTTGCCATAAATTATTTTTTATCTGTTCAACTAAATCTTTTTGTTTCTCAAAAACGGCTACTACAACTGTGAGGAAATTTTTTCTGTATACTAAAATTAGTTCGATATACTTCTAAATAAAAAAATAAACATACTTAGTAAGGTAAAATTTTGAAAAAAGTTGGTTTAAAAAAAAATAATTTCTTTTTTTTTCAAAATTTTAAGTTTGAAAAATTTGTTTTTAACGAAATATTTACAAAAACAACTTTATTTTAAAAGGTTATTAAAGGACGAATTTCTGGCTTAAATAAAAACAATTGCATGGCATTGTAGGTGTTTCCGTTATTTTTTAATAATTTATTTTCTGTTGCAAGTAATTTTTTTTTAAATTAACCCTCCCGCCTAAACGGGATGAAATGGACCATCCACCCCGTGTAACTTTTTTCTTGCCTAGACCTAACCTACACGCTCTAGCTTTTTGTCATACTTTTTCAAAAATATTTTCAATTAAATACATAATTTTGATAAATAATAAATTTTTGTAACTCTTTAAGTATTGTTGTCACCCACTATATATATTAATGATTCATTTTTATTCAGAACTAACCTACTTCAATTTTAGAAAAAATATCTACCAACAAATATAATAACATTCCTCACTATTAATTTCATTAAAACATTTTTTTTAGTGGCACTGTGGTTATGATATATTCTTCATAAATTTCTATTTTCCCAATTTACTACAGTCACTCATACAACCAAACCAAAAAAGTCCAATATAATCTCAATTTTCAAACAATACAACCATATTACGGAAAATTGATAAAGAAAAACCCACAAAATTGATGTTTTTCTTGTCTCCCTTGGACTCCCATACATTTTGTATGCGTTGTTCTCTATCTTCTTAAATTCTTTTAACCTTAATATTCATTATTATTTCCTAAATTATCTGCTCATTCTCCCCGCTTCAATTCGCCGCCGCTGTAGTTCTGGTTCGCCACTATAGAGGGAAACCAAATCGTTCCTCTTCATGATAGTACTATAATAATATATATACAATGTTAGCAGTACAGTATGAAATTTTTTGTATGTAAGGCACGGCCGTAGACAGGATCAAACGTATGGGTGAGCTCAAGGTTGTTTTGGGTGAGCTCACATTTTTTTTATGAAAATCATTATATGTTAATTAATTGAAAATACCCTGTAGAGTCATTTCACAAATCATCATCATCGTGCCCTGTAACCCCGGCTGGGGCATAGGGCGTCAACAAAACGTCTCCATCCTTCACGGTCTACTGCAAGGTACTTTAGCTGTGGCCACGTCTTTCTCTGGGATTCTGCTTCCGCTAAGACAGTTGATTTCCATGTTGTTCTTGGTCTTCCAACCCGCCGTGGACCCTGAGGATTCCATTCAAAGGACTGCTTTGCAATTTCATCGTTTGGTTTCCTCAGTGTGTGACCAATCCAACGCCATTTACGCTTTCTTATGTCAACGTCCAGCCGCTCTTGACTTGTCCTGCGCCACAATTCCTCATTTGATATTATTTGTGGCCAGCGAATTTTTAGGATGTGGCGAAGAAAGCGATTCACAAAAGCCTGCATTTTCTTCGAAATAGTAGACGTGACTTTCCAGGTTTCAAAAGCATATAACAGCACGGATTTGACACTGGATTCGAAGAATCTCAACATTTCACAAATAGCAATATAGAACTCTTTCCTTTCTTATATTTCAAGTTGATTAAGTATAAACGGTGAAGTTTTCGGAAAATAAAATTAAAAATTTAATAACTCAACTTCTTAAACTTCATTTAACAGCCTTTTCTATTGAAGCCAAAATGACAGTTCATTCCCTGAAAAAAGCTTTTGGATCAAATTTCACATTCGCAAAAAAAAATTGTACACGTATCGAATCGGTTTTCCTGATTGACATTCGAAACGGTCGTAAAGAGACCTGCTTTTGTTTTTACTTTGCAGTCTTACAGTTCTAACAAAATGATAGCTGTCACTTTTGACGTTAACAAATTCATTAAGTCCTTTTAATTTTAAGCTATGAAGCTATGAACACAAGGGTAAACCAAGGAGTTTTAAATCTACAAGGCTATTGTTGAATGAATTTATATGTGATTTGCGTATTCCATATTTTTTCATAATCGGAACACGTTTTTAACTGAAAAATAACAGATCAAGTGACTGGCAACAATAGCACACAAGAGCACAAATAGACCAATGAACAGAATAGTCCCCAGTTTGCTGACGAAGAAATCAAACGGCCTTTTCGATTGGCAATCCGGAACACTGATTTGATACGTGTGAACACTTCTCATTTCGATTCTGAAATAAAATCCAGTACAATTTGCTCTTCTTTTCAGAGCGAGAACTGTCATTCTGTCCCCAATCAAAAAGGCCAAAAGTATGCGGAATAAAATGAAAAGATTGGTATTGTGGCATAAGTAGGTACATTTCAAATATTATTTCAAAGCAAACAAATATTTTGTCTCAAAATGACAACTTCGAAAATCTTAAAATACCTTAGAAAATTTTTGGGTGAGCTTAACTTATTTTTGGGTGAGCTGAGCTCACCCTAGCGTAGGCCTGGCTACAGCCATGATGTAAGGACTTAAAAATTTGTTTTTTTCCTTTTCTTGAACTGCAAATTCAGAGCCTCATTTCAGATTTCTAGCTAGCCCGGTTGCTGAGAAAAGGACAAGCACTGCTAACTTCACAGTGAAGTTAGCAGTCGGATACACCCACTATTTGGTGAACTGTAAAATCCGGTATAGAAATGCATACAAAAGTAAAAAACACTGCAAATTCCTGCCATGGTCCCATTGGTCTAGTTCAAAAATGTTATGCCAACGTCACACAAGTTATAGGTAGGTATTTGTGAATGGTAGCAAATAATTAATACTTAAATTAGAAGATGGTGTAATCCTCTTCCCTTTAACATTATCATAACATACTATATTACTGCCAAAGAAAATTGTTAACAAGCTGTTCATTTAGCCACAAATATAAGCAGAAAGCCACGTGAAATAACCACATGTAGATAGGTACTGTGTTATATCTTGTGTCCCACCACTTTTGGTCGGTATCTCTATCTTTTCATTTCATTTCATTTCATTTATTATGCTTACTAATAATTACGTTCCACACAATGAATTTCTCAGGTACATTTATAGCAGTGACACACCAGGGAAATAAATTCACAAAAAATAACATCACATTGGAAAAAATAATTCCACTAGCGTGCACACATAGAAAATAATTAAAATTTTTGAAATTTTTTCCCATTGAAAGCGTGGAAAAGAAATATCACTGGAAATTTTGTGAAGTTATTTCTCACACACTCTGAAAAATTTGTCATAAAGAAAAATAAATAAAGAGCTCTTAGTTTAACTTTTCTGTTGCCTTGTTTTTGAGAATACGCGCAATAATTAGAAATAGATTCCAAACAAAAGTTAAGATATTTTCTATATTCAATTTGAAATAATATACATAACTCTTTGATCCTGTATGAAGTTATTTCCCTAAACCTTGCACGGTGTATGGTACTAAGCTTCACGGGAACAACCTGTAAAAGGAAAATAACTCCGTTGATACATCATTGGCAGGATATAATCAGTAACCAGGCAGAGGCCTATGTCAAAAGGTATCTTGAGCAATAGCAATTCGGTATGTCCATATGATCTTAATAATGATACAATAGCAACTTGGTATGTCCATATGATCTTATTTCATTCAATATCACGTTCATATTTATTTTTTAAAATAAATTAAGATCGCCTTTAGAAATCATCCACAAACTAATTTTACGCTTAATTCCTTTAGTCAACTTCCTTTCTTGAAACTTTTCATAAAAAATTAAAAAGGGTGGGTACAAGGAAATAATTCCACGGGCATCTGCTCCACTTGAGAATTTATTCAACTTTTAGTGACAATGTGCTCCACTTTTTAAAGTGAATTTAATTCCTCATCGAGTGAGATCCTGCACCCACTCATTGAAGAGGAATTTGCGTGCTGCCTGTTGTAGCCAAAGTAAATGCAAAAATCATCCTGGAGCGAATAAAAGACCACCTCGAAGACACGCTTGACGCTGAGCAGGCAGGACTCTGCACTGAATCTTCCTGTGGGGATCATCATCGAACATTGCGTTGAATATCGATCACCACTTCACCTTCTGTTCATCGACTTCGAGAAGGAGTTCGACTGTGTCAATAGACAGTTAATCTGACTTGCTTTGCGCAGGAGGGGCACCCCGGATAAATTGATTCCTATTATTAAGGCTATATATATATAATGGATCTGTTCTGCATAAAGGAAAGATGTCAGAGGAGTTTGATGTCCAAAATGGGGTTAGACATGATAACCAACACTGTTCCTGTTGGTGATAAGTGATGTACTGCATGTAGCTTTGTCGACTTCAAATGGAGGACTACGTGGATGATGTATGCTTACTTACCATTGGGCCTAAGACCAATACCGCAAAAACAAAAAGGATAAGTCTTCTTAATCTATCCATGTAGATATTTCAGGACAACCAGTAGAAATGGTAAAGAGTTTTTAATATCTATGGAGTATTGTCTCTACTGATGGCGGGACCGAACTGACCAGCCGCATGGAGAAAGCAAAGGCTGCATTTGGAATGCAGTCCAAAATATGGAAAAACAACTCTATTAGCCTAAAGACCAAGCTACGACTATTCCGCTCTAATGTCGAATTTGTGCTTCTTTATGGGTGCAGCACTTCTGGAAAGTAAAACCCGCTGTTACAAGAAAGCTGCAAACTTTCATTTATAGATGTCTGAGAAACTTCTTGAGGATTTTCTGGCTCAATCGTATCTCCAATGATGACCTTCATGCCTTCATGAAATATCATCTTTTAAGACTAATGCTATGTTCCCACCAAAATGAAATCCGAGATTTCGGTTGAAATCTTTTGATATTTTGTGCCACTGGAACAAGGTTTCATAGAAATTTCAACGAAATCTCAATAAAAACTCTGGATTTCAAAGAAATCTCAATGAAATTCTGCTTCACCATTTTGAAATCTCGAAATTTTTTGGCTGAAATCTCGGATTTCGTTTTGGTGGGAACATAGCATAAGGCTCGTCTGGTAGGAACTTGCGACCGTTTGACTAGTCTGCTATTTTTGTTTTTCATATACAAGAAGATGTCAGCTAACGTATATGTAAAATCAACTTTGAACGGGTAGGTTTGCAATTTTGACAGTTTTTTTAAATTTAAGAAAAAAATCAAAAAAAGGTATTTCTTATAATACCAATTTTTAAAACCTTATAGGTTCGTCTGGCAGGAGCTTTTGACCGTAAAGCTCGTCAAGTAGATGGCATAAGCTTCATATGTGCGGAAACTATAGGTGTTTCAGTTTTTTCAATTTTATTAAGTTTTGAAAAAATATGTGGCAACCCTGGGTCTAAAGTAAAAGAATCATATCATAATTTGTTTGGATTAAATATGTATTAGGATTATACGCTGTTAACGTGTTATATTTAATACATTTCTCTGTCTAATCAATGGCATTTTTTAATACCAACTTTAAAAACTCCTCTGCAAGCTATTTTTGTCCATCAAACTCGTGTGGCATTTTTTTTTATGTACAAAAGGACACAATTTATTATAAATTCAAAAACCAGCATTGTATAAGTAGATAATAGATATGTTACATTTGGAAATTATTTTAAATTTTGAAAAAAAAAAAAAAAATAGATGGCAGCCCTAGAATTGCGGAAATATTCCCTGATCTTTATTTTTTGACTAATCTGTTCACGAATAAAGCATACACTAAGTTTTAGCCTTGTACCTAACAAATTTCTCAAGTTATCCAATATCAAGCGCCTTGGGCTCGTCTGGCAAGCACTTTCGATCGCCAAACCCATCTAGCATAATAAGTTTCAGCCTTGTGCAGGTAGGTTAATTTTGATCCTTTTTTTGCATTTTGAAAAATCAGATGGCAATCTTTTGACCGCGGCAACCCTGCTAGACCATGGTTTTCATACTTAACTAGTCCCAAATCAAGTATACACAAAGTTTTAGTCTTGTGTCTAGTAGGTTAGTCAAAGTGGTTGGTAGCTCTTAGACTATAAGTACTTGCAACCAAGTCATTGTTTGTTTTTATCTAATTGAGTTAATATTGGATCCTGTAATACAGAGGACACAAATCTGCATCGATGTTTTCAAGTACAAAATCGGCTATGAAGCTCAATTGGGCTAAGTTTATCTTCTCATTGCAAATTCTATAGCGTACCTACCTTAAAAAAAATAATAATTAAACTCAAAAACCACAATGAATTAAGGTTAACCAACACGCTTATGCTTATTTTCAAATGAATTCAGAACAATTTCCACACTTTTGGAAGTGCCGAGATTCTTAAATTATTCATCTCTTTTAATGCACCTAATATCATAATCGGACCAAGCCAAAAATACATTATCCTGAAAAGTATGGGTTGCGGTCGATTCACCCATCATCGCTAATATGCTTAGTTTCCAATTCAAAAACAGTTTGCCTGTCCTTCTATAGCCATTCTATGTATATGATGCAAAGGTGGAGGATTCAGGTTTCAGGAGAATTTGTATTAAAATTCTAGAAAATCAACAACATTATAACGGGCTTAAAATTGGTCTGTAGATTTAGAAAGTAGAGGTAAATAGGTTGATATTGGTTTTGCCAGAGATTTTTGAAATAAATAACAATCTTTATTGGAAACTGAAAGCTGTTGCCACGCACTGGGGGCTAAATTCATCGCGCTGCATCGACATCAAATCCTGCTTGTTATCACACATGCTCTATTGACTTATATAGCAATATGTCAAAGGGAAAGATTACAACTGAGCCTTTCAATGGAGCAATATCTAATTTCTCTTCATATGCGTGGCAATCACTGAAAACTTTTGAATTGAGTTTTGAATTCAGCCTTCGGCCTAATGGAAGTTTTATGATTTTTCTAAGGAATAGAAAAAAAAATAAACCCTTACACCGGCTATACGAGAGGTATATCCTTAAAGGGTATAATTTTGTCGATAACGAGGAGCACCCTACGGGTATATGATATAAAAGAAATTGACTGAGTTTGGGTTGGGCTGGAGACAGCCACGCAGCTTCTACCTCAGTGTGCCTCAGCACACAAGTTAGTCTTTGTATCTCCAGATAGTGCGGTATCGGTATACGTCGAACGAGTTATCGAACTGTTTGGGTTTCTATAAATTTACTGAAAAGTTACCCTCAGAAACGGTATAGGGCAGCGGCAACTATGGCATGCAGTAGAAAAATAATACGCCCAACGGAAAGTCCGCCATGACAGCGCAAAATAAGATAAACAAAGTTATAACCATTTGGTGCTCGGGGCTTGCAGTCAAAGTGCCATTTTAAATAGGTCGGTTTTTGGGGTGGTACAGATGAAGGTATAGGGGGGAAATATCCGATGGGTGATTTTAGCACACAACAGCTCCCTGGACGGGCATAAGGAATAAGAATTTATTTACTGTTAACGCAAAGAGTGTTCAGGCTGTGTACGAGCGCCTTATACACACGTTATATTGTTATTTTTATTCTCCCGTTATGTTCTGTTTTTTTTTTTCTTCTTTTTTTTAGAAGTAGGTAGGTAAGGTATGTACTGATATGAAGTAAACAAAACAACGTGTGTTTGCTGTGCAGAAAATATGTGTAACAAAAAAAAAAGTACACATACAGGAGAGGGCAGATAAGGGGCGTTTTATGGAACTTTGACATGTTTGTTTGTTCTTCGTGAAACTTCTCTCAGGCAATATCTAATTTCCTCTTCTTGTTCCTGTATAATATAAAGTACCGAGGTATTTTACGGAAATGTTAGCAATAATATGTGTTGCTTATTCCTGATTAGGTAGATGTTTGAGTTTTATTAACAAAGTGGCTGATAAAACCTTAATGATTTATATAGTTTATTAGGTATCTGAAGCTTTATGCGAATCAATTTTTTTGAATAAAATAGGTATGAGGTCTTGTTTCAAAGTCGAAATGTATATAGCTTACAACGACCAGGCAGAGGGGGAAGAATTAGAGAGTCCTTCATTTTAGGCACATAGAGTATGAGTGACATTTTAAGAAATCCGACAAAAAATTAACAGTCCGGTGCATTTTGGTAACACTGGGTTGAAACAGGTTTTAATTTGGGCTGAAACATGTAGAAATTGCGTATAAACCGAGCTGAAATTGTTTTGAAACTTTGTTGAAATAAAGTTGAACCTCGATCGAAACCGGTTTGAAAGCAGCTTGAAACCAAGTTGAAGTCAGGTTGAAACTTGGTTGAAACCTTATTTAAACTGTGTTGAAATTGGGATAGAGCTAGTTTGAAAAACAGTTCAAAATTTGGCTGAAACCAGTTTGAAACCAACGTCTGTGGAGTTAGCAGGACAACTTTCACCCACCCAATTGGGATCTAGTCAGAAATTTGCAGCTTTTTTGCATTTCTATTCGCAATTTTGCAGTTTGCCAAATAAGGTGTAATCGAGTCACCTGCTAACTTCACTGTGAAGTGTATCTCAGGAAGTAAGCATGCTAGGAACTTGTAGTAATGCTCCAAATTCGCAGTTTTTTTTTGCATTTCAAGAATAGGTTAGGTCAAAATTTTGAAGTTGTTTTTTTTTGAAGAAAAAAAAAAAATCATACTGACCTGCTTACTTCACAGTGAAGTTAGCAGGTCAGTGTGGAATTTAGAAAAAAAGGGACTTACTCATTTTGACCTAGCCTATTCCTGCAATGCAAAAAACTGTAAATTTGGAGCCTTACTGCAAGTTCCTAGCATGCTTGGTTCCTGAGATACACGATGTGACTTGCTAACTTCAACGTGAAGTAAGCGGGTCAGTATAAAATTTTTCCCCAAAGACAGCCTTCAAATTTTTGACCTAACCTATTTTTGAAATGCACTTTTCAGTGAAGTTAGCAGGTCACACCTTTATTTGTCGAACTGCAAAATCGGGCGTAGAAATGCAAAAAACTGCAAATTTCTGTCAAGGTCCCATTTGCGTGGTTGGAAGTTGCCCTACTAACTTCACAGATGTTTGAAACCATGTTGAAATCGGGTTAAACCTGGCCTGAAATAGATTTGACTCTTAGTCAAAACTGGGTTGAATCCAATTTTAAACCAGGTTGAATCTGAATTGAACTTAAGTTGAAACAAGGTTGAAACTGGGTTGAAATAAGGTAGAAACCAAATTGAAACAGAATTGAACTTGGGTTGAAATCAGTTTGAAACCTTTTCGAAACTAGGCTGAAACAAGTTTGTAACCAGGGTTTTATTCACTAATCACTCTTTTCAACTTATCAATTTTAATTTATTCTGAAAGGTGTAAGGCAGGCTGGCCATACACATCAGACTGAAAGCCGTGATGAGTCTTAGGTATAAACAAATATTTTTTGTTTATTTTTCTTATGCTCAAAATTTGTTGGTTAGATTTTGGAATGGAATATTTTTTTTTACTTTTCAGAAGGACCTGTGTACAAAAGTAAAAAACAAAAATATTTTGCACTTTAGAAATAGGTAGGGGTTTGATTTTACCCGGGTAATACCTGGTTTCACAACTACCCAAGTACCTTGTTAGAAAAATACCCGAATATTGCCTGAGTACCCAAAAAGCCCAAGTGGTCGGTTCCGGGTACTCATGTGTCTTGGGTAGCAGTGTAGCCGGGTACCCTTGTCCCTTCAGTACCTGAGTACCCGGGTAAATAATTTCAAGAAACGCACTATTTTCGTGGGTAAAACTCTTGAAAATCGGCAGAGAAGAAAAACTTTTTATGTGTTTCATATACCCAACACCAGCAGCACTGGAATATAATAGTCCGAAAGGCTAGATGAGAAGAACTTATTCCTGACAAAAATACCACTCGAGAATTTGTCATTTCCTCGCAAAAGGCAGTACATCAGAAAAAAATTATTTTTTTAGGTGGCAGCAGCTGGGACCTGGGATTCGAACCCAGACTTTCAGCATGGCAATCCAACGCACTAACCATTATGCCACGAGGTATCTTTAATGTTAAATTTTCGCGTACTCGGCTACCCGGGTAAATGAAGATACCCCGGCACTAGGGTACTCGGATACCCAGGTATTTCGGGTGCTCAGGCACCCGGGTATTTCAGGTACTCGGGTGACTGGTAAATTCGAGTACCGGGTACCACACTATACTTCAACATCCTGCTTCCGATAAATGCTTTTTTCCCCAAAAGAAAAGTAGTTTTGTTACAGTCACTAATCCCCCCACAGCAAAGGTTCAAAGTTTTATTTAAATCATTAAGGGCCAGTTTTTCAGTGCGAGATCATCCTAGCCTCAGGATTAAACCTGAGTTAACTCCTTAAGCGTGTTTTTCAGTCATTTGAAAACATAAGTTTACTCCGAGTTAACTCGTCTAATTTTGTGAGTTAACCCAGGGACCAAATTGAGGGCCTTTTCAGTTGTGGTGCCATCTCGATTTCGATGCGCAAAAGGCGTATAAAGGGTGATATCCATAGTGTTGCACTTCGTTGGCCCTAGATTTTTGACAACTGAAAGATAGAGTTAGTCTTCTTCTGAAAAACTGTTCCTGAGTTAACTCGGGGTTAATTTATTTTCATTATTAGCTAACTCTGATTTAACTCAGAGCTAACCCTGAACTGAAAAACTGGACCTAAAGCATATAAAAAATAATGTTTGGCTGCAACCCATTTTTCCCTCTGAGAATTACATAGAATTTCAGCTCAGCACCAAATTTGAAGCATATCGGGTCACCCGGTTGGGCTCTAGCTCGATGTATCTAGGGTGAACATACGCAGACAAACGGATGCACATTATCTCACGACACGCCGTATTGACAAAACCCACTTGATTTAATTTAAGCCCCAATATTTTTTTTCTTGGCACAAAACCAGTACTTGCACTAGAGATTAAAGTTTCTATAAAAATTGTATGTTTGAATATTATCACTATGCAAAATAATCAAACTTGTACCTCTTTTGGATATTAAGCGTACTTTAAAATTCCCTTCATAAAACATTCTTTATTGCAATTAAATCAAAATCAAAACTTAACTGATTTTTATTTCAAAAACTTTCTCAAAATTCCAACTTAAATAACCATCAAAGAGAATATAACAACATAAGATTGACAGAGAACATCGCATAAAATGAGAAAATCCATTACAAATAACTTTTAGTTAAATCGTTTATCAATTCCTTTTGTTAAATTTAAAAAAAAAAAAAATAAAACTTTGAGGACTCAAAATATAGTACCAACCATCAACTTCGACTCGCATATGATTTCTACCCGTTTGTTTATTCCTTGTGGCAACTCCTTGTTAACTACAATATACCTAGCAACCTGGTTTCAATCTTGCAAAATATTCTTGTGGCTCTTCCTATGCCCCCCCCTCACTCCTCCCACCGCTCTCTACCATCACATCGTAGCATAAACTTTTAGGCGAAAACCTTCATGATATTATAAACTTTGTCTATGAAACAAACAAACCTTAAAATAATAAAACAACAAGACCAACAATAATTTGAAAGTTTAAGGACCTCATCAACCTGCTTGCTGCTGCACTCTCTCTCCTCATCTGAGACTGAGACTGTGAGAGGCAACAAAGCAAACAACGAAATATTTAATTCACTTTTCGTAAAGCAAATATGCAATTTTTTAAAAAGAAAATTCATTTACCAAGCAGATGGATACTTACAACAAAAAAAAACATGCATAAGTAGTGCAGCATCATGAAGGTTTCAAGGCATTTAAAAAAAAAACACATAATTACAAAATAAAGTTTTTTAAACTTTTAAAAACATCTTGAAGGATTTTATTTTTACTTTAACGTTAATGTAGATAGTTATTAAGGTAACCAAACCACTTCCTTATTTCACCCCCCATTAAGGATATTTTCTTTTTTGAAGGTCTTCAAAAGAGACACACATCCAAATTCAATAAATAAACAAATAAATAAATAAATAATTTATCCTAAAAATATGAATTTTCTTAAACAAAATTATGTAAAAAAATGATTAAATTTAAAGTCGAACAACTTCAACTGCTGCTCTGGGCTGGAATAATGACTCCGCAGCCAGTCTCAATTTTTCAGACACCAGACGGGCAATTTTAGGAGTACGCCTCCAGACCATTTCCCTGGTACGGTCGTGATTATCCTTGCTTTCAACTTCGACCTGTGAATAATCAAAGTGTTTGTGTTAATTTAGCTGAGCTACAGCAACAGCAACAGAGCACCAACAAGCAAGCATTCTGATGTCATTACCTGTTTAGGCTGTTGAACCTTAATGGAGACAAGGGTGGCTTGGTCATTCACCACACTGAACTTAATTCGGCCGATCATTTCGTTGGTACGGGCAGTGGCTGTCTTCACGTTGCGCACATTGCCGCGCTTGAATGACTTCTCCACTTTGAGTGTCAGCGGACCCAGTGTGAATTTGCTTTTAATTGTCGAATTTCTGCCTTCCGGATCGGTGACCACTTTGGCGTTGCCAACACGACGCAAGGATGCCAATCCGGAGAGGCTACCTTCGGCACCGCGTAGTTTTTCCATCATCACAGAAGCTGATTTAGCTGGTTTTGCAGAGGCCGATGGTGATGGTGATGGTGAGGCCGACAAATTGGAGGAAGTTTGCTTGGGCTTTTGTTGCTTTGTTGTCTGCTTGTTTGTATTGGACCGAAGAGGTTGAGTTTTTTTCTTATTTTTTATAGAGCCAGCCGAGGGGGAGGACGACGACGGCGACGAGGACTTTGATGGAACTGTTCGTTTTGCAGCTGGTTCAGTGTTGGCAGTTTGAGGTTTCTGCTTCTGATGTTGCTTCTGTTTTGGCTTCTGTTGTTGTTTTTGCTTGCTTTCTGCGTCCATAGGGGAAGCAACTACTGTGGCTGTTAATGGTTTTTCTTCGATGGCAGCGGTGGTGTCGGATTTGATGATTGCTGTGGAATTGGCTACGACGACATCCGTGGAACGAGCTTTTGAGGCACCAGATACTTTCTTCGTTTTGCTGAAAATATATGCGATCAAAGAAAAGTTTTGTTTTTTTTGTTTTTGAAGGGAAGTGGTAATTATGATGTTAACGTCACATGATGGACAGGTTTAAGAAGGAGTCTTTTGAACAAAGGAAATACAAATTTCCCTTTTGATTACCTATTTTCTTTAATAACCATAAGCAAGGACTATTGAATTAAAGAGATGGACATTATAAGTATAGGGATATGGTTTAATTTGTTCGTTTGATAATTTTCAGAATGTTTAGCTCAACACCTTCTTTTTGGGGTTTTTAATTTTTGAATATATCAAGAACTACCCAAAGGTTTTAGAACCATTATGTTTGGGGTCTTTGATCTTTTGTTATAAGATTTGGAGTTTGTCATTATTTCTTTTAACTTTTCTTTAAATTAAAACCAATATATTGGCTAAGGCCTATTATTTCTGTACAATTTTAACTTTGGAATACTCGTATAACTTTGACCTACGTAAGCCGTGTTTTATTGGGATATGCATTGCTAGCACTACTTTATTGGACTGGTTTGTCTATCGGCACTTTGTGGGATTTGTTGCTGTTTACTGAGGGGAATTTTACTGCGCTAGCTTTAATATTTTCCAAAAAATCACGCATATAGTTAAAAAAAAATAAAAATTGGGTGACACAACAGCTCGTGGAGAACCAGGGCCTAGTGACTTACAACTCTCAACCATTCCTGCGTGCGTGTTGTTGGCAGAAATGGAGGGGACCTACCGTTTTTTGCTGAGTCCGAACTCCGAACGGCTAAATGAGAAGCACTTATTCATGACAGGTATACTCTTGGGGGATTTGTCAGTTCCTCGCAAGAGGCACAACCTCGGATAAAATACTTCTGTTTTTAGGTGGCACGGCGGGAAATTGAACCCACACCTTCGGCATGACGCACTAACCATTATACCACGAGGTACTACCACGCCTATAGTTAATCAACCGTCAAATTTGTTGTTTGTAAAAAATGGAAATTGTGTATACAGGGCTAGTAAACCCTCCCTCACAGAGCTGAAGAATTAAGGCGTATATCCCCATCCTCTTTTCTTCTCAACCCCTTAGGAAGACTAGTGGAAACTCATGTCTGTATAAAACTAAATGATGACGTGCTTTCGCAGGCCTAACATGCATACATGAAGCATGACAAATCTGTAGAGATAGTGCTTCATGAAGTGGTCAGCACAATCGAAAAATTTATCCAGTTCAAGGAATTCAATGTTGGTAACAGTGCAATTCGACAAGCCTTAAACTCCATCAGCATCGATCCAATGCCGATATACTGGACGAATTCCATACTTCAATCAAGACTTCTAAATGTAGAAATGGGTGATACCAAGTAACAAGGTAGGACATACAGGGGAACTCCACAGGGGGGAGTCCTATCTCCTCTGCTTTGGCTCCTTGTTGTCAATCAAATATTGGTTTAGCTAAATCTCAGTGGCTTCAAGGTTGTTGCTTACGCCGATTACATTGTGCCAATGGTCTCTGGAAAATGTATCCCAATTTAATGCGAACTCCTACAAATAGCCATGGACAAGCTTTGTAATAGGGGCAGTAGCTGTGGACTTAACGTAAGCCCCCTGAAGACTGAATTGGTGTTGTTTACAGGGAAAAATAATATTCCCAACATAGACCCGCCAACTATCAACGAAGTTCCTCTAAAAATTCGGGTACCTCTAAATATCTTGGTGTTTTACTGACAGTCAACTGAACTGGAAAGAGAATATAAGAGAATGAGTGAAAAAGCGTCAATAGCATTCTACCACTGAAGTCGAATTTTTTGTAAAAGATGGGCTCCCAGCCCTAGAACCATTCAATGGATGTAGGTATACAGACATAATAAGGCCAACCATAGCTTAGGCATGCTTGGTCTGGTGGCCAGCTTTAGAAAACGAAACCAATCTGAAAACCATGATTAAAATTCAAAGACTTGAATATATTGGCACAACCATCAGTGTTATTAGAACCACACCAACGGCAGGCCTAGAAACATTCCCTATGTTTAAGACTTCAGAAGGGTAATAATTGGAAAGAGGGCCATTACGGTCCTAGAACTATAGTGAATTTCACTAATCGACAATCATATGTTACACCACACAATGGAGAATTGGCATCTCGCCTATGCACCAGCTACTATCGCCTCTGCGGTGAACACGAGTGTAAGTGAGTTGATGGGGCCACCTCTCCTTAAGATTGGTAAAATCCTCTTGAGGAAAGGGACAGCCCCTTTGACTCATTTAGCAATCCTGACCAAACGAACGGACACACACACCAACCACTGACCTATTATACTCATCTACCAGACGTTGTCAGGAACCACTTATCCTACGGGCCTGATGGAGGGATGATTTTTCAAGTGGGGGTAATGGAAGGATCACGCATTTAAAAGGTGTTTTCCTCCCCTCAGCCAAGTGATTATGTGACAACAGACATCTTTTCAACAACTAAGAAATACCCACCGACTTTTCAGGCTATATCCTGCTGAAACTGATCAACACCCTTAACGAGCTTGAGCTGACATGGGATTTATCATGGGCTTCATTTCATGGGGTTCGAAATTGGTAAGTGTGACGGTAACAAGACCAACTGTCAGCCTTAACCTAACCTTATCTGACTTCCTTGTTGAACAGTTTAAGTACCTTGGCAGTATTGTTTCTACAAACGGTGGTATGAATCTGGACGTTAAAAGTAGAATAAATGAAGCTCGTGATGCCTTCGGTACTCTATCCCCAATTTGGAAATCCAGTCAAATCTCCTTACGCACTAAGTCAAGATTCTTCGAATCCAATGTCAAATCCGTGCTGTTATATGCTTGTGAAATCTGGAAAAGTCACGTCTACTATTTCGAGAAAATTGCAGGCTTTGCCACATCCTAAAGATTCGCTGGCCACAAATAATATCAAACGAGGAATTGTGGCGACAAGTCAAGAGTGGCTGTACGTCAACATAAGAAAACGTAAATGGCGTTGGACTGGTCACACCTCAGTGTATGAAACAAAACGATGAAATTATAAAGCAGTCCTTTGAATGGAATCCTCAGGGTGCACGGCGGGTTGGAAGACCTGACTTACACCGCACATTGATTTCAACCCAGTAGCCATAACATATATCCAAACCAAGTAACTCTGGTATGAAAAACGGGTCATAAATGCAAATCATGTTTCGGTCTTTACTGACGATTCCAAGACCTTTGAGGAGGTTTGGTAAGGTATCTACACGAATGACCTTTTAACTGATCTATAAAGTTTCCAGATTTTTTCAGAGCATTCCTGGTGGAATTAGTTGCAGTTTGTGAAGCCGCAATACATGTCTTCTCACGCGAAGTAATACACAAAAATATTGACATTTTAATAGATAGCCAGGTGGCATAGTTTAAACCATTTCCTCACCATGAAGTCAAAGCTGCTTGCCGGTATGAGTTAACTTACTAGGCCACCCTAGATAGGTCCCAGGACATTATGATTAATATGGATACATAATGGCGTATGAGTTGGCCAAAAACGAGCATTCTCTTGATCCGACCCAAGCCTTTTTCTCGGTGCTTCTGCCATACTGGAACAAGAAAAAATTCAACAGAGTTTCCTTGAAACTGCAGATATCCGATGGTCATCAACCGACATTTGTGTAGGGTTTCAAGGAATCTATGAGCGAATGCTTTATCAAGGTAACCAGGTGCCAATTATCACTCCTATACAGTTGGAGTCCTAACGGGCCATGGCTCCAATGGAAGCAGAATGGGCATTAGCTCATCGGACTTATTTAGAGGGTGTCAAGAAGAAGAGGTGGAAGAGGGTTCGCCTCATTTTCTTTGTGAATGGCCCAGCCTAGCCAAAACCATCAGAAAGCAGCGCTTGAAGAATGCTTTTTCGACGAAGTGGGTGAAATGTCGGTCTTCCAACTAAAGAACATCCAAAATCTCATAGAATTCTGGATAGTTCAAGGAGGCCCTCCACACCTTATCATTTCTATAATCAACTCCCCTTTCCACCCCTCATCTACCTTCCCACACTCTGTAGAGTGCAAAATGGATCCACAGAGATCAGATTCAGATGATGCGGCTTGCCGTATTTTCACCCCTCCTAACCTTAACCTAACCTAGGTATCCAGGCAATTAACACTTCACTACTTTTTAGTCATCTCGAAATTTAAAGCCTCATTTTATGAACCGAAAAAATAAACAAAATTATTACAATCTACTTTCCGATAAGGATCGCAATGGCATATCCCAAATCAAAGGGCACGGTAGTGCCCAGCCAAGTTCGCGGCACTACACCCTTTTTACAGGAACAAACTCAGGTGATTTTCAACCCCCCTCTAACTTCAGTGCCAATAAAGTCAGAAACTTCAAATTCGAAGTATTTGCTGAACTGATCAAACACAGGTGGCTCACCAAATTTCAACTCTTTAGCATTAGTAATTCCCAAGATATAGGACTTCAAAAATCGCAAAAACCGTAACTGACTGACTGACTCACTCACTGACTCACTGACTCACTGACTCACTGACTCACTGACTCACTGACTCACTGACTCACTGACTCACTGACTCACTGACTCACTGACTCACTGACTCACTGACAAATCATCAAAATTATGGAGCACTTCCCGACATCGTAGAAACTTGAAATTTCGCGCAACGGTAGTCCTCGTGGTACATACAAAGGAAAAAATCGAAAATCTGCAATTTTTTATTCAGGGGGCGTGGCATCCACCCACTTTCATAAATATTCTATAAAATATATGGAGCCTTTCCGATTGTTGTAGAACAATGAAAATTGGTAAGTCGGTAGGGTTTGAGGTATTGAGAAAGAAAAAAATTGGAATTTTCCATACAGGGGGCGTGGCGTCCACCCACATTTTCAAAAATACTTATAAATTATATTCCCATTGTTGTAGAACGATGAAAATTGGTAGGTCGGTAGGATTTGAAGTATTTAGAAAGGAAAAGAATCGAAAATTTGGAATTTTCAATTCAGGGGGGGTGCCATCCACCCACTTTATCAAAATTGCTTTTATTTGTATGGAGCACTTTCGGTTGTCGTAGAATTATGAGACTTTGTAGAGCGGTAGGGCTTGGCTTTCACCTGGCAAAATAAATCTTTGCAAAAAGGAGTGAAATCACAACAAAAACATAAATGTTAAAAAAGGAGCCAAGTTCTTATGTATACAAGAAATCTGTGCGTAAAAAGTCAGCCAAAAAAAGTAATGAGATCTAAAATACATATATGCCAAGTTTTAAGTTCATGAAGTTTAATATCAAGTATCTTAAGTAGAGTAATATCGAAACAATTCCAAATCATGACAGAAATTTGGTAATTAATGATTACTGATTAAAATTTGGTGGATTTACTTGGCAAGTTTTCTCTTAAATACTTACTTAATCACAAATTTAAAATGTATGAAAACTTGACCAGTGAACCCACCAAACTTTAATCAGTAATCATTCATTACCAAATTTCTGTCATGATTTGGAATTGTTTCGATATTACTCTACTTAAGATACTTGATATTAAACTTCATGAACTTAAAACTTGGCATATATGTATTTTAGATCTCATTACTTTTTTTGGCTGACTTTTTACGCACAGATTTCTTGTACACATAAGGACTTGGCTCCTTTTTTAACATTTATGTTTTTGTTGTGATACTTTTTTACCTTACGGAATTGCATGTTTTTGCTACCCTTTAAATTCAAATCTTCCGACATTAACCCGACAAGCTAATCCATAATCCATAATAAAGGGTGTTTTTCAATCTAGCAATACTTTTTTCGGAGTTGGTTTTTTGACAGCTTTCACTTGATTTAGACTCAGTTTGGTTTGCCATTTCATTATGATAGACTAACTACTCAACAACGTCTGTAAATCGTGAAAATTTTATACCAAAATAATGGTTCAGTTCGCGCATCGCACGCTGAGTCCAATATTCGGTCGACATAATCACCCAGCAGAGTCCGTAATTCGAGCAACCATGGATTGGGTTCACACCACGTTTACTCTAGTGGATAATGCGCATCCTCAGAAATGCCGTACTGTGCGCACCGAAGACACTTTGCTGCTGTGGAGCAGAGTATCGACGAAGACCGAATGAGTCCATCCGCCATCGCGTCGAAAATTGGTGGTCGAAAATTGGGAATCTCAGCTGAAATTTAGTCGAGCCATCTCTTGCCCGAAATCATTTTTAAAACATAATGGCAAGCCCTTATCTTTATAATAAAGCTTAATTCTTGGCCACAACATTCAA